>OX578146.1:74456133-75056133 GCA_951213105.1 Amaurobius ferox | reverse complement strand
GTATACTGAAATTTTAGTTCACAGTAATATCTTGTGAGAAATCAGAAGGGTAGACGTAGGAAAACCAAAAGCGCATGGCATGTATTATATATCTATAAGTTTGCCCATAGAAATATTTTATTATCTATCATAAATATTTTACAATTATATTATACTTCAATTAATACTTCGCTTAACCGATGCTTATATTTGGATGAAATTCCATCAAGAATGCTGCACTCTAGAAATGGAAGCAGCAAAAAAGTAAATGATCTAAAATAAAGGGAAACAAGTTGAGGTTGTCAACCCTGAAGCTACTTTTAGTGGCTACCGAGACGTTATTGGGTTATGCAGTAGACTTGATTTAAACGAAACTCAGGGTATGGGAAGAATTTTTAATAATGAAAAGGTTGAAGTTCCTTGCATGTCATTTCAGGTAAAGCTAAGTTTAAAAATTTAGCTGGAAATGCTGATAGTCCTCATGCAATTGCACCTCTATGCGTCAGACATAAAAAAATTCAGAAAAGTAAATTTATATATATCCGATTCACAATATATTATACATTTTTGCATACACTTTTGCATACATGTTTGCGTACATTTTTGCATACTGCGATAGCAGTAGTCTATGTAAATAAATATATAGAATACCTTCATGCTCTTAATATTTAACTTATTAGCACACCTTAGAACCTAGATGAATTGACTTACAGGCAAATTGTTACAACTTACTATAATATATATATATTTTTTTGAAATGTCAGATGAACTTTCAAAATAATGCAACATGGTTTCTTGGACATGTGTTTTACTAACGGTGCTAATTTCTGTTGAAAATCCTGCACCGATAATAATTTCCAGCATTTTAGAGTCTCCCTAACGGAAAACATCTTGAAGTTCTGATATGACATTCAGAATATCGTAATATAATTTGATAAAAAGTTCTGTAAGAAATTGTACTCAATGAAATACGGGCTAAAATAGTTACTAATTAGTTGCTTTAATAGCTAATTAGCTAATTTTTTCGTGTTGTGCGGATTCCGTTTCACACAGAGGAAAATAACTTGAATTTCCTCTATTTTTGAACGGAGCTAAAAATATGTAGCTCCGTTCAAAAATATGTTCCGTTTATTACAGTATTTCGCTTCCCGCAGTTTCCGTCAGAAACTGGTTCGACTGAACTGACATTTTCCTATAAGGTTGCATTTTTATTATTTACAAACATGGTTTAAAATAGACTCCCAGAACAAACTAAAGGTATATGCGGAACCTATATGTACTAGTTATTTTTAATCGTGGCTAGATGTGCAGTCATGAAACAATATCCTTAAACTTTGCCGAGCAATTTACGAGCGTAAGAAAAATAAGAAAAAGCAATCATGCATAAAGCATTGATTATGAAATACTTTCCAACTTTAATGCAATTTCATGTAAACATCTCTAAAATGCGATACATTCCTTAGTTATATTTTAAAAATTATCACCACAATACTTCATTAATTTATTATATTTGAAAACTTAAAACTTAATGAGAAAAGTGAACTTCACTCAAATGACGGCAATGAAATGTAAATTGCCTGTTTTAAACATCTCTACTATGCGATACATTCCACGATATTATTTTTAAATTTATCATAATATTACAATAATTTTTCTAATTTAATATATATATCGATAACAACTGAAATGTATTCAAATGAAGCCATAAGTGACAAATATGCTTCGTTGCATAAAAAATAAAATTTGGATGGTCATTTAAACTCAAATATATTGTAATTGAGTGGTTTTAGTATGCAGATGTACAGAATTTAAGTAAAAATAATGTGGTCATAGGACCGATACAGCACTCAATATGAGTTAAAAAGAACTATAAAAATCACGATTTTGACACAAGATGGATGCCATATTTCACTTTCAAGTTGTTCACGTGATCATTTAACGGTCACTTGATCACTTCATAAAAGAGGTTTATTTATTATTTTAATTTTTATTTTAAAAACTACTGAATATATTTTACAAATTTTTTTTTATATATTTTGTGCGATAATTTGAATATTATCTAAAATTTTTGAAGCAATTTGTGAATTTTAAATCCGCTTAAAAAATGTTTGAAAAATTAGATCCCATAGGGTTCAATGTATTTCATTTCTTCTACACGGGTTCAATCCAAAACTAATTGGGTGATATTATCCATTTATATTCGCATAGGTCCTACAGACCGTCTGAACAACGTACTAAAATTTCATTTTGATTAAGTCATTTTTACGGCAGTTAACGTGTTAACTGACAGACAGACAGAATAAACAAAGTCATAAACACTTTCCAACTTTGTTGTAAAGTGTTAAAAAGAACTTTAAAAATCACAATTTCGATACAAGATGGTTGTCACATATTATTTTGAAGTGGGCTACGTGATATGGACATTTTATATAACGATCACGTGATCTCTTTATGATATGGGTGTAATTATTATTTTAAATTTTATTTAAACTGCAACCTTGTATATTTTACTGACACTTTTTTTTAATATTTTTTGTGGGAAAATTTCAACATTTCCTAAAACTTTCGGAGCAATTTGTGAATTTTTAATTCGCTTAAAAGTGTTTTAAAAATTATGTTTCATAGGGTTCGATGTATTTCAGTTTTACAATCCGTGTTTAATCCAGAACTAGGTGGGTGATATTACTCTTTTATATCCCCATAGATCTCATAGACCGTCTGTGAACAACATACTAAAATTTAATTTTGATAAAGTCAATTTTACGGCAGTTATCGTGCGAACGGACATACAGACAGAATGAACTAAGTCATAAGCACTTTTCCACTCTATTGTAAAGTGTTAATAAACGCATGGCTTCACTTAATTATATTTTATTCTGCAGCCATTCGTCATAATTCATGGCGCTGTTGTTAAATTACAAACGTCAGACTGCCGTTAATTGTTTTTATATCGCAATTTAAAAAAGTCTGTAGAACAAACCAAACTATATATATATCTAAAAAATATAGAGTATATATATTTTAAGCCTTCGGATTACAATTTAAGTTTGTTAGAAACGTAAATTTTCTATCTTTCCGATTGTGTCAAGATGATAATTCTGTAATAAAATTTTTGATCACTAAGGGATCGACATTGGTCAGCATTGTCCAAAACCGTTGTAAATCGGACTAAAACATAAAATAAATGAAAAACAAATTAAAAATTAAAAATTAAAAAGTTCCAAGGTGCACCTTTTAGGATCCTGATGTAATTGTGTACCTTATTTCACGGTTGAAGGGCAACGCTTAGATTTCCCGTTATAGAGCGCCTGGACACATTCACATATTTTTTATTATGTAAGGTTTATCGTGTATATCTCTACTGCTTCTAGCATGTGAGCAGAAAATTAATGCTACATGGCATGATTAATGGCGCCGCTACCTTATAATTAAATTGATAATTGCGATAACGCAGATTCAAAACAAAATATTCAGAAAATGACGCTCACGCTGGACTCTCCTCTGTTAACTGGGACAAAGCGGAGGAGAGTTGGCATCACATCTCCAGGACAAATCATAAGCCATGATGTAATACTGTTCTGATGTGCAAGTTCAGGAGTCTTTTACAGGCTATCTACAGTCTCATTTTATGCCCATTCTAAGAAAATGTTTGAATTCATTTTTTTTTCACTTCATTCATTTTTCACTTTAATACGACACGGTTATAAAGAGAATGGATCTCATATGTTTACCACGATTCACAATAAATATCTACGTCACTTTAAGTTACGCCAAGTGGCTAACTGAAAACACGAGCATGTTAACGGATTTATTGGGACGAAGGTAATTAAATATAAGGGCTTTTTAAACCAAAAATTTTGTGTTAAATGGTATATAAGCTACGGCCATCCACGGTTCATGATCTACTTATTCTCCCGCTTTTGACTGTATATATCTTATTCCAGCAAAGTTAATACGTTTCGTTAACCTGGACCTACGAGCGTAACAGTCGGGTATGCAGCCTACTAATGGCATATCACTAGTTTTTGAAAGGCGACCGACTAGGCCACTAGAATACTACGTTACATTTGTATGAATCTTTTCATTACAGTTATGAACCAAATTTCTCCACTTTCTTATTAATATGAAACACAATTTAATTTGCTTAAATGTAATTTTTAAAGTATACTGAAATTTTAGTTCACAGTAATATCTTGTGAGAAATCAGAAGGGTAGACGTAGGAAAACCAAAAGCGCATGGCATGTATTATATATCTATAAATTTGCCCATAGAAATATTTTATTATCTATCATAAATATTTTACAATTATATTAAACTTCAATTAATACTTCGCTTAACCGATGCTTATATTTGGATGAAATTCCATCAAGAATGCTGCACTCTAGAAATGGAAGCAGCAAAAAAGTAAATGATCTAAAATAAAGGGAAACAAGTTGAGGTTGTCAACCCTGAAGCTACTTTTAGTGGCTACCGAGACGTTATTGGGTTATGCAGTAGACTTGCTTTAAACGAAACTCAGGGTATGGGAAGAATTTTTAATAATGAAAAGGTTGAAGTTCCTTGCATGTCATTTCAGGTAAAGCTAAGTTTAAAAATTTAGCTGGAAATGCTGATAGTCCTCATGCAATTGCACCTCTATGCGTCAGACATAAAAAAATTCTGAAAAGTAAATTTATATATATCCGATTCACAATATATTATACATTTTTGCATACACTTTTGCATACATGTTTGCGTACATTTTTGCATACTGCGATAGCAGTAGTCTATGTAAATAAATATATAGAATACCTTCACGCTCTTAATATTTAACTTATTAGCACACCTTAGAACCTAGATGAATTGACTTACAGGCAAATTGTTACAACTTACTATAATATATATATTTTTTTGAAATGTCAGATGAACTTTCAAAATAATGCAACATGGTTTCTTGGACATGTGTTTTACTAACGGTGCTAATTTCTGTTGAAAATCCTGCACCGATAATAATTTCCAGCATTTTAGAGTCTCCCTAACGGAAAACATCTTGAAGTTCTGATATGACATTCAGAATATCGTAATATAATTTGATAAAAAGTTCTGTAAGAAATTGTACTCAATGAAATACGGGCTAAAATAGTTACTAATTAGTTGCTTTAATAGCTAATTAGCTAATTTTTTCGTGTTGTGCGGATTCCGTTTCACACAGAGGAAAATAACTTGAATTTCCTCTATTTTTGAACGGAGCTAAAAATATGTTCCGTTTATTACAGTATTCCGCTTCCCGCAGTTTCCGTTAGAAACTGGTTCGACTGAACTGACATTTTCCTATAAGGTTGCATTTTTATTATTTACAAACATGGTTTAAAATAGACTCCTAGAACAAACTAAGGGTATATGCGGAACCTATATGTACTAGTCATTTTTAATCGTGGCTAGATGTGCAGTCATGAAACAATATCCTTAAACTTTGCCGAGCAATTTACGAGCGTAAGAAAAATAAGAAAAAGCAATCATGCATAAAGCATTGATTATGAAATACTTTCCAACTTTAATGCAATTTCATGTAAACATCTCTAAAATGCGATACATTCCTTAGTTATATTTAAAAAATTATCACCACAATACTTCATTAATTTATTATATTTGAAAACTTAAAACTTAATGAGAAAAGTGAACTTCACTCAAATGACGGCATTGAAATGTAAATTGCCTGTTTTAAACATCTCTACAATGCGATACATTCCACGATATTATTTTTAAATTTATCATAATATTACAATAATTTTTCTAATTTATTATATAAATCGATAACAACTGAAATGTATTCAAATGGAGCCATAAGTGACAAATAGGCTTCGCTGCATAAAAAATAAAATTTGGATGGTCATTTAAAGTTAATTATATTGTAATTGAGTGGTTTTATTATGCAGATGCACAGAATTTAAGTAAAAATAATGTGGTTATAGGAGCGATACAACACTCAATATGAGTTAAAAAGATCTCACGATTTTGACACAAGATGGATGCCATATTTTACTTTGAAGTGGTTCACGCGATCATTTAACGGTCACTTGATCACTTCGTAAAAGAGGTGTATTTATTATTTTAATTTTTATTTTAAAAACTACTGAATATATTTTGCTAATTGTTTTTTATATATTTTGTGGGATATTTTGAATATTATCTAAAATTTTCGAAGCAATTTGTGAATTTTAAATCCGCTTAAAAAATGTTTGAAAAATTAGATCCCATAGGGTTCAATGTATTTCATTTCTTCAACCCGGGTTCAATCCAAACCTAATTGGGTGATATTATCCATTTATATTCGCATAGGTCCTACAGACCGTCTGAACAACGTACTAAAATTTCATTTTGATTAAGTCATTTTTACGGCAGTTATCGTGTTAACTGACAGACAGACAGAATAAACAAAGTCATAAACACTTTCCAACTTTGTTGTAAAGTGTTAAAAAGAACTTTAAAAATCACAATTTCGACACAAGATGGTTGTCACATATTATTTTGAAGTGGGCTACGTGATATGGACATTTTATATAACGATCACGTGATCTCTTTATGATATGGGTGTAATTATTATTTTAAATTTTATTTAAACTGCAACCTTGTATATTTTACTGACACTTTTTTTTAATATTTTTTGTGGGAAAATTTCAACATTTCCTAAAATTTTCGGAGCAATTTGTGAATTTTTAATTCGCTTAAAAGTGTTTTAAAAATTAGGTTTCATAGGGTTCAATGTATTTCAGTTTTACAATCCGTGTTTAATCCAGAACTAGGTGGGTGATATTACTCTTTTTTATCCCCATAGATCTCATAGACCGTCTGTGAACAACATACTAAAATTTAATTTTGATAAAGTCAATTTTACGGCAGTTATCGTGCGAACGGACATACAGACAGAATGAACTAAGTCATAAGCACTTTTCCACTGTATTGTAAAGTGTTAATAAACGGATGGCTTCACTTAATTATATTTTATTCTGCAGCCATTCGTCATAATTCATGGCGCTGTTGTTAAATTACAAACGTCAGACTGCCGTCAATTGTTTTTATATCGCAATTTAAAAAAGTCTGTAGAACAAACCAAACTATATATATCTAAAAAATATAGAGTATATATATTTTAATCCTTCGGATTACAATTAAAGTTTGTTAGAAACGTAAATTTTCTATCTTTCCGATGGTGTCAAGGTGATAATTTTGTAATAAAATTTTTGATCACTAAGGGATCGACATTTGTCAGCATTGTCCAAAACCGTTGTAAATCGGACTAAAACATAAAATAAATGAAAAACAAATTAAAAATTAAAAATTAAAAAGTTCCAAGGTGCACCTTTTAGGATCCTGATGTAATTGTGTACCTCATTTCACGGTTGAAGGGCAACGCTTAGATTTCCCGTTGTAGAGCGCCTGGACACATTCACATATTTTATATTATGTAATGTGTATCGTGTATATCTCTACTGCTGCTAGCATGTGAGCAGAAAATTAATGCTACATGGCACGATTAATGGCGCCGCTACCTTATAATTAAATTGATAATTGCGATAACGCAGATTCAAAACAAAATATTCACAAAATGACGCTCACGCTGGACTCTCCTCTGTTAACTGGGACAAAGCGGAGGAGAGTTGGCATCACATCTCCAGGACAAATCATAAGCCATGATGTAATACTGTTCTGATGTGCAAGTTCAGGAGTCTTTTACAGGCTATCTACAGTCTCATTTTATGCCCATTCTAAGAAAATGTTTGAATTCATTTTTTTTCACTTCATTCATTTTTCACTTTAATACGACACGGTTATAAAGAGAATTTATCTCATATGTTTACCACGATTCACAATAAATATCTACGTCACTTTAAGTTACGCCAAGTGGCTAACTGAAAACACGAGCATGTTAACGGATTTATTGGGACGAAGCTAATTGAATATAAGGGCTTTTTAAACAAACAATTTTTGTGTTAAATGGTATATAAGCTACGACCATCCACGGTTCATGATCTACTTTTTCTCCCGCTTTTGACTGTATATATCTTATTCCAGCAAAGTTAATACGTTTCGTTAACCTGGACCTACGAGCGTAACAGTCGGGTATGCAGCCTACTAATGGCATATCACTAGTTTTTGAAAGGCGACCGACTAGGTCACTAGAATACTACTTTACAATTGTATGAATCTTTTCATTACAGTTATGAACCAAATTTCTCCACTTTCTTATTAATATGAAACACAATTTAATTTGCTTAAATGTAATTTTTAAAGTATACTGAAATTTTAGTTCACAGTAATATCTTGTGAGAAATCAGAAGGGTAGACGTAGGAAAACCAAAAGCGCATGGCATGTATTATATATCTATAAGTTTGCCCATAGAAATATTTTATTATCTATCATAAATATTTTACAATTATATTAAACTTCAATTAATACTTCGCTTAACCGATGCTTATATTTGGATGAAATTCCATCAAGAATGCTGCACTCTAGAAATGGAAGCAGCAAAAAAGTAAATGATCTAAAATAAAGGGAAACAAGTTGAGGTTGTCAACCCTGAAGCTACTTTTAGTGGCTACCGAGACGTTATTGGGTTATGCAGTAGACTTGCTTTAAACGAAACTCAGGGTATGGGAAGAATTTTTAATAATGAAAAGGTTGAAGTTCCTTGCATGTCATTTCAGGTAAAGCTAAGTTTAAAAATTTAGCTGGAAATGCTGATAGTCCTCATGCAATTGCACCTCTATGCGTCAGACATAAAAAAATTCTGAAAAGTAAATTTATATATATCCGATTCACAATATATTATACATTTTTGCATACACTTTTGCATACATGTTTGCGTACATTTTTGCATACTGCGATAGCAGTAGTCTATGTAAATAAATATATAGAATACCTTCACGCTCTTAATATTTAACTTATTAGCACACCTTAGAACCTAGATGAATTGACTTACAGGCAAATTGTTACAACTTACTATAATATATATATTTTTTTGAAATGTCAGATGAACTTTCAAAATAATGCAACATGGTTTCTTGGACATGTGTTTTACTAACGGTGCTAATTTCTGTTGAAAATCCTGCACCGATAATAATTTCCAGCATTTTAGAGTCTCCCTAACGGAAAAAATCTTGAAGTTCTGATATGACATTCAGAATATCGTAATATAATTTGATAAAAAGTTCTGTAAGAAATTGTACTCAATGAAATACGGGCTAAAATAGTTACTAATTAGTTGCTTTAATAGCTAATTAGCTAATTTTTTCGTGTTGTGCGGATTCCGTTTCACACAGAGGAAAATAACTTGAATTTCCTCTATTTTTGAACGGAGCTAAAAATATGTTCCGTTTATTACAGTATTCCGCTTCCCGCAGTTTCCGTTAGAAACTGGTTCGACTGAACTGACATTTTCCTATAAGGTTGCATTTTTATTATTTACAAACATGGTTTAAAATAGACTCCTAGAACAAACTAAGGGTATATGCGGAACCTATATGTACTAGTCATTTTTAATCGTGGCTAGATGTGCAGTCATGAAACAATATCCTTAAACTTTGCCGAGCAATTTACGAGCGTAAGAAAAATAAGAAAAAGCAATCATGCATAAAGCATTGATTATGAAATACTTTCCAACTTTAATGCAATTTCATGTAAACATCTCTAAATTGCGATACATTCCTTAGTTATATTTAAAAAATTATCACCACAATACTTCATTAATTTATTATATTTGAAAACTTAAAACTTAATGAGAAAAGTGAACTTCACTCAAATGACGGCATTGAAATGTAAATTGCCTGTTTTAAACATCTCTACAATGCGATACATTCCACGATATTATTTTTAAATTTATCATAATATTACAATAATTTTTCTAATTTATTATATAAATCGATAACAACTGAAATGTATTCAAATGGAGCCATAAGTGACAAATAGGCTTCGCTGCATAAAAAATAAAATTTGGATGGTCATTTAAAGTTAATTATATTGTAATTGAGTGGTTTTATTATGCAGATGCACAGAATTTAAGTAAAAATAATGTGGTTATAGGAGCGATACAACACTCAATATGAGTTAAAAAGATCTCACGATTTTGACACAAGATGGATGCCATATTTTACTTTGAAGTGGTTCACGCGATCATTTAACGGTCACTTGATCACTTCGTAAAAGAGGTGTATTTATTATTTTAATTTTTATTTTAAAAACTACTGAATATATTTTGCTAATTGTTTTTTATATATTTTGTGGGATATTTTGAATATTATCTAAAATTTTCGAAGCAATTTGTGAATTTTAAATCCGCTTAAAAAATGTTTGAAAAATTAGATCCCATAGGGTTCAATGTATTTCATTTCTTCAACCCGGGTTCAATCCAAACCTAATTGGGTGATATTATCCATTTATATTCGCATAGGTCCTACAGACCGTCTGAACAACGTACTAAAATTTCATTTTGATTAAGTCATTTTTACGGCAGTTATCGTGTTAACTGACAGACAGACAGAATAAACAAAGTCATAAACACTTTCCAACTTTGTTGTAAAGTGTTAAAAAGAACTTTAAAAATCACAATTTCGACACAAGATGGTTGTCACATATTATTTTGAAGTGGGCTACGTGATATGGACATTTTATATAACGATCACGTGATCTCTTTATGATATGGGTGTAATTATTATTTTAAATTTTATTTAAACTGCAACCTTGTATATTTTACTGACACTTTTTTTTAATATTTTTTGTGGGAAAATTTCAACATTTCCTAAAATTTTCGGAGCAATTTGTGAATTTTTAATTCGCTTAAAAGTGTTTTAAAAATTAGGTTTCATAGGGTTCAATGTATTTCAGTTTTACAATCCGTGTTTAATCCAGAACTAGGTGGGTGATATTACTCTTTTTTATCCTCATAGATCTCATAGACCGTCTGTGAACAACATACTAAAATTTAATTTTGATAAAGTCAATTTTACGGCAGTTATCGTGCGAACGGACATACAGACAGAATGAACTAAGTCATAAGCACTTTTCCACTGTATTGTAAAGTGTTAATAAACGGATGGCTTCACTTAATTATATTTTATTCTGCAGCCATTCGTCATAATTCATGGCGCTGTTGTTAAATTACAAACGTCAGACTGCCGTCAATTGTTTTTATATCGCAATTTAAAAAAGTCTGTAGAACAAACCAAACTATATATATCTAAAAAATATAGAGTATATATATTTTAATCCTTCGGATTACAATTAAAGTTTGTTAGAAACGTAAATTTTCTATCTTTCCGATGGTGTCAAGGTGATAATTTTGTAATAAAATTTTTGATCACTAAGGGATCGACATTTGTCAGCATTGTCCAAAACCGTTGTAAATCGGACTAAAACATAAAATAAATGAAAAACAAATTAAAAATTAAAAATTAAAAAGTTCCAAGGTGCACCTTTTAGGATCCTGATGTAATTGTGTACCTCATTTCACGGTTGAAGGGCAACGCTTAGATTTCCCGTTGTAGAGCGCCTGGACACATTCACATATTTTATATTATGTAATGTGTATCGTGTGTATCTCTACTGCTGCTAGCATGTGAGCAGAAAATTAATGCTACATGGCACGATTAATGGCGCCGCTACCTTATAATTAAATTGATAATTGCGATAACGCAGATTCAAAACAAAATATTCAGAAAATGACGCTCACGCTGGACTCTCCTCTGTTAACTGGGACAAAGCGGAGGAGAGTTGGCATCACATCTCCAGGACAAATCATAAGCCATGATGTAATACTGTTCTGATGTGCAAGTTCAGGAGTCTTTTACAGGCTATCTACAGTCTCATTTTATGCCCATTCTAAGAAAATGTTTGAATTCATTTTTTTTCACTTCATTCATTTTTCACTTTAATACGACACGGTTATAAAGAGAATTTATCTCATATGTTTACCACGATTCACAATAAATATCTACGTCACTTTAAGTTACGCCAAGTGGCTAACTGAAAACACGAGCATGTTAACGGATTTATTGGGACGAAGCTAATTGAATATAAGGGCTTTTTAAACAAACAATTTTTGTGTTAAATGGTATATAAGCTACGACCATCCACGGTTCATGATCTACTTTTTCTCCCGCTTTTGACTGTATATATCTTATTCCAGCAAAGTTAATACGTTTCGTTAACCTGGACCTACGAGCGTAACAGTCGGGTATGCAGCCTACTAATGGCATATCACTAGTTTTTGAAAGGCGACCGACTAGGTCACTAGAATACTACTTTACAATTATATGAATCTTTTCATTACAGTTATGAACCAAATTTCTCCACTTTCTTATTAATATGAAACACAATTTAATTTGCTTAAATGTAATTTTTAAAGTATACTGAAATTTTAGTTCACAGTAATATCTTGTGAGAAATCAGAAGGGTAGACGTAGGAAAACCAAAAGCGCATGGCATGTATTACATATCTATAAGTTTGCCCATAGAAATATTTTATTATCTATCATAAATAATTTACAATTATATTATACTTCAATTAGTACTTCGCTTAACCGATGCTTCTATTTGGATGAAATTCCATCAAGAATGCTGCACTCTAGAAATGGAAGCAGCAAAAAAGTAAATGATCTAAAATAAAGGGAAACAAGTTGAGGTTGTCAACCCTGAAGCTACTTTTAGTGGCTACCGAGACATTATTGGGTTATGCAGTAGACTTGCTTTAAACGAAACTCAGGGTATGGGAAGAATTTTTAATAATGAAAAGGTTGAAGTTCCTTGCATGTCATTTCAGGTAAAGCTAAGTTTAAAAATTTAGCTGGAAATGCTGATAGTCCTCATGCAATTGCACCTCTATGCATCAGACATAAAAAATTCTGAAAAGTAAATTTATATATATCCGATTCACAATATATTATACATTTTTGCATACACTTTTGCATACATGTTTGCGTACATTTTTGCATACTGCGATAGCAGTAGTCTATGTAAATAAATATATAGAATACCTTCACGCTCTTAATATTTAACTTATTAGCACACCTTAGAACCTAGATGAATTGACTTACAGGCAAATTGTTACAACTTACTATAATATATATATATTTTTTTGAAATGTCAGATGAACTTTCAAAATAATGCAACATGGTTTCTTGGACATGTGTTTTACTAACGGTGCTAATTTCTGTTGAAAATCCTGCACCGATAATAATTTCCAGCATTTTAGAGTATCCCTAACGGTAAACATCTTGAAGTTCTGATATGACTTTCAGAATATCGTAATATAATTTGATAAAAAGTTCTGTAAGAAATTGTACTCAATGAAATACGGGCTAAAATAGTTACTAATTAGTTGCTTTAATAGCTAATTAGCTATTAAAGCAACTATAGAAAAAATAGCTTCAATAGCTATTTTTTCGTGTTGTGCGGATTCCGTTTCACACAGAGGAAAATAACTTGAATTTCCTCTATTTTTGAACGGAGCTGAAAATATGTAGCTCCGTTCAAAAATATGTTCCGTTTATTACAGTATTTCGCTTCCCGCAGTTTCCGTCAGAAACTGGTTCGACTGAACTGACATTTTCCTATAAGGTTGCATTTTTATTATTTACAAACATGGTTTAAAATAGACTCCCAGAACAAACTAAAGGTATATGCGGAACCTATATGTACTAGTTATTTTTAATCGTGGCTAGATGTGCAGTCATGAAACAATATCCTTAAACTTAGCCGAGCAATTTACGAGCGTAAGAAAAATAAGAAAAAGCAATCATGCATAAAGCATTGATTATGAAATACTTTCCAACTTTAATGCAATTTCATGTAAACATCTCTAAAATGCGATACATTCCTTAGTTATATTTTAAAAATTATCACCACAATACTTCATTAATTTATTATATTTGAAAACTTAAAACTTAATGAGAAAAGTGAACTTCACTCAAATGACGGCATTGAAATGTAAATTGCCTGTTTTAAACATCTCTACTATGCGATACATTCCACGATATTATTTTTAAATTTATCATAATATTACAATAATTTTTCTAATTTAATATATATATCGATAACAACTGAAATGTATTCAAATGAAGCCATAAGTGACAAATATGCTTCGTTGCATAAAAAATAAAATTTGGATGGTCATTTAAACTCAAATATATTGTAATTGAGTGGTTTTAGTATGCAGATGTACAGAATTTAAGTAAAAATAATGTGGTCATAGGACCGATACAGAACTCAATATGAGTTAAAAAGAACTATAAAAATCACGATTTTGACACAAGATGGATGCCATATTTCACTTTCAAGTTGTTCACGTGATCATTTAACGGTCACTTGATCACTTCATAAAAGAGGTTTATTTATTATTTTAATTTTTATTTTAAAAACTACTGAATATATTTTACAAATTTTTTTTTATATATTTTGTGCGATAATTTGAATATTATCTAAAATTTTTGAAGCAATTTGTGAATTTTAAATCCGCTTAAAAAATGTTTGAAAAATTAGATCCCATAGGGTTCAATGTATTTCATTTCTTCTACACGGGTTCAATCCAAAACTAATTGGGTGATATTATCCATTTATATTCGCATAGGTCCTACAGACCGTCTGAACAACGTACTAAAATTTCATTTTGATTAAGTCATTTTTACGGCAGTTAACGTGTTAACTGACAGACAGACAGAATAAACAAAGTCATAAACACTTTCCAACTTTGTTGTAAAGTGTTAAAAAGAACTTTAAAAATCACAATTTCGATACAAGATGGTTGTCACATATTATTTTGAAGTGGGCTACGTGATATGGACATTTTATATAACGATCACGTGATCTCTTTATGATATGGGTGTAATTATTATTTTAAATTTTATTTAAACTGCAACCTTGTATATTTTACTGACACTTTTTTTTAATATTTTTTGTGGGAAAATTTCAACATTTCCTAAAACTTTCGGAGCAATTTGTGAATTTTTAATTCGCTTAAAAGTGTTTTAAAAATTATGTTTCATAGGGTTCGATGTATTTCAGTTTTACAATCCGTGTTTAATCCAGAACTAGGTGGGTGATATTACTCTTTTATATCCCCATAGATCTCATAGACCGTCTGTGAACAACATACTAAAATTTAATTTTGATAAAGTCAATTTTACGGCAGTTATCGTGCGAACGGACATACAGACAGAATGAACTAAGTCATAAGCACTTTTCCACTCTATTGTAAAGTGTTAATAAACGGATGGCTTCACTTAATTATATTTTATTCTGCAGCCATTCGTCATAATTCATGGCGCTGTTGTTAAATTACAAACGTCAGACTGCCGTTAATTGTTTTTATATCGCAATTTAAAAAAGTCTGTAGAACAAACCAAACTATATATATATCTAAAAAATATAGAGTATATATATTTTAAGCCTTCGGATTACAATTTAAGTTTGTCAGAAACGTAAATTTTCTATCTTTCCGATGGTGTCAAGATGATAATTCTGTAATAAAATTTTTGATCACTAAGGGATCGACATTGGTCAGCATTGTCCAAAACCGTTGTAAATCGGACTAAAACATAAAATAAATGAAAAACAAATTAAAAATTAAAAATTAAAAAGTTCCAAGGTGCACCTTTTAGGATCCTGATGTAATTGTGTACCTTATTTCACGGTTGAAGGGCAACGCTTAGATTTCCCGTTATAGAGCGCCTGGACACATTCACATATTTTTTATTATGTAAGGTGTATCGTGTATATCTCTACTGCTTCTAGCATGTGAGCAGAAAATTAATGCTACATGGCACGATTAATGGCGCCGCTACCTTATAATTAAATTGATAATTGCGATAACGCAGATTCAAAACAAAATATTCAGAAAATGACGCTCACGCTGGACTCTCCTCTGTTAACTGGGACAAAGCGGAGGAGAGTTGGCATCACATCTCCAGGACAAATCATAAGCCATGATGTAATACTGTTCTGATGTGCAAGTTCAGGAGTCTTTTACAGGCTATCTACAGTCTCATTTTATGCCCATTCTAAGAAAATGTTTGAATTCATTTTTTTTCACTTCATTCATTTTTCACTTTAATACGACACGGTTATAAAGAGAATGGATCTCATATGTTTACCACGATTCACAATAAATATCTACGTCACTTTAAGTTACGCCAAGTGGCTAACTGAAAACACGAGCATGTTAACGGATTTATTGGGACGAAGGTAATTAAATATAAGGGCTTTTTAAACCAAAAATTTTGTGTTAAATGGTATATAAGCTACGGCCATCCACGGTTCATGATCTACTTATTCTCCCGCTTTTGACTGTATATATCTTATTCCAGCAAAGTTAATACGTTTCCTTAACCTGGACCTACGAGCGTAACAGTCGGGTATGCAGCCTACTAATGGCATATCACTAGTTTTTGAAAGGCGACCGACTAGGCCACTAGAATACTACGTTACATTTGTATGAATCTTTTCATTACAGTTATGAACCAAATTTCTCCACTTTCTTATTAATATGAAACACAATTTAATTTGCTTAAATGTAATTTTTAAAGTATACTGAAATTTTAGTTCACAGTAATATCTTGTGAGAAATCAGAAGGGTAGACGTAGGAAAACCAAAAGCGCATGGCATGTATTATATATCTATAAGTTTGCCCATAGAAATATTTTATTATCTATCATAAATATTTTACAATTATATTATACTTCAATTAATACTTCGCTTAACCGATGCTTATATTTGGATGAAATTCCATCAAGAATACTGCATTCTAGAAATGGAAGCAGCAAAAAAGTAAATGATCTAAAATAAAGGGAAACAAGTTGAGGTTGTCAACCCGGAAGCTACTTTTAGTGGCTACCCAGACGTTATTGGGTTATGCAGTAGACTTGCTTTAAACGAAACTCAGGGTATGGGAAGAATTTTTAATAATGAAAAGGTTGAAGTTTCTTGCATGTCATTTCAGGTAAAGCTAAGTTTAAAAATTTAGCTGGAAATGCTGATAGTCCTCATGCAATTGCACCTCTATGCGTCAGACATAAAAAAATTCTGAAGAGTAAATTTATATATATCCGATTCACAATATATTATACATTTTTGCATACACTTTTGCATACATGTTTGCGTACATTTTTGCATACTGCGATAGCAGTAGTCTATGTAAATAAATATATAGAATACCTTCACGCTCTTAATATTAACTTATTAGCACACCTTAGAACCTAGATGAATTGACTTACAGGCAAATTGTTACAACTTACTATAATATATATATATTTTTTTGAAATGTCAGATGAACTTTCAAAATAATGCAACATGGTTTCTTGGACATGTGTTTTACTAACGGTGCTAATTTCTGTTGAAAATCCTGCACCGATAATAATTTCCAGCATTTTAGAGTATCCCTAACGGTAAACATCTTGAAGTTCTGATATGACTTTCAGAATATCGTAATATAATTTGATAAAAAGTTCTGTAAGAAATTGTACTCAATGAAATACGGGCTAAAATAGTTACTAATTAGTTGCTTTAATAGCTAATTAGCTATTAAAGCAACTATAGAAAAAATAGCTTCAATAGCTATTTTTTCGTGTTGTGCGGATTCCGTTTCACACAGAGGAAAATAACTTGAATTTCCTCTATTTTTGAACGGAGCTGAAAATATGTAGCTCCGTTCAAAAATATGTTCCGTTTATTACAGTATTTCGCTTCCCGCAGTTTCCGTCAGAAACTGGTTCGACTGAACTGACATTTTCCTATAAGGTTGCATTTTTATTATTTACAAACATGGTTTAAAATAGACTCCCAGAACAAACTAAAGGTATATGCGGAACCTATATGTACTAGTTATTTTTAATCGTGGCTAGATGTGCAGTCATGAAACAATATCCTTAAACTTTGCCGAGCAATTTACGAGCGTAAGAAAAATAAGAAAAAGCAATCATGCATAAAGCATTGATTATGAAATACTTTCCAACTTTAATGCAATTTCATGTAAACATCTCTAAAATGCGATACATTCCTTAGTTATATTTTAAAAATTATCACCACAATACTTCATTAATTTATTATATTTGAAAACTTAAAACTTAATGAGAAAAGTGAACTTCACTCAAATGACGGCATTGAAATGTAAATTGCCTGTTTTAAACATCTCTACTATGCGATACATTCCACGATATTATTTTTAAATTTATCATAATATTACAATAATTTTTCTAATTTAATATATATATCGATAACAACTGAAATGTATTCAAATGAAGCCATAAGTGACAAATATGCTTCGTTGCATAAAAAATAAAATTTGGATGGTCATTTAAACTCAAATATATTGTAATTGAGTGGTTTTAGTATGCAGATGTACAGAATTTAAGTAAAAATAATGTGGTCATAGGACCGATACAGCACTCAATATGAGTTAAAAAGAACTATAAAGATCACGATTTTGACACAAGATGGATGCCATATTTCACTTTCAAGTTGTTCACGTGATCATTTAACGGTCACTTGATCACTTCATAAAAGAGGTTTATTTATTATTTTAATTTTTATTTTAAAAACTACTGAATATATTTTACAAATTTTTTTTTATATATTTTGTGCGATAATTTGAATATTATCTAAAATTTTTGAAGCAATTTGTGAATTTTAAATCCGCTTAAAAAATGTTTGAAAAATTAGATCCCATAGGGTTCAATGTATTTCATTTCTTCTACACGGGTTCAATCCAAAACTAATTGGGTGATATTATCCATTTATATTCGCATAGGTCCTACAGACCGTCTGAACAACGTACTAAAATTTCATTTTGATTAAGTCATTTTTACGGCAGTTAACGTGTTAACTGACAGACAGACAGAATAAACAAAGTCATAAACACTTTCCAACTTTGTTGTAAAGTGTTAAAAAGAACTTTAAAAATCACAATTTCGATACAAGATGGTTGTCACATATTATTTTGAAGTGGGCTACGTGATATGGACATTTTATATAACGATCACGTGATCTCTTTATGATATGGGTGTAATTATTATTTTAAATTTTATTTAAACTGCAACCTTGTATATTTTACTGACACTTTTTTTTAATATTTTTTGTGGGAAAATTTCAACATTTCCTAAAACTTTCGGAGCAATTTGTGAATTTTTAATTCGCTTAAAAGTGTTTTAAAAATTATGTTTCATAGGGTTCGATGTATTTCAGTTTTACAATCCGTGTTTAATCCAGAACTAGGTGGGTGATATTACTCTTTTATATCCCCATAGATCTCATAGACCGTCTGTGAACAACATACTAAAATTTAATTTTGATAAAGTCAATTTTACGGCAGTTATCGTGCGAACGGACATACAGACAGAATGAACTAAGTCATAAGCACTTTTCCACTCTATTGTAAAGTGTTAATAAACGGATGGCTTCACTTAATTATATTTTATTCTGCAGCCATTCGTCATAATTCATGGCGTTGTTGTTAAATTACAAACGTCAGACTGCCGTTAATAGTTTTTATATCGCAATTTAAAAAAGTCTGTAGAACAAACCAAACTATATATATATCTAAAAAATATAGAGTATATATATTTTAAGCCTTCGGATTACAATTTAAGTTTGTCAGAAACGTAAATTTTCTATCTTTCCGATGGTGTCAAGATGATAATTCTGTAATAAAATTTTTGATCACTAAGGGATCGACATTGGTCAGCATTGTCCAAAACCGTTGTAAATCGGACTAAAACATAAAATAAATGAAAAACAAATTAAAAATTAAAAATTAAAAAGTTCCAAGGTGCACCTTTTAGGATCCTGATGTAATTGTGTACCTTATTTCACGGTTGAAGGGCAACGCTTAGATTTCCCGTTATAGAGCGCCTGGACACATTCACATATTTTTTATTATGTAAGGTGTATCGTGTATATCTCTACTGCTTCTAGCATGTGAGCAGAAAATTAATGCTACATGGCACGATTAATGGCGCCGCTACCTTATAATTAAATTGATAATTGCGATAACGCAGATTCAAAACAAAATATTCAGAAAATGACGCTCACGCTGGACTCTCCTCTGTTAACTGGGACAAAGCGGAGGAGAGTTGGCATCACATCTCCAGGACAAATCATAAGCCATGATGTAATACTGTTCTGATGTGCAAGTTCAGGAGTCTTTTACAGGCTATCTACAGTCTCATTTTATGCCCATTCTAAGAAAATGTTTGAATTCATTTTTTTTCACTTCATTCATTTTTCACTTTAATACGACACGGTTATAAAGAGAATGGATCTCATATGTTTACCACGATTCACAATAAATATCTACGTCACTTTAAGTTACGCCAAGTGGCTAACTGAAAACACGAGCATGTTAACGGATTTATTGGGACGAAGGTAATTAAATATAAGGGCTTTTTAAACCAAAAATTTTGTGTTAAATGGTATATAAGCTACGGCCATCCACGGTTCATGATCTACTTATTCTCCCGCTTTTGACTGTATATATCTTATTCCAGCAAAGTTAATACGTTTCCTTAACCTGGACCTACGAGCGTAACAGTCGGGTATGCAGCCTACTAATGGCATATCACTAGTTTTTGAAAGGCGACCGACTAGGCCACTAGAATACTACGTTACATTTGTATGAATCTTTTCATTACAGTTATGAACCAAATTTCTCCACTTTCTTATTAATATGAAACACAATTTAATTTGCTTAAATGTAATTTTTAAAGTATACTGAAATTTTAGTTCACAGTAATATCTTGTGAGAAATCAGAAGGGTAGACGTAGGAAAACCAAAAGCGCATGGCATGTATTATATATCTATAAGTTTGCCCATAGAAATATTTTATTATCTATCATAAATATTTTACAATTATATTATACTTCAATTAGTACTTCGCTTAACCGATGCTTCTATTTGGATGAAATTCCATCAAGAATGCTGCACTCTAGAAATGGAAGCAGCAAAAAAGTAAATGATCTAAAATAAAGGGAAACAAGTTGAGGTTGTCAACCCGGAAGCTACTTTTAGTGGCTACCGAGACGTTATTGGGTTATGCAGTAGACTTGCTTTAAACGAAACTCAGGGTATGGGAAGAATTTTTAATAATGAAAAGGTTGAAGTTTCTTGCATGTCATTTCAGGTAAAGCTAAGTTTAAAAATTTAGCTGGAAATGCTGATAGACCTCATGCAATTGCACCTCTATGCGTCAGACATAAAAAAATTCTGAAGAGTAAATTTATATATATCCGATTCACAATATATTATACATTTTTGCATACACTTTTGCATACATGTTTGCGTACATTTTTGCATACTGCGATAGCAGTAGTCTATGTAAATAAATATATAGAATACCTTCACGCTCTTAATATTAACTTATTAGCACACCTTAGAACCTAGATGAATTGACTTACAGGCAAATTGTTACAACTTACTATAATATATATATATTTTTTTGAAATGTCAGATGAACTTTCAAAATAATGCAACATGGTTTCTTGGACATGTGTTTTACTAACGGTGCTAATTTCTGTTGAAAATCCTGCACCGATAATAATTTCCAGCATTTTAGAGTATCCCTAACGGTAAACATCTTGAAGTTCTGATATGACTTTCAGAATATCGTAATATAATTTGATAAAAAGTTCTGTAAGAAATTGTACTCAATGAAATACGGGCTAAAATAGTTACTAATTAGTTGCTTTAATAGCTAATTAGCTATTAAAGCAACTATAGAAAAAATAGCTTCAATAGCTATTTTTTCGTGTTGTGCGGATTCCGTTTCACACAGAGGAAAATAACTTGAATTTCCTCTATTTTTGAACGGAGCTGAAAATATGTAGCTCCGTTCAAAAATATGTTCCGTTTATTACAGTATTTCGCTTCCCGCAGTTTCCGTCAGAAACTGGTTCGACTGAACTGACATTTTCCTATAAGGTTGCATTTTTATTATTTACAAACATGGTTTAAAATAGACTCCCAGAACAAACTAAAGGTATATGCGGAACCTATATGTACTAGTTATTTTTAATCGTGGCTAGATGTGCAGTCATGAAACAATATCCTTAAACTTTGCCGAGCAATTTACGAGCGTAAGAAAAATAAGAAAAAGCAATCATGCATAAAGCATTGATTATGAAATACTTTCCAACTTTAATGCAATTTCATGTAAACATCTCTAAAATGCGATACATTCCTTAGTTATATTTTAAAAATTATCACCACAATACTTCATTAATTTATTATATTTGAAAACTTAAAACTTAATGAGAAAAGTGAACTTCACTCAAATGACGGCATTGAAATGTAAATTGCCTGTTTTAATCATCTCTACTATGCGATACATTCCATGATATTATTTTTAAATTTATCATAATATTACAATAATTTTTCTAATTTAATATATATATCGATAACAACTGAAATGTATTCAAATGAAGCCATAAGTGACAAATATGCTTCGTTGCATAAAAAATAAAATTTGGATGGTCATTTAAACTCAAATATATTGTAATTGAGTGGTTTTAGTATGCAGATGTACAGAATTTAAGTAAAAATAATGTGGTCATAGGACCGATACAGCACTCAATATGAGTTAAAAAGAACTATAAAAATCACGATTTTGACACAAGATGGATGCCATATTTCACTTTCAAGTTGTTCACGTGATCATTTAACGGTCACTTGATCACTTCATAAAAGAGGTTTATTTATTATTTTAATTTTTATTTTAAAAACTACTGAATATATTTTACAAATTTTTTTTTATATATTTTGTGCGATAATTTGAATATTATCTAAAATTTTTGAAGCAATTTGTGAATTTTAAATCCGCTTAAAAAATGTTTGAAAAATTAGATCCCATAGGGTTCAATGTATTTCATTTCTTCTACACGGGTTCAATCCAAAACTAATTGGGTGATATTATCCATTTATATTCGCATAGGTCCTACAGACCGTCTGAACAACGTACTAAAATTTCATTTTGATTAAGTCATTTTTACGGCAGTTAACGTGTTAACTGACAGACAGACAGAATAAACAAAGTCATAAACACTTTCCAACTTTGTTGTAAAGTGTTAAAAAGAACTTTAAAAATCACAATTTCGATACAAGATGGTTGTCACATATTATTTTGAAGTGGGCTACGTGATATGGACATTTTATATAACGATCACGTGATCTCTTTATGATATGGGTGTAATTATTATTTTAAATTTTATTTAAACTGCAACCTTGTATATTTTACTGACACTTTTTTTTAATATTTTTTGTGGGAAAATTTCAACATTTCCTAAAACTTTCGGAGCAATTTGTGAATTTTTAATTCGCTTAAAAGTGTTTTAAAAATTATGTTTCATAGGGTTCGATGTATTTCAGTTTTACAATCCGTGTTTAATCCAGAACTAGGTGGGTGATATTACTCTTTTATATCCCCATAGATCTGATAGACCGTCTGTGAACAACATACTAAAATTTAATTTTGATAAAGTCAATTTTACGGCAGTTATCGTGCGAACGGACATACAGACAGAATGAACTAAGTCATAAGCACTTTTCCACTCTATTGTAAAGTGTTAATAAACGGATGGCTTCACTTAATTATATTTTATTCTGCAGCCATTCGTCATAATTCATGGCGCTGTTGTTAAATTACAAACGTCAGACTGCCGTTAATTGTTTTTATATCGCAATTTAAAAAAGTCTGTAGAACAAACCAAACTATATATATATCTAAAAAATATAGAGTATATATATTTTAAGCCTTCGGATTACAATTTAAGTTTGTTAGAAACGTAAATTTTCTATCTTTCCGATGGTGTCAAGATGATAATTCTGTAATAAAATTTTTGATCACTAAGGGATCGACATTGGTCAGCATTGTCCAAAACCGTTGTAAATCGGACTAAAACATAAAATAAATGAAAAACAAATTAAAAATTAAAAATTAAAAAGTTCCAAGGTGCACCTTTTAGGATCCTGATGTAATTGTGTACCTTATTTCACGGTTGAAGGGCAACACTTAGATTTCCCGTTATAGAGCGCCTGGACACATTCACATATTTTTTATTATGTAAGGTGTATCGTGTATATCTCTACTGCTTCTAGCATGTGAGCAGAAAATTAATGCTACATGGCACGATTAATGGCGCCGCTACCTTATAATTAAATTGATAATTGCGATAACGCAGATTCAAAACAAAATATTCAGAAAATGACGCTCACGCTGGACTCTCCTCTGTTAACTGGGACAAAGCGGAGGAGAGTTGGCATCACATCTCCAGGACAAATCATAAGCCATGATGTAATACTGTTCTGATGTGCAAGTTCAGGAGTCTTTTACAGGCTATCTACAGTCTCATTTTATGCCCATTCTAAGAAAATGTTTGAATTCATTTTTTTTTCACTTCATTCATTTTTCACTTTAATACGACACGGTTATAAAGAGAATGGATCTCATATGTTTACCACGATTCACAATAAATATCTACGTCACTTTAAGTTACGCCAAGTGGCTAACTGAAAACACGAGCATGTTAACGGATTTATTGGGACGAAGGTAATTAAATATAAGGGCTTTTTAAACCAAAAATTTTGTGTTAAATGGTATATAAGCTACGGCCATCCACGGTTCATGATCTACTTATTCTCCCGCTTTTGACTGTATATATCTTATTCCAGCAAAGTTAATACGTTTCCTTAACCTGGACCTACTAGCGTAACAGTCGGGTATGCAGCCTACTAATGGCATATCACTAGTTTTTGAAAGGCGACCGACTAGGCCACTAGAATACTACGTTACATTTGTATGAATCTTTTCATTACAGTTATGAACCAAATTTCTCCACTTTCTTATTAATATGAAACACAATTTAATTTGCTTAAATGTAATTTTTAAAGTATACTGAAATTTTAGTTCACAGTAATATCTTGTGAGAAATCAGAAGGGTAGACGTAGGAAAACCAAAAGCGCATGGCATGTATTATATATCTATAAGTTTGCCCATAGAAATATTTTATTATCTATCATAAATATTTTACAATTATATTATACTTCAATTAATACTTCGCTTAACCGATGCTTATATTTGGATGAAATTCCATCAAGAATACTGCACTCTAGAAATGGAAGCAGCAAAAAAGTAAATGATCTAAAATAAAGGGAAACAAGTTGAGGTTGTCAACCCGGAAGCTACTTTTAGTGGCTACCGAGACGTTATTGGGTTATGCAGTAGACTTGCTTTAAACGAAACTCAGGGTATGGGAAGAATTTTTAATAATGAAAAGGTTGAAGTTTCTTGCATGTCATTTCAGGTAAAGCTAAGTTTAAAAATTTAGCTGGAAATGCTGATAGACCTCATGCAATTGCACCTCTATGCGTCAGACATAAAAAAATTCTGAAGAGTAAATTTATATATATCCGATTCACAATATATTATACATTTTTGCATACACTTTTGCATACATGTTTGCGTACATTTTTGCATACTGCGATAGCAGTAGTCTATGTAAATAAATATATAGAATACCTTCACGCTCTTAATATTAACTTATTAGCACACCTTAGAACCTAGATGAATTGACTTACAGGCAAATTGTTACAACTTACTATAATATATATATATTTTTTTGAAATGTCAGATGAACTTTCAAAATAATGCAACATGGTTTCTTGGACATGTGTTTTACTAACGGTGCTAATTTCTGTTGAAAATCCTGCACCGATAATAATTTCCAGCATTTTAGAGTATCCCTAACGGTAAACATCTTGAAGTTCTGATATGACTTTCAGAATATCGTAATATAATTTGATAAAAAGTTCTGTAAGAAATTGTACTCAATGAAATACGGGCTAAAATAGTTACTAATTAGTTGCTTTAATAGCTAATTAGCTATTAAAGCAACTATAGAAAAAATAGCTTCAATAGCTATTTTTTCGTGTTGTGCGGATTCCGTTTCACACAGAGGAAAATAACTTGAATTTCCTCTATTTTTGAACGGAGCTGAAAATATGTAGCTCCGTTCAAAAATATGTTCCGTTTATTACAGTATTTCGCTTCCCGCAGTTTCCGTCAGAAACTGGTTCGACTGAACTGACATTTTCCTATAAGGTTGCATTTTTATTATTTACAAACATGGTTTAAAATAGACTCCCAGAACAAACTAAAGGTATATGCGGAACCTATATGTACTAGTTATTTTTAATCGTGGCTAGATGTGCAGTCATGAAACAATATCCTTAAACTTTGCCGAGCAATTTACGAGCGTAAGAAAAATAAGAAAAAGCAATCATGCATAAAGCATTGATTATGAAATACTTTCCAACTTTAATGCAATTTCATGTAAACATCTCTAAAATGCGATACATTCCTTAGTTATATTTTAAAAATTATCACCACAATACTTCATTAATTTATTATATTTGAAAACTTAAAACTTAATGAGAAAAGTGAACTTCACTCAAATGACGGCATTGAAATGTAAATTGCCTGTTTTAATCATCTCTACTATGCGATACATTCCATGATATTATTTTTAAATTTATCATAATATTACAATAATTTTTCTAATTTAATATATATATCGATAACAACTGAAATGTATTCAAATGAAGCCATAAGTGACAAATATGCTTCGTTGCATAAAAAATAAAATTTGGATGGTCATTTAAACTCAAATATATTGTAATTGAGTGGTTTTAGTATGCAGATGTACAGAATTTAAGTAAAAATAATGTGGTCATAGGACCGATACAGCACTCAATATGAGTTAAAAAGAACTATAAAAATCACGATTTTGACACAAGATGGATGCCATATTTCACTTTCAAGTTGTTCACGTGATCATTTAACGGTCACTTGATCACTTCATAAAAGAGGTTTATTTATTATTTTAATTTTTATTTTAAAAACTACTGAATATATTTTACAAATTTTTTTTTATATATTTTGTGCGATAATTTGAATATTATCTAAAATTTTTGAAGCAATTTGTGAATTTTAAATCCGCTTAAAAAATGTTTGAAAAATTAGATCCCATAGGGTTCAATGTATTTCATTTCTTCTACACGGGTTCAATCCAAAACTAATTGGGTGATATTATCCATTTATATTCGCATAGGTCCTACAGACCGTCTGAACAACGTACTAAAATTTCATTTTGATTAAGTCATTTTTACGGCAGTTAACGTGTTAACTGACTGACAGACAGAATAAACAAAGTCATAAACACTTTCCAACTTTGTTGTAAAGTGTTAAAAAGAACTTTAAAAATCACAATTTCGATACAAGATGGTTGTCACATATTATTTTGAAGTGGGCTACGTGATATGGACATTTTATATAACGATCACGTGATCTCTTTATGATATGGGTGTAATTATTATTTTAAATTTTATTTAAACTGCAACCTTGTATATTTTACTGACACTTTTTTTTAATATTTTTTGTGGGAAAATTTCAACATTTCCTAAAATTTTCGGAGCAATTTGTGAATTTTTAATTCGCTTAAAAGTGTTTTAAAAATTATGTTTCATAGGGTTCGATGTATTTCAGTTTTACAATCCGTGTTTAATCCAGAACTAGGTGGGTGATATTACTCTTTTATATCCCCATAGATCTCATAGACCGTCTGTGAACAACATACTAAAATTTAATTTTGATAAAGTCAATTTTACGGCAGTTATCGTGCGAACGGACATACAGACAGAATGAACTAAGTCATAAGCACTTTTCCACTCTATTGTAAAGTGTTAATAAACGGATGGCTTCACTTAATTATATTTTATTCTGCAGCCATTCGTCATAATTCATGGCGCTGTTGTTAAATTACAAACGTCAGACTGCCGTTAATTGTTTTTATATCGCAATTTAAAAAAGTCTGTAGAACAAACCAAACTATATATATATCTAAAAAATATAGAGTATATATATTTTAAGCCTTCGGATTACAATTTAAGTTTGTTAGAAACGTAAATTTTCTATCTTTCCGATGGTGTCAAGATGATAATTCTGTAATAAAATTTTTGATCACTAAGGGATCGACATTGGTCAGCATTGTCCAAAACCGCTGTAAATCGGACTAAAACATAAAATAAATGAAAAACAAATTAAAAATTAAAAATTAAAAAGTTCCAAGGTGCACCTTTTAGGATCCTGATGTAATTGTGTACCTTATTTCACGGTTGAAGGGCAACGCTTAGATTTCCCGTTATAGAGCGCCTGGACACATTCACATATTTTTTATTATGTAAGGTGTATCGTGTATATCTCTACTGCTTCTAGCATGTGAGCAGAAAATTAATGCTACATGGCACGATTAATGGCGCCGCTACCTTATAATTAAATTGATAATTGCGATAACGCAGATTCAAAACAAAATATTCAGAAAATGACGCTCACGCTGGACTCTCCTCTGTTAACTGGGACAAAGCGGAGGAGAGTTGGCATCACATCTCCAGGACAAATCATAAGCCATGATGTAATACTGTTCTGATGTGCAAGTTCAGGAGTCTTTTACAGGCTATCTACAGTCTCATTTTATGCCCATTCTAAGAAAATGTTTGAATTCATTTTTTTTTCACTTCATTCATTTTTCACTTTAATACGACACGGTTATAAAGAGAATGGATCTCATATGTTTACCACGATTCACAATAAATATCTACGTCACTTTAAGTTACGCCAAGTGGCTAACTGAAAACACGAGCATGTTAACGGATTTATTGGGACGAAGGTAATTAAATATAAGGGCTTTTTAAACCAAAAATTTTGTGTTAAATGGTATATAAGCTACGGCCATCCACGGTTCATGATCTACTTATTCTCCCGCTTTTGACTGTATATATCTTATTCCAGCAAAGTTAATACGTTTCCTTAACCTGGACCTACTAGCGTAACAGTCGGGTATGCAGCCTACTAATGGCATATCACTAGTTTTTGAAAGGCGACCGACTAGGCCACTAGAATACTACGTTACATTTGTATGAATCTTTTCATTACAGTTATGAACCAAATTTCTCCACTTTCTTATTAATATGAAACACAATTTAATTTGCTTAAATGTAATTTTTAAAGTATACTGAAATTTTAGTTCACAGTAATATCTTGTGAGAAATCAGAAGGGTAGACGTAGGAAAACCAAAAGCGCATGGCATGTATTATATATCTATAAGTTTGCCCATAGAAATATTTTATTATCTATCATAAATATTTTACAATTATATTATACTTCAATTAATACTTCGCTTAACCGATGCTTATATTTGGATGAAATTCCATCAAGAATACTGCACTCTAGAAATGGAAGCAGCAAAAAAGTAAATGATCTAAAATAAAGGGAAACAAGTTGAGGTTGTCAACCCGGAAGCTACTTTTAGTGGCTACCGAGACGTTATTGGGTTATGCAGTAGACTTGCTTTAAACGAAACTCAGGGTATGGGAAGAATTTTTAATAATGAAAAGGTTGAAGTTTCTTGCATGTTATTTCAGGTAAAGCTAAGTTTAAAAATTTAGCTGGAAATGCTGATAGTCCTCATGCAATTGCACCTCTATGCGTCAGACATAAAAAAATTCTGAAAAGTAAATTTATATATATCCGATTCACAATATATTATACATTTTTGCATACACTTTTGCATACATGTTTGCGTACATTTTTGCATACTGCGATAGCAGTAGTCTATGTAAATAAATATATAGAATACCTTCACGCTCTTAATATTTAACTTATTAGCACACCTTAGAACCTAGATGAATTGACTTACAGGCAAATTGTTACAACTTACTATAATATATATTTTTTTTTTAAATGTCAGATGAACTTTCAAAATAATGCAACATGGTTTCTTGGACATGTGTTTTACTAACGGTGCTAATTTCTGTTGAAAATCCTGCACCGATAATAATTTCCAGCATTTTAGAGTATCCCTAACGGTAAACATCTTGAAGTTCTGATATGACTTTCAGAATATCGTAATATAATTTGATAAAAAGTTCTGTAAGAAATTGTACTCAATGAAATACGGGCTAAAATAGTTACTAATTAGTTGCTTTAATAGCTAATTAGCTAATTTTTTCGTGTTGTGCGGATTCCGTTTCACACAGAGGAAAATAACTTGAATTTCCTCTATTTTTGAACGGAGCTAAAAATATGTTCCGTTTATTACAGTATTCCGCTTCCCGCAGTTTCCGTTAGAAACTGGTTCGACTGAACTGACATTTTCCTATAAGGTTGCATTTTTATTATTTACAAACATGGTTTAAAATAGACTCCTAGAACAAACTAAGGGTATATGCGGAACCTATATGTACTAGTTATTTTTAATCGCGGCTAGATGTGCAGTCATGAAACAATATCCTTAAACTTTGCCGAGCAATTTACGAGCGTAAGAAAAATAAGAAAAAGCAATCATGCATAAAGCATTGATTATGAAATACTTTCCAACTTTAATGCAATTTCATGTAAACATCTCTAAAATGCGATACATTCCTTAGTTATATTTTAAAAATTATCACCACAATACTTCATTAATTTATTATATTTGAAAACTTAAAACTTAATGAGAAAAGTGAACTTCACTCAAATGACGGCATTGAAATGTAAATTGCCTGTTTTAAACATCTCTACAATGCGATACATTCCACGATATTATTTTTAAATTTATCATAATATTACAATAATTTTTCTAATTTATTATATATATCGATAACAACTGAAATGTATTCAAATGGAGCCATAAGTGACAAATAGGCTTCGCTGCATAAAAAATAAAATTTGGATGGTCATTTAAACTCAAATATATTGTAATTGAGTGGTTTTATTATGCAGATGCACAGAATTTAAGTAAAAATAATGTGGTTATAGGACCGATACAACACTCAATATGAGTTACAAAGATCTCCCGATTTTGACACAAGATGGATGCCATATTTTACTTTGAAGTGGTTCACGTGATCATTTAACGGTCACTTGATCACTTCATAAAAGAGGTTTATTTATTATTTTAATTTTTATTTTAAAAACTACTGAATATATTTTGCTATTTTTTTATATATATTTTGTGGGATAACTTGAATATTATCTAAAATTTTCGAAGCAATTTGTGAATTTTATATCCGCTTAAAAAATGTTTGAAAAATTAGATCCCATAGGGTTCAATGTATTTCATTTGTTCAACCCGGGTTCAATCCAAAACTAATTGGGTGATATTATCCATTTATATTCGCTTAGGTCCTACAGACCGTCTGAACAACGTACTAAAATTTCATTTTGATTAAGTCATTTTTACGGCAGTTATCGTGTTAACTGACAGACAGACAGAATAAACAAAGTCATAAACACTTTCCAACTTTGTTGTAAAGTGTTAAAAAGAACTTTAAAAATCACAATTTCGACACAAGATGGTTGTCACATATTATTTTGAAGTGGGCTACGTGATATGGACATTTTATATAACGATCACGTGATCTCTTTATGATATGGGTGTAATTATTATTTTAAATTTTATTTAAACTGCAACCTTGTATATTTTACTGACACTTTTTTTTAATATTTTTTGTGGGAAAATTTCAACATTTCCTAAAACTTTCGGAGCAATTTGTGAATTTTTAATTCGCTTAAAAGTGTTTTAAAAATTAGGTTTCAAAGGGTTGAATGTATTTCAGTTTTACAATCCGTGTTTAATCCAGAACTAGGTGGGTGATATTACTCTTTTATATCCCCATAGATCTCATAGACCGTCTGTGAACAACATACTAAAATTTAATTTTGATAAAGTCAATTTTACGGCAGTTATCGTGCGAACGGACATACAGACAGAATGAACTAAGTCATAAGCACTTTTCCACTGTATTGTAAAGTGTTAATAAACGGATGGCTTCACTTAATTATATTTTATTCTGCAGCCATTCGTCATAATTCATGGCGCTGTTGTTAAATTACAAACGTCAGACTGCCGTCAATTGTTTTTATATCGCAATTTAAAAAAGTCTGTAGAACAAACCAAACTATATATATATCTAAAAAATATAGAGTATATATATTTTAAGCCTTCGGATTACAATTAAAGTTTGTTAGAAACGTAAATTTTCTATCTTTCCGATGGTGTCAAGGAGATAATTCTGTAAAAAAATTTTTGATCACTAAGGGATCGACATTTGTCAGCATTGTCCAAAACCGTTGTAAATCGGACTAAAACATAAAATAAATGAAAAACAAATTAAAAATTAAAAATTAAAAAGTTCCAAGGTGCACCTTTTAGGATCCTGATGTAATTGTGTACCTTATTTCACGGTTGAAGGGCAACGCTTAGATTCCCCGTTATAGAGCGCCTGGACACATTCACATATTTTTTATTATGTAAGGTGTATCGTGTATATCTCTACTGCTGCTAGCATGTGAGCAGAAAATTAATGCTACATGGCATGATTAATGGCGCCGCTACCTTATAATTAAATTGATAATTGCTATAACGCAGATTCAAAACAAAATATTCAGAAAATGACGCTCACGCTGGACTCTCCTCTGTTAACTGGGACAAAGCGGAAGAGAGTTGGCATCACATCTCCAGGACAAATCATAAGCCATGATGTAATACTGTTCTGATGTGCAAGTTCAGGAGTCTTTTACAGGCTATCTACAGTCTCATTTTATGCCCATTCTAAGAAAATGTTTGAATTCATTTTTTTTCACTTCATTCATTTTTCACTTTAATACGAAACGGTTATAAAGAGAATGGATCTCATATGTTTACCACGATTCACAATAAATATCTACGTCACTTTAAGTTACGCCAAGTGGCTAACTGAAAACACGAGCATGTTAACGGATTTATTGGGACGAAGGTAATTAAATATAAGGGCTTTTTAAACCAAAAATTTTGTGTTAAATGGTATATAAGCTACGGCCATCCACGGTTCATGATCTACTTATTCTCCCGCTTTTGACTGTATATATCTTATTCCAGCAAAGTTAATACGTTTCCTTAACCTGGACCTACGAGCGTAACAGTCGGGTATGCAGCCTACTAATGGCATATCACTAGTTTTTGAAAGGCGACCGACTAGGCCACTAGAATACTACGTTACATTTGTATGAATCTTTTCATTACAGTTATGAACCAAATTTCTCCACTTTCTTATTAATATGAAACACAATTTAATTTGCTTAAATGTAATTTTTAAAGTATACTGAAATTTTAGTTCACAGTAATATCTTGTGAGAAATCAGAAGGGTAGACGTAGGAAAACCAAAAGCGCATGGCATGTATTATATATCTATAAGTTTGCCCATAGAAATATTTTATTATCTATCATAAATATTTTACAATTATATTATACTTCAATTAATACTTCGCTTAACCGATGCTTATATTTGGATGAAATTCCATCAAGAATGCTGCACTCTAGAAATGGAAGCAGCAAAAAAGTAAATGATCTAAAATAAAGGGAAACAAGTTGAGGTTGTCAACCCTGAAGCTACTTTTAGTGGCTACCGAGACGTTATTGGGTTATGCAGTAGACTTGCTTTAAACGAAACTCAGGGTATGGGAAGAATTTTTAATAATGAAAAGGTTGAAGTTTCTTGCATGTCATTTCAGGTAAAGCTAAGTTTAAAAATTTAGCTGGAAATGCTGATAGTCCTCATGCAATTGCACCTCTATGCGTCAGACATAAAAAAATTCTGAAAAGTAAATTTATATATATCCGATTCACAATATATTATACATTTTTGCATACACTTTTGCATACATGTTTGCGTACATTTTTGCATACTGCGATAGCAGTAGTCTATGTAAATAAATATATAGAATACCTTCGCGCTCTTAATATTTAACTTATTAGCACACCTTAGAACCTAGATGAATTGACTTACAGGCAAATTGTTACAACTTACTATAATATATATATTTTTTTGAAATGTCAGATGAACTTTCAAAATAATGCAACATGGTTTCTTGGACATGTGTTTTACTAACGGTGCTAATTTCTGTTGAAAATCCTGCACCGATAATAATTTCCAGCATTTTAGAGTATCCCTAACGGTAAACATCTTGAAGTTCTGAAATGACTTTCAGAATATCGTAATATAATTTGATAAAAAGTTCTGTAAGAAATTGTACTCAATGAAATACGGGCTAAAATAGTTACTAATTAGTTGCTTTAATAGCTAATTAGCTAATTTTTTCGTGTTGTGCGGATTCCGTTTCACACAGAGGAAAATAACTTGAATTTCCTCTATTTTTGAACGGAGCTAAAAATATGTAGCTCCGTTCAAAAATATGTTCCGTTTATTACAGTATTTCGCTTCCCGCAGTTTCCGTCAGAAACTGGTTCGACTGAACTGACATTTTCCTATAAGGTTGCATTTTTATTATTTACAAACATGGTTTAAAATAGACTCCCAGAACAAACTAAAGGTATATGCGGAACCTATATGTACTAGTTATTTTTAATCGCGGCTAGATGTGCAGTCATGAAACAATATCCTTAAACTTTGCCGAGCAATTTACGAGCGTAAGAAAAATAAGAAAAAGCAATCATGCATAAAGCATTGATTATGAAATACTTTCCAACTTTAATGCAATTTCATGTAAACATCTCTAAAATGCGATACATTCCTTAGTTATATTTTAAAAATTATCACCACAATACTTCATTAATTTATTATATTTGAAAACTTAAAACTTAATGAGAAAAGTGAACTTCACTCAAATGACGGCATTGAAATGTAAATTGCCTGTTTTAAACATCTCTACTATGCGATACATTCCACGATATTATTTTTAAATTTATCATAATATTACAATAATTTTTCTAATTTAATATATATATCGATAACAACTGAAATGTATTCAAATGAAGCCATAAGTGACAAATATGCTTCGTTGCATAAAAAATAAAATTTGGATGGTCATTTAAACTCAAATATATTGTAATTGAGTGGTTTTAGTATGCAGATGTACAGAATTTAAGTAAAAATAATGTGGTCATAGGACCGATACAGCACTCAATATGAGTTAAAAAGAACTATAAAAATCACGATTTTGACACAAGATGGATGCCATATTTCACTTTCAAGTTGTTCACGTGATCATTTAACGGTCACTTGATCACTTCATAAAAGAGGTTTATTTATTATTTTAATTTTTATTTTAAAAACTACTGAATATATTTTACAAATTTTTTTTTATATATTTTGTGCGATAATTTGAATATTATCTAAAATTTTTGAAGCAATTTGTGAATTTTAAATCCGCTAAAAAAATGTTTGAAAAATTATATCCCATAGGGTTCAATGTATTTCATTTTTTCTACACGGGTTCAATCCAAAACTAATTGGGTGATATTATCCATTTATATTCGCATAGGTCCTACAGACCGTCTGAACAACGTACTAAAATTTCATTTTGATTAAGTCATTTTTACGGCAGTTAACGTGTTAACTGACAGACAGACAGAATAAACAAAGTCATAAACACTTTCCAACTTTGTTGTAAAGTGTTAAAAAGAACTTTAAAAATCACAATTTCGATACAAGATGGTTGTCACATATTATTTTGAAGTGGGCTACGTGATATGGACATTTTATATAACGATCACGTGATCTCTTTATGATATGGGTGTAATTATTATTTTAAATTTTATTTAAACTGCAACCTTGTATATTTTACTGACACTTTTTTTTAATATTTTTTGTGGGAAAATTTCAACATTTCCTAAAACTTTCGGAGCAATTTGTGAATTTTTAATTCGCTTAAAAGTGTTTTAAAAATTATGTTTCATAGGGTTCGATGTATTTCAGTTTTACAATCCGTGTTTAATCCAGAACTAGGTGGGTGATATTACTCTTTTATATCCCCATAGATCTCATAGACCGTCTGTGAACAACATACTAAAATTTAATTTTGATAAAGTCAATTTTACGGCAGTTATCGTGCGAACGGACATACAGACAGAATGAACTAAGTCATAAGCACTTTTCCACTCTATTGTAAAGTGTTAATAAACGGATGGCTTCACTTAATTATATTTTATTCTGCAGCCATTCGTCATAATTCATGGCGCTGTTGTTAAATTACAAACGTCAGACTGCCGTTAATTGTTTTTATATCGCAATTTAAAAAAGTCTGTAGAACAAACCAAACTATATATATATCTAAAAAATATAGAGTATATATATTTTAAGCCTTCGGATTACAATTTAAGTTTGTTAGAAACGTAAATTTTCTATCTTTCCGATGGTGTCAAGATGATAATTCTGTAATAAAATTTTTGATCACTAAGGGATCGACATTGGTCAGCATTGTCCAAAACAGTTGTAAATCGGACTAAAACATAAAATAAATGAAAAACAAATTAAAAATTAAAAATTAAAAAGTTCCAAGGTGCACCTTTTAGGATCCTGATGTAATTGTGTACCTTATTTCACGGTTGAAGGGCAACGCTTAGATTTCCCGTTATAGAGCGCCTGGACACATTCACATATTTTTTATTATGTAAGGTGTATCGTGTATATCTCTACTGCTTCTAGCATGTGAGCAGAAAATTAATGCTACATGGCACGATTAATGGCGCCGCTACCTTATAATTAAATTGATAATTGCGATAACGCAGATTCAAAACAAAATATTCAGAAAATGACGCTCACGCTGGACTCTCCTCTGTTAACTGGGACAAAGCGGAGGAGAGTTGGCATCACATCTCCAGGACAAATCATAAGCCATGATGTAATACTGTTCTGATGTGCAAGTTCAGGAGTCTTTTACAGGCTATCTACAGTCTCATTTTATGCCCATTCTAAGAAAATGTTTGAATTCATTTTTTTTCACTTCATTCATTTTTCACTTTAATACGACACGGTTATAAAGAGAATGGATCTCATATGTTTACCACGATTCACAATAAATATCTACGTCACTTTAAGTTACGCCAAGTGGCTAACTGAAAACACGAGCATGTTAACGGATTTATTGGGACGAAGGTAATTAAATATAAGGGCTTTTTAAACCAAAAATTTTGTGTTAAATGGTATATAAGCTACGGCCATCCACGGTTCATGATCTACTTATTCTCCCGCTTTTGACTGTATATATCTTATTCCAGCAAAGTTAATACGTTTCCTTAACCTGGACCTACGAGCGTAACAGTCGGGTATGCAGCCTACTAATGGCATATCACTAGTTTTTGAAAGGCGACCGACTAGGCCACTAGAATACTACGTTACATTCGTATGAATCTTTTCATTACAGTTATGAACCAAATTTCTCCACTTTCTTATTAATATGAAACACAATTTAATTTGCTTAAATGTAATTTTTAAAGTATACTGAAATTTTAGTTCACAGTAATATCTTGTGAGAAATCAGAAGGGTAGACGTAGGAAAACCAAAAGCGCATGGCATGTATTATATATCTATAAGTTTGCCCATAGAAATATTTTATTATCTATCATAAATATTTTACAATTATATTATACTTCAATTAATACTTCGCTTAACCGATGCTTATATTTGGATGAAATTCCATCAAGAATGCTGCACTCTAGAAATGGAAGCAGCAAAAAAGTAAATGATCTAAAATAAAGGGAAACAAGTTGAGGTTGTCAACCCTGAAGCTACTTTTAGTGGCTACCGAGACGTTATTGGGTTATGCAGTAGACTTGCTTTAAACGAAACTCAGGGTATGGGAAGAATTTTTAATAATGAAAAGGTTGAAGTTTCTTGCATGTCATTTCAGGTAAAGCTAAGTTTAAAAATTTAGCTGGAAATGCTGATAGTCCTCATGCAATTGCACCTCTATGCGTCAGACATAAAAAAATTCTGAAAAGTAAATTTATATATATCCGATTCACAATATATTATACATTTTTGCATACACTTTTGCATACATGTTTGCGTACATTTTTGCATACTGCGATAGCAGTAGTCTATGTAAATAAATATATAGAATACCTTCACGCTCTTAATATTTAACTTATTAGCACACCTTAGAACCTAGATGAATTGACTTACAGGCAAATTGTTACAACTTACTATAATATATATATATTTTTTAAATGTCAGATGAACTTTCAAAATAATGCAACATGGTTTCTTGGACATGTGTTTTACTAACGGTGCTAATTTCTGTTGAAAATCCTGCACCGATAATAATTTCCAGCATTTTAGAGTATCCCTAACGGTAAACATCTTGAAGTTCTGATATGACTTTCAGAATATCGTAATATAATTTGATAAAAAGTTCTGTAAGAAATTGTACTCAATGAAATACGGGCTAAAATAGTTACTAATTAGTTGCTTTAATAGCTAATTAGCTAATTTTTTCGTGTTGTGCGGATTCCGTTTCACACAGAGGAAAATAACTTGAATTTCCTCTATTTTTGAACGGAGCTAAAAATATGTTCCGTTTATTACAGTATTCCGCTTCCCGCAGTTTCCGTTAGAAACTGGTTCGACTGAACTGACATTTTCCTATAAGGTTGCATTTTTATTATTTACAAACATGGTTTAAAATAGACTCCTAGAACAAACTAAGGGTATATGCGGAACCTATATGTACTAGTCATTTTTAATCGTGGCTAGATGTGCAGTCATGAAACAATATCCTTAAACTTTGCCGAGCAATTTACGAGCGTAAGAAAAATAAGAAAAAGCAATCATGCATAAAGCATTGATTATGAAATACTTTCCAACTTTAATGCAATTTCATGTAAACATCTCTAAAATGCGATACATTCCTTAGTTATATTTTAAAAATTATCACCACAATACTTCATTAATTTATTATATTTGAAAACTTAAAACTTAATGAGAAAAGTGAACTTCACTCAAATGACGGCATTGAAATGTAAATTGCCTGTTTTAAACATCTCTACAATGCGATACATTCCACGATATTATTTTTAAATTTATCATAATATTACAATAATTTTTCTAATTTATTATATATATCGATAACCACTGAAATGTATTCAAATGGAGCCATAAGTGACAAATAGGCTTCGCTGCATAAAAAATAAAATTTGGATGGTCATTTAAACTCAAATATATTGTAATTGAGTGGTTTTATTATGCAGATGCACAGAATTTAAGTAAAAATAATGTGGTTATAGGACCGATACAACACTCAATATGAGTTACAAAGATCTCCCGATTTTGACACAAGATGGATGCCATATTTTACTTTGAAGTGGTTCACGTGATCATTTAACGGTCACTTGATCACTTCATAAAAGAGGTTTATTTATTATTTTAATTTTTATTTTAAAAACTACTGAATATATTTTGCTATTTTTTTTATATATATTTTGTGGGATAACTTGAATATTATCTAAAATTTTCGAAGCAATTTGTGAATTTTAAATCCGCTTAAAAAATGTTTGAAAAATTAGATCCCATAGGATTCAATGTATTTCATTTCTTCAACCCGGGTTCAATCCAAAACTAAATGGGTGATATTATCCATTTATATTCGCTTAGGTCCTACAGACCGTCTGAACAGCGTACTAAAATTTCATTTTGATTAAGTCATTTTTACGGCAGTTATCGTGTTAACTGACAGACAGACAGAATAAACAAAGTCATAAACACTTTCCAACTTTGTTGTAAAGTGTTAAAAAGAACTTTAAAAATCACAATTTCGACACAAGATGGTTGTCACATATTATTTTGAAGTGGGCTACGTGATATGGACATTTTATATAACGATCACGTGATCTCTTTATGATATGGGTGTAATTATTATTTTAAATTTTATTTAAACTGCAACCTTGTATATTTTACTGACACTTTTTTTTAATATTTTTTGTGGGAAAATTTCAACATTTCCTAAAACTTTCGGAGCAATTTGTGAATTTTTAATTCGCTTAAAAGTGTTTTAAAAATTAGGTTTCAAAGGGTTGAATGTATTTCAGTTTTACAATCCGTGTTTAATCCAGAACTAGGTGGGTGATATTACTCTTTTATATCCCCATAGATCTCATAGACCGTCTGTGAACAACATACTAAAATTTAATTTTGATAAAGTCAATTTTACGGCAGTTATCGTGCGAACGGACATACAGACAGAATGAACTAAGTCATAAGCACTTTTCCACTGTATTGTAAAGTGTTAATAAACGGATGGCTTCACTTAATTATATTTTATTCTGCAGCCATTCGTCATAATTCATGGCGCTGTTGTTAAATTACAAACGTCAGACTGCCGTCAATTGTTTTTATATCGCAATTTAAAAAAGTCTGTAGAACAAACCAAACTATATATATATCTAAAAAATATAGAGTATATATATTTTAAGCCTTCGGATTACAATTAAAGTTTGTTAGAAACGTAAATTTTCTATCTTTCCGATGGTGTCAAGGAGATAATTCTGTAAAAAAATTTTTGATCACTAAGGGATCGACATTTGTCAGCATTGTCCAAAACCGTTGTAAATCGGACTAAAACATAAAATAAATGAAAAACAAATTAAAAATTAAAAATTAAAAAGTTCCAAGGTGCACCTTTTAGGATCCTGATGTAATTGTGTACCTTATTTCACGGTTGAAGGGCAACGCTTAGATTCCCCGTTATAGAGCGCCTGGACACATTCACATATTTTTTATTATGTAAGGTGTATCGTGTATATCTCTACTGCTGCTAGCATGTGAGCAGAAAATTAATGCTACATGGCATGATTAATGGCGCCGCTACCTTATAATTAAATTGATAATTGCTATAACGCAGATTCAAAACAAAATATTCAGAAAATGACGCTCACGCTGGACTCTCCTCTGTTAACTGGGACAAAGCGGAGGAGAGTTGGCATCACATCTCCAGGACAAATCATAAGCCATGATGTAATACTGTTCTGATGTGCAAGTTCAGGAGTCTTTTACAGGCTATCTACAGTCTCATTTTATGCCTATTCTAAGAAAATGTTTGAATTCATTTTTTTCACTTCATTCATTTTTCACTTTAATACGAAACGGTTATAAAGAGAGTGGTTCTCATATGTTTACCACGATTCACAATAAATATCTACGTCACTTTAAGTTACGCCAAGTGGCTAACTGAAAACACGAGCATGTTAACGGATTTATTGGGACGAAGGTATTCGAATATAAGGGCTTTTTAACAAACAATTTTTGTGTTAAATGGTATATAAGCTACGGCCATCGACGGTTCATGATCTACTTATTCTCCCGCTTTTGACTGTATATATCTTATTCCAGCAAAGTTAATACGTTTCGTTAACCTGGATCTACGAGCGTAACAGTCGGGTATGCAGCCTACTAATGGCATATCACTAGTTTTTGAAAGGCGACCGACTAGGTCACTAGAATACTACGTTACATTTGTATGAAACTTTTCATTGCAGTTATGAACCAAATTTCTCCAATTTCTTATTAATATGAAACACAATTTAATTTGCTTAAAAAATATCTAGCTTTTTGTTCATTACCTCATGACACTTTTTAAAACTTCAAAGTTTTCACATATCCTTTTACTGATTAACCCTACCATCGTAACTAAATTCCGATTTCACTGCTTAATTCAGTGCTTAGCTAAGGTATATCCTCCCATTACTTCCATTTTAAATATCTTGCAAAAAATTTCTAGGATGTGTTACTTGTGTCTTTTTTTTTATTTCGTCGTTCAGGTTTATCATTATTTTTATTGTTTATCATAATTTTGTAGTTCAATGTCTTTTCTACTTGTAGAGGACAAACTATGAATCACTTGGGGGATTATAATCCACTTTAAACTGTAGACTTCTTTCAAAGTATTGATTGAGTCTGGCGTCTGTAGATACTGTGAGGCCAGAATATGTCCTCACATGAGGCATTTTTATTGCAGTATTTATGGTGCATAGAACGGCTAACAAAGCTCGAGTCTGGCTGGCGTCGGTGTTTACAACAACTTTAACTTTTAGGTCAAATACAATAAATTTGAGTGTCCCAGGCCAAAGGGGGCTGAGAGGGGCCTTGATAAATGTCAAGTGATGCCATTGGGTTCAGAAGAACCAATGAGCAGCAAGGAGAAGAAGGGCGGAGCTACCCCCCCCCCCCCCCCGCCGACGGAACCACAAGACTTCGATACAAAATGTTGAAAAAAAAAACTCGGATCCAGAATGTGGTGGCAGTGACTTCGATACAAAATGTTGCAGAACGGACTCTGATACGAAATGTTCCAGAAGGAACTGAGATACGAAATGTTGCAGAAGCAAGTTTGATACGAAATGTTGTTGCGGGAGTCTGATACAAAATGTGGTAGCAGTTAGACATATACAAGGAGTGATGTTATAGACGACCGAGAGTGCAGTTGGAGATGCGAGCCACACACCCCAGAGTTGTGGCAAGACTGATGACAAGCCCAAGATTAAACTTGAAGGTATGTCCTCATGTGCTTAGGTCCTAGACACTTTAGAAATCTAACTAGTACTGGTCACATATCCCCCATAACTCGAGTGATTAAATGATAGTTGATAATTTTGATAAATTGTGCTTTTGATAAATTGATGTTGTTAATAAATGATATTGTTTAAGTTTTAAGTAGGCTAGTCTTTTTATAATGATTAATGAATTCTTTTCAGGACTTACACAAAAGGTAAAAATAATTGGAGGGTTATTGCGGCACAACAACGAGCGATGTACGTTTAAATGTTAACTCCACGTTATGAGATCAACGGCCATGTTTTCAAGGATTAATAAACAATTAATATTAATAATATCTTAAAACGTAACTCTTATAAATTCGTATTGCCACAGATACAGAGTACCAATAAGATCCAGTAATATAGTACCATTACAATGCAAGATATGCACATTATCGACTGGAACGTAAATTCTTTAATCATTTGAAAAACAATCGCGGCCTAAACATACAGCCCAACATAATTTAAATAGTTTATTTTAGCTTGAATTTTGATCCTGAACATAAGACCATACAAATAGACAAAAAATGCATTTTTACTTGTAGAGAGCACGCAATAAATCACTACGTAATTTTTCACTCCGTAAGAATAGTGAATGAGGTCACGACTCTACCCTGCGAACTATTTATCCTAATCAGGTTCAAGAAGATTAATGAGTCTGATGTGAGAGTTTGACCATTAAGCTATTAACCCGGTATATCTTTTATGAAGACTAAACACCGTATCGTGCAATAAGTGGATGATATAAATGCAATATCAATGTAAATACAGAATGTTGTTAAGTATTTTATTAATATCTAGGTGATTTATGATGAAATTGTAAATGTGAGAAAAGTGCCTGTACGTAATATGCATGGTTCATATGGAAGTCCTTAAAAACATGAATAATTTTGTAAGGAAAGGACCATGGAGCGTTATGGCTATCTATAGTAAAGTGTACATGCCACCCTAACAGCATTTTTTTTTCACAGATTTATGTCACACTGTGACTTTGGGACGTCACAGGACGTCGCAGTACGTCTCGGCAATGTCATATTGAGGTCACAGCGAAGTCATATTGGTCATTTTCATGGCCGTTTGTGACGTCGCATATTAACTTGTTTGTGACGTCACATTGTAATTGCCATTCTAATGTCGTCACATTGTTGCCTGCTAATTAAATTGTGGAAACGTCACGGAGTATAATCACAATGAAGTTACAAATTTACTGCTACGTAACGTCGCATAGAAGTCACAAATATCATGTCACATTGCGACCCATGTGTCACGTGACTGCAACGTCACTGTGACACATGTGACGATCTTTGCTTTGAGGGCAATTCAAATATAGATAATTAGAGCACCCGTTTTGGAAAATTAAAAACAATATAGATTACAAACTTAGAGACAAAGCGAGATGAACGAGAAATGACAATTACAAAAATGTGGAGCAATATCCAAAAAGTAGGAAACGACACTTGACATGAACTCAACGGCAAAGCGAGATAAACGACAAAGGCCAATAAAAATGTACAGTAATATCCAAAAAGAAGAAATATACACTTGGAATGAACTCAGTGACAAAGCGAGATAAACAACAAAATATAAACCAATTACAAATTGTAGATAACTATCTAAAAATTAGGAATCAATACTTGAAACGAACACAGCGATAAAGCGAGATAAACAGCCAAAGTAAATTAAAAATATCTGATGATAAACATGTGACATTCATATTTTTATTAAATAGTTTATAATTAAAAGTTTTTCATAATTAAAAGAATGTCTTGTTAAAACTTCCGAGATGACATGGGGTATTGCCTACTCTCCTTATAATAATGATAAGAGCAGTGGCGAATTCTGCGGTTTAGCGAGTATGGCGCCACCAGGCCATTAGAATTGGGGTAATAATTGAAATAAGATCTTCCGCATACAACAAAGATGTGTTAAACTTTGCTAGGAACGCACTCACTAGCAAAATGTAACACTTTGTTAATGTTACACATTACTAAGTTTTTGTTGTTGTTGAAACACAGACCGTCCGACCTACCAGAAAGCTGTAACTGATTGGACGGTCGGGAAGTGCCACCTAATTTAGACCGGAACCCAGGGGCGGAGGCATCCACTGGGACCGCACCCTCCTTCTCCTACCACCAACCTCTCGGAAGGACTTACGGACCAACATGTTTAACGTGACCGTACTCCTCGTTAATACGGTGGCAGTTTTGGTAGTGGCGGGAATCAAACCCGGGCCAACCAAATGCAATTCCCGCGCGCTAACCACTGGATTACCGCGCCCTACACATTGCTGTTGCACAAGTTGTTGTTGTTGAGACCCAGACCGTCCGACCTACCATAAAGGTGTAAGGTAACTGTTTGGACAGCCGGGAAGTGCCACCCAATTTAGACAGGAACCCAGTGGGGGAGGCATCCGCAGGGACCGTGCCCTCCTTCCCCTACCACCAACCTCTCGGAAGGACTTACGGACCCACATGTTTAACGTGATCGTACTCCGCGTGAACACGGCGGCAGTGACTGGAATCGAACCCGGGCCTACCGAGTGCAACTCCAGCGCGCTAACCAATGGGCTACCGCGCCCACACATAGCTAAGTTGAAGACCCAGACCGTCCGACTCGTCCAGAGGACTAAGAACACACAGGAAAGTGTAACACTTTGCTAGACATTGTAAACACTTTGTGAAGTGTTATAAAATGTTACGTTTGTAACACTTTGCTCACTATTCACTTTGTTTTGAATTATATGTATGTATCTGTAGACTTAAGAAACAGTTTGTCAGCGGTTTCATTCACGACTTTCAGCCTTTTCAAACTCTGTCAGACTTTTCAACGAAGCGGATAACTTGATCTATTGTGATATCTTAGCAGGCTTACGACGGATTTTCTGCCAAACCTTGGATCAAATTATTGCTTCTGCCCATGTCTACGGTAGAGGGACTCTCTCAGTCCAGCGCTTGGTCAGGTGCAATGTTATGCGGGTAAATATTTGCCCTACTGAATCTACGATCAGCATTTTCTTCGTGATTAAATATTAATTTCCCCGTTGCAATATTCTTTGTTATAGTTATTTTGGATGACAAAGCAGCATTTCACCCTCTGCTTTTAAAACTCTTTATCTGGGAAAAGGTTTGTACCAGATCAATAAATCAAGAATTATTATTATCAAGCACCAAATCAAGAATTATTTAGAAATACCCTTAAGCAGAAATTTAGCAAATAAGATGACATAATAAAGACACTCCACTTTTGCCAAACCGCAAGCGATAAGGATAAAAATAGGTACACTTTTATACTCGAAATATTCAATTTGCTCAATTTGATTTGCATGCATGGTTAACAGGATGCAAAAATATGAACAAATTCCTTTACTGGCCGTGCCTACTGTTTTCTAAACCTGGAAATATACTTGGAGGTACAATTTAAAAATTCCACAATTTTAATTATTGCATTGAAATAATTTAGACTTGAATTAAGTAATTAATTAATTAATTAGTCACTGTTGAAGTTAAATTTAACATCCTGATGAATATGGGCAATTTTTTTTTAACATTCGATAAATTCTCGGTGAATTTCGGAATTTTTTTTCCAACAAAATCCCTGCTCCTGTAATAATGAATAAATATAATAGTAGTAATATTATTTTTATCATTGCTATTATCGCCATTAAATCCCTGGAGGAGGGGAGTTATACCCATTTCCGCATGACATGCATTCTCTACCAGGTTTAGCCACTGGTCCAGAGGGCGATGACACTTGGAATTTTCATATAAAAGTCAATATGTTGGATTTAGGATGGGACGATTGGGTTTGTTAAGTAATATTAAATATTGATTTATTAAGTTATATTAAATATTGATTTATTATTGAAACGATAAAGATTTTTGAGAACGACTGGAATTGTAAACTACCCGAAGAAAATAAATGTCTTCACACATGCCCCAAATTTGAAATTTGATATTGACTGATTTCGATACGGTGATTTATGATTTGTAGTAAAAAAAAAATTATATCACATTAGATGTTTTGGCATATACAGGGTGTCCCAAGAACATTGACCTACTGAAAAATATTGACTTTATTCCAAAAATATTGATCTTAGATATATATAATAAATAACAAAATTGCGTAAAAAAGGGGCACAACTTTATTAAATCCATTAAAATTTTCAAGGGAATTAAATTTTAAGAAATACGTAATTTTAATTTTTATACGGCCCCCGTACAAAAACATTTCCAATGAGTAAAATGTGCCACATACACTAATAAGGTGAGGTAAAACATTTCAGCATTTTATCATAAAATGTCCCAGAGATATGAAAAGACAAAAATGCTGATTTAAACCAATTTCGATGCATTGACATGGGTTCTCAGAGAGGAAAAATCATGTCGGCAGATAGCGTTTCAGGGGTCGTACGCAAATTACGAAAGAAAACAATGATTATATAAATAAATAATAATTTTGGTATTTATTGGTACAAAAGTATCTACACTGTGTAGAAATAATAACTTTAGACAAAGATTACAAAGTTTGTTCAAAATGATTTCTATCCATGCCAAAGATCCATTAAAGATAAGAGATATATAATATTTGCCTATGATGCATGTCTACGTTGCGTCATTTGCACTCTTGCTGTAAACGTTTACATTTCAATTTGCGATTAATCCCTCACCAAATTTGTTTAAACATATCTCTGGGACTTTTTATGATAAAATGATGAAATTTTGTACATCACCGTGTTAGTGTATGGGATACATTTTTCTCATTGGAAATGCTTTTGTACGAGAACCGTATAAAAATTAAAATTTTGTATTTCTCCAAATTTAATCCGCTGAAAATTTTTATCGATTTCATAAAATCCTGTACCCCTTTTAAGCAACTTTGTAATTTATTATATATGTCTAAGATCAATATTTAAAGCATAAAAGCTGAGATCTGTGTTTTGGGGACACCCTGTATATTTTCTTGCTACTGCAATTTATACTTGCATATTAGTGCATGCTATCTGGCTTAAAGAGCCAACATTTTATTATACACGGAATTGAAAAGCATTGGTGTAAAATCCGTGTGGGGAGTGAATATTTTTTGTTTCCAATTTAATCCTCAAGAGGACTATTTTCATACAATTTCATAAATCATTTTTACTCTCCCTACAATACATGGTAATGAATAGGGAAATTATTGGATTCATGCCGAAAATTGGAACTCCAGTTTTCGACGGATCTACTCGTTTAGGGATTACTCCAATACGAGAAAACTATTTTTAGTGTGACGTCTCTGTGTGTGTCTACGTTGTTGTTGTTGAGACCCAGACCGTCCGACCTACCAGAAAGGTGTAAGGTAACCGTTTGGATGGCCGGGAAGTGCCACCCAATTTAGACCGGAACCCAGAGGGGGAGGCATCCACAGGCACCGTACCCTCCTTCCCCTACCACCAACCTCGCGGAAGGACTTACGGACAAAAAAGGTGTTTATCGTGATCATACTCCGTATGAACACGGCGGCAGTTGTGACAGCTTGCAAATCCAGCCCGCAAATCACCGGATTACCGTGTCCGAAATATGCCAACAGCACGCGGTGTTCCCAAGTGGTCACCCACCCAAGTACTAACCGCGCCCGATGCTCCTTGACTTCGGTAATCTAACGAGGTGATCTAACGAGGATATATTATACTTCGGTGATCTAACCACACGGTGTGTCTACGTGTATGTGTGTCCTGATTTGTGTCTGTCTGTTCAATTTATGTATCCACTCTAACTCAAGAACTAATGAACCAAATTTCATAAAATTTTGTAGGTAAGTCATTTGTGTATGACGGTGCCGATTATTTTTTAACACGATTCGGTATAAAAGAACCTGACGTTTTGTGAAATGGCCTTCAAAAAGCTCTTATATCCACTCTACCTAAAAAAATAATTGACCAAATTTCACAAAATATGGTAGATAAGTCACCCTGTGAGGTACTCTGGTGCTGATTAGATTTGGGTACTGTTTGGGAAATAAGTGCCGGCCTTTTTGTACGAACCGGCCTTCAAAAATCACCAAAATCTAAATAAAAAACTTCATATGTTCAAATGTATCAATTAAATGCTTGTTTTATACGCAATTTTTGCAGAAGAATATAAGACAAATCCCATTACTTTAGTTCGCATTTTTATTGCGTCGCCTTTGAAAAAAATGTCTAGTTACCAAATAAAAACAAACATTTAATTAAAAGTCCAATTCAGTGTTATTTTATGTAATTCAACTCAAATTAATGAATTATTAAAGAAATAAAGAGAAATATGAATGTGAGTTTGCAGGGAAAGCCATGTTCTGCCCATATAAGATTTTTAACTTGCTGTCGGAAATCAAAGAAAAGTTATCTGCTCACTGCTAATAACACAATTTGGTATATTTTAAAATATTAATTTGATAATAACTGAAATATTCAATTTATTTTACGTTTATTGTATTACATATATACATATAAGAAACTTACTTTGTTTCTGTTATAGAAACAAGGTCAGAAATATTGTCAAATGAACAAATCATATATCCATATTTCCAGAGATAGAAGTTATCTTTATTGACATTCTCAAAATTTGAATTTGCTCTTTTACGGGGACGGTGGACGTTGATTTTTTTTTATTTATTTATTGACTTAGAAACGTGAAAATTTGTATAAATATTCCTCTTAACATTACTATATACAATACCATTATTTTTTTTTTCGATTTCGTTATAATTTTGTAATTTTTTTGTATTTAATTTTTTTTTACGAAAATTTGAAAATACTCCTTACGTGTCATTTGTTCACATTTTTGATTAATTTTACATTATGATCACTCAAAAACACATTATGAACAAATTTGGAAATGTATTTTCAAATCTCTTAGAAATATAATTAATTATGAAAATATTTTTCATCATTAAACCTTAATTTTCATTAATGAGGTTCTTATTCACTTTTAATTATCTTAATAAAGTCCAATTATAAAATGCATACCCAGTTTCATTAAACAGTATGAGAGGTGTGTTCTTGCTATATTTCATGCATCTCAGACAAAAATTAAGACGCATGGAGCATTTTAAAAATGTAAAACCTTTGAAAATTCCGTTTCGAAAGAAATGTATTCAACCTTTTGCTTACGGGTGGGAGAGCGTCCATTCCAAACGAAGAACCTCCCCAAAACACAGGCATTTGACATACCCTATCCCAAACAGTTCGACCCCCTTTGCAGGCATTGGCGTCCATGGAAATCGCTGACCTGCTGCAGCAGGTGCAATGTTTCTGTCAGCGATTTCCATGGACGCCAATGCCTGCAAAGGAGGTCGACATGTTTGGGATAGGGTATGTCAAATACCTGTCTTCGTGGGATGTTCTTCGTATGGGATTGACGCTGTTCCATCCGTAAGCAAATGTTAAATGTGTAAAATAATGTTATATATTAAAACTGTTTTTAGTCGATTTTTGCTCATTTCTACTTCCACCGTCCTCTTAAGGCAGCGGCGATTTGGACTAAAGTATGGCAATATATTAAGAACGCCCCATTATGACGAGTGTGTCTGTGAAATTGACTTCACGCAAGCGGATATTTATACTTTTCGAATTTGAAGTTGGTTGTATGGCTTGGCTTATTTGGACAGATATTACAGAAATTCAAAAAATCATGGTATGCAGCAAGTTTCTTTGTTGCCAGTGCAGTTATAGACCATAAAGCAGCGATAGGGACTCTCCATTACGATAAGTTGTTGTTGAAACCCAGACCGTCCGACCTACCAGAAAGCTGTAAGGTAACTGTTTGGACGGTCGGGAAGTGCCGCCCAATTTAGACCGGAACCCAGTGGGGGAGGCATCCACAGGGACCGTACCCTCCTTCCCCTACCACCAATCTCTCGGAAGGACTTTCGGACCCACATGTTTAACGTGATCGTACTCCGCATGAACACGGCGGCAGTTTTGGCAGTGGCTGGAATCGAACCCGGGCCTACCGAGTACAACTCCAGCGCGCTAACCAATGGGCTACTGCGCCCCTCCATTACGGTAAGTGTAACAGTGAACTTGAGTTATGCAGGCGAATATTTACAATTTTTAAACAAGAAGTTGGCTGCAGGGCGTGACTTAATTTGACAGATATTGCAGATATTCTGAAAATCTCTGCATACAACAAATGCCCTTGTTGCCAGTCGAAGAACGGTAGAAATCTGAAAAACGATCTATACTGATGAATGGACTGTGATCGTAAATACAACCCACGCTTCTATCTATTCTTTTGTCTTACAAGATGAATATATGTTTCAACTGATAACTTTTATTTAAATGTGGTGCATAAGCAATCAACAATTTTATTTTTCTCTGTAAAATCTGTTAAAATATCGAAATATATAAAGATTAACCTACACAATGTTTATATTTCACTTCGCAATCAAGAAAATGAATGAATCCGGCTGGGTAAGATTAACCATCGAACTATTAATATTGGATATTTTGTTACTACGACATACCTCCTGATTGTGTAGTATATCTTGAACCATTGATGTCAGAAATCTTCCATCTCTTTATTATATAGCTCAGTGAGACTGGCTGACAAAGTGATCAATTTACAGCCCAAATTGCAGAAGATAGAAATTGAAACTTTGCATCCACGGGGAACATATAAATAATGGGAAAACCCGAAATATTTAATTTCTATTTGAAAAAATATATAAATCTAAAATTTCTTGTTCCAACATTCTTCCAGCTATAGCTTGAGAAGAGAAATAAAATTAGTTTTCATACAATGATGGGCAGAAAAAATATCATAATTGTTCTTTATTAACGCTATTACTGCACATATAATTTATAGTTAACATACTCTTCAAATTCCGAAATTGCAGTACGTAAAACAATATTGCATCTACGATTTCCGTACGTTGTCTTATTTTCAAAGTTATCAGATATTTAAATCAAATAATGATATTTAATGTCTTGCTATTCTTCTGATCAAACTCCCGAATATATTCTTCTGATCAAACTCTCGAATATATTCTTCTTGAATAATTCATTATTTGATTTAAATATCTGATAACTTTGAAAATAAGACAAAGTACGGAAATCGTAGATGCAATATTGTTTTACGTACTGCAATTTCTGTGTTAACAAATCTATAAAGTATGTCATGTTTATGATTATATTTGAAATGATTTTTGATATTCAGAATTTGCTTTCACTAGCCATTGATATTGCTAGTTGTTAAATAATGTTATACATATATATATATATATATATATATATATATATATACAAAATCACCATTTTTAGGATTTTAGGACCAATTCTTATGGAAGCTACTGATATTCAACCTTGGCGGCAAATTTGGCTAAATATCACTAATTTTGTGAATTTTGCAATATTTTGTACATTCGAGAACACAGATGTTTAGACTAGAATATCTCGAGTTAACTAGATTTTCCGAGATATTTCCACAGAAGATCTATTAGTATACTCATTCATCGTAGAATGTGGCATTCAACGGGTAACAATGAATTGTGATCAGAGTTGTGGCAGACTAGCTTTCTGTTTTGTGGATTAGGGGAACATTTTGTTGTATCCGGTGCTTCTGTTGTGACTCCAAAATATGATCAAATTAGTGTTTACAAATTGGTATCATACTATTAATACGTGTACAACTATGTAACATGTTTTTTATTTTGCATTCTGCATATCTAAGAGTATTTTCAAAAAGCAATTGCATGAGTTGACAGTTTATTTAATTTGTTGGCAAAATACAGAGTGATATAATTTCTCGTTAAAAATTAAACAACAAAGATCAATCAGGCATAAAGCATTGATTATAAAACATATTCCAACTGAAATATAATTTTATTTAAACATCTCTGAAATGCTATACGTTCAGCGGTGATATTTTTTCAATTATCACAATATTACAATAATTTATTTAACTTGAAAACTTAAAACTTCATCGACAAAAATGAACTTTATTCAAATGACGTCATCGAAATGTAAATCTTCTGGCTCTCTATGTAAAATCAATGAATATTTCATTCATATCACTTTTATTTCAGATTCCAGAGCTAAATAATTGGGCTTGAAAAAATTCAGCAATTCTTATACAACTCATCTTACAATAACTTGTTTAATTTCTGCATCCATTAAAATTAGGCTTCCTTGTAGACATAATCAAAATTTGATGATCATGTAAATGAAAAAATATTGCAATTGCGTTGGCACAGAATATAGATGCACAAAAAATACGCAAAAATAAAGCGGTTTCAGGAAAGATGCAACACTAAATATAAATTTAAAAGAACTTTAAAAATTACGTTAAAAATTACTTTAAAAAAAGTTGGATGGCGTATTTTATTTTGAAGTGGGTCACATTATGTCTTCATATAATATGGGTGTAAATATCATTTGAATTTTTATTTAAGAACGAGCAAGCATTTTTTGACATTTTCTTATGTATTTTATGGGATAATTTAAATATTTCCTAAAATTTTTGAAGAAATTTGTGAATTTTAACTTCGTTTAAAAAAAGTTTGAAAAATTAGGTCACAAAGGGTTTAATGTATTTCGTTTCTTCAACTCGGTTTCTATCCAAATCTAATCCGGTGATATTATTCATTTACCTTCTCATATGTCCCACAAACAGTCTCAGAAACATTAAAATTTAATTTTTATAAAGTCATTTTTACGGCAGTTATCAAAGCAGCCAACAGACAGAGAGACAGACAGAATGAATGAACAAAATCATAAATACCTTTCAACTATGCTGGAAAATGTTAAAAAGGTTGAGGTGTCGCTCATCATCATTTTTACTAATCACCTCCTAAATATTAACGATCTCTTGCGGTGAGATAATTCATAATGATGTTAAAAATATATAATTTATTATAAGGATAAACGAGGTAACATGCTGGTAAGTTAATAATGCTAAGTGGATATTGATATTGACATTTTTACTATTGTATGCTACGCCGGAAAGAGTAAATTGAGATCATTCATGAATGTCTGCATGATCAGCTTCAAATTTTACAAGAACATACTTGGCTGATCTTTTAGTCATACAAAGTTTAATGAGACAAAATATGTAGGGGTTTTATTTACCCCTATATTGCTACAATATATTTGCGCATAGATAGAAAAGGTATTCTGAATGATGCATAGAGCGGTCAAATGGTGTTTAATATAGAATATGGCCTCATTGGATTGCCATTGCACTGGATTGTCATCGACGATGCATCCTCTCAATCAAATGACCTAGTGTGACAAAGGGAAATTTATCCCATCCCTGTATAAGAGCAGTTTGCATTTCTTGAAGAATGGTAGGAGAAGGTAGGTGGTGATAGAAGAACCAAAAGTGTGCAGTATGGAATATTGCCTCTTCAGATCTTGATGCGGGCTTGATACCGGCGATTCCGTCTGTCAATTGTTCAGGGTGACAGTGGTCAATTATACCCATCCCTCTATAAAGACAGTATACAGTCCCTGTTGAGTAGTGTAAGAGGATAGGCAGAAATAGCTCACCCGGGGGCATCCAAAATATTTTCGATTGAATTACAATCCTGACACTACATTGGCAACTCCCTCCGTTCAGTACTTTCAGTGTGAACCTCCTCAATCACTGTGGGTGGACGGGCGTTATATCCATAACACAGAATTCTGGACAGACTAAATATTCATAATGTCTAACATGGACATTAAGGATTTTGGCGGGGTTCCGTAGCGTCGTCACGATACTGCCTAAGAAATTATGAAGGTCGGCGTGTCCTCCCAATGAAAATCATGAACATACCATAGCACTAGTACGACCAAAGGAATGGTAGTCAACGACGTTATGGGACCGGTTTGATGTTCCTTGTTCTCACCAGACCAGCACACGTTTACAATATGTTGCAACATGTTACATGTTTACAACATGTGATATGTTTACAACATGTTACATTACAAAACACAATTCACAAAATACAATACAAAACACAACATTACAAAACCAATACACTTGGGTTTGGATTCACATTATATGCTCATGACAAGTAAACCTGATCTTCTAACTCTAGAGCCCAACGGGATAAATATGTTAGATATACGTGCATATAGATCTCCCCTATGCAGTCTTCGCCTCACTATGCTTGTCGGCATTCGCCTTTCTATGGCTGCAGCTGTAACCGCTAGTAGTGTTTGTGATGTAGTTCAAATGTTACATCTCGTCAGTATGTCTATATACCCGGTCACTGAAAATGTGTGTCTCTAGAACGTCCTGAAGCAGATCTTTTGATGACTTCTCACTTGTTCTGAATTGTGTCCATAAACGAGAAAGAATGGAATGGTGTACACAAAAGAAATTCGCCTCATCCGTGATGGATTATCCCACCCCAACTCTTCGAACAACTCACCTCCATGCCACTGTAAATCGTCTGCACATTCTTTGGGTCATATTAAAGCATATTTCTCCAATGTCAACAAAGCGTGTTCATGCCGCAATGAAATGCTTCGACGCAAACGTATAGTTTTTACATAAAGTTTAATTACATACTTACAGCAAAGCCACTGACTTTTATGCCCGTGCTTTAATATCTGCATATTGTACTTAAACCCTCTTCCCTGTATATTGTACTCAAACCCCCTTCCCTGCGTATTTTACGCTCTTAAATTCACACATGTTCTGCTAATTGTCTGAGATTTGGCATTTCTTGCTTTAATTTTAGGACAGTGTATTTAGTTTGATTTTAATTCGTATTTCTGGTGTTGGAATTTGAAGATTACAAGTCGAAGATAAATTCAACATACTACGAATATTCGTTGTAATTTGACCCTATGGGACTTAAAATTTGTTGCACGATAAGCGGATTTACTTCCACAAATATTTTAGTAATTCTGTCCAAGGATTCTAGAGAATAATTAAAATCTGCAATATCTGGATAGAAATATAGAATTAAATATTTTAAATATTTTTTAAATTGTGGCTAATATATGTATTGAAAAGCATACTATATTTCTTGAAATAAATTAAAGCACATTGATAATGCAAGATTGCATTGCAAGATTGATAATGCATTGATATTTACAATCAAAGATAAGCAACATTTAGATAATTGCTTTAAAATGCATATTATGTTCTTTCTTGTACATTATTTAAGAGATGGATTAAAATAAATAGTTATATTATGCCTTATAATAAATAATTACAATACACAATTTCATGAATTAAAATATAAGTAAATAAAATGTAGAAATTTACATACGCTCTTAATTTTAATTTAATTTTATTAAAATTCATTATTACTTTCCCTACATATATAGTGTAATGCATGGTGAAAGAACAGTGATGACGTCGAAAATTCGAATTTGAGTTTTTCATGGAAGATAATGTATTAAGCATCCCTAAACCTGAATCGAACGTTTCGAGAGGGATGTATATGTGTATGAATATTAATGGTTGTGTAAGTGCATTAGTGTATGCCCTTAAGCTTGTGGGCTTAACTTAACTAGTAAAATCTTAAAAACAATTAAATATGCACTAAAATAACTTGCTACGATTGTTATAACAGAAAAATTTTGATCCCTATTGATATTAAATCCATTCAAATATTCAGAATACCGTGCCCATAAGTTTTCAAAAGAATTTTTAGAAAATCTGATGTGGGCAGCACATGACTTTCCTAATACAATGCAATGAATTTACAAATTTTACAGTTAAAAATAGTTATTTTTATAGTAGATACTTGTATTCTTTCCAAGATATGTATTGCATTTTCTTCAATTAGTCATCATTGTCATTGATTTAGCGTCATTTTTATCAATTTGGCGAGATTTTCGTTAATTTGTTAATTTGGCAATATTTAAAAAGTCGCCAAGTTGATGATATTCCGCCAAATTCGTCGCCAAAGTTTCGCCAAACGTTATGGATGGAGACATAATTTATTGTTACAGCAGATAAATGGCCATTGGCATTCAAATACAAAAGTATTACTCAAATTATCTTTTCTCATGAATGGAACGAGTTAGGTCCACGAGAATGGCTCTAAATTTATCACATGATATTACAAAGTGAACATGTTCCTTTACAGTTAATATTTTCTTTTAACTTATGGGATTGTTTGATAAATTTATTTGAAAAATGTTCAATATCTGGAGAACGGTTCATGCTAGCGTTTTAAAGTTTATGTCAATCGTTTTATAATGAAAAATTACATAAGAAATGTCTATTTGTGTAACTTTATTAAGAGTTTTGACTTTTTTATGATTTTTTCAAAATTTCACTCGAAAATTTAAGGGTTTCTGAACATTCGATTGTGTTTTAAAAAAATAAGCTTCCAGTGTTCACGGATTGTGCTTTTTGTACCAAATTTCATTCGAATCGCTTCATTCGTTCGTAAGATATCGTCTCCGCAGACTCACTGACACACACATACACATACTTTCACACACACACACATACTTTCACACACACACACACATACTTTCACGCACACACACACATACTTTCACACACACACACTCACACACACACTTTCACACACACGCACTCACACACACACACACACACACACACACACACACACACACACACACACACACACACACACACACACACACAGACATCACCTCAAAAATGTTCGATTCGTGATCAGGGATGCTTGAAACGTGCTCTCCCGTCAAAAACTCAAATTCGAATTTTCTACTCCGTCATAATACCTTCCTTGTACATTATTGTATATAAGGAAAGTAAAAATGTGGAGTTTACATTTACTAAAACGGGCAAGCATTTCGTCCCTGTATGGAACACTGGGGCAGTTTGACACATTTTTATATTTTTGATATTTTATTACTTTCCTTATATACAATAATGTATAAGGAAGTATTGTGAAGGGGTCAAAAATTCGAATCCGAGTTTTCGACGGGAGAGCACGTTCCAAGCATCCCTGATCACGAAACGAACATTTTTGAGGTGATGCCTGTGTGTGTGTATGTGTGTGTGTGTGCGCGCGTCAGTGAGACTGTGCAGGCGATAACTGACGAACGAAAGGACCGATTTGAACGAAATTTGGTACAAAAATTACAATCCGTGAGTACTGGAAGCTGATTCTTTTTATGCGTAAGCGAATGTTCAGAACCTCCTAAAATTTCGAGTGAAATTTTGAAAAAATCATCAAAAAATCAAAACCGCTAATAAAGTTACGCAAATAGACATTTCTTATAGTAATTTTTCATTAGAAAACGATTAACATAAATTTTAGAACGCTAAATTGAATCGTTCTCGAGATATTGTACATTTTTCAAAAGCATTATTAAAAAAATTATATAAAATAAAAAAAAATATTGCCTATTGAGAAACATGTTCACTTTTTATATGTAATATCATTAATTTGATGACATCATTCTTGTGGATCTAGCTTGTTCCATTCATGAAAAAAGACACTTTGAGTAATACTTTTGTATTTGAACGCCAATAATCATTTATCTGCTATAAGAATAAATTATGTCTCCGTCCATAGCGCTTGCCGAGATTTTGGTGACAAATTTGGCGGAATGTCGCCAACTTGGCGTCTTTTTTTAAATGTTACCAAATCAAAAAAAATCTCGCCAACTGGATAAAAATAACGCTAAATCAATGAAAATAACGACTATTTGACGAAAACTCAATATCTTGGAAAAAATTTACGTATCTACTATAAGAATAACCTATTTTGTTTTCACTGTAAATGTAGTAAATACATTGCATTATATGAGGAAAGCCATGTGCTGCTCACATCGGATTTTTTGTATTTATTAAGAAAAATTATTCAAAAATGTTGAAATTCATTAAGTTTTCCCACCATTGATTGCTCCAATTAAAATATTTGAGATTACAATCAGAAAACCTTGAAAGATTGTTTAGTTAGCCGAGAGTGATTGTAACAATTTACCCCAAACAAGGGTAAGTTTCTACTGATATCCAAAACATTATTGTGCTAACAAAAATGCATGCAAATAGAGTTCAATGTAGTAAACATTTTCATTTTCGATGGTAATAATATTTAGAATACAAATAATGAAAAATAGATCTCGTAACATGTTACTCATTGCTATTAATATTTACTCTTTTTTTGTGTATCTTCTTCAGTATTTTCCCTGTGAGCTAGTCACAAGGCTTGGTGACGCAAGTTACGAATCATTGACCTAAGAACAAAAGAAAATAATGATTTACATGCAAGTAAAATAAGTTGATACTTAGTATTCACTGCACATAGACTCCATTTTAAATATATCAACCTGTCCCTTACGCCTGCTTTGCATTTGAGTTATGATATGCAGAGAAACTATAAAGAAATACAATAGAAGATCAGAATAAGAAATACAAGACAGCAAGAAAAACAGTAATATGACATCGGAACCAACAATACAGTAAGGAAATACAACAGCTAAATTATCTTACAATATAACACCCAAATAAACTTCGAAATATGAATGTTCTTAAACAATAAAGTAAGTTACCTGTGTGTCTTTCTTTCTGTGTGTCTGTCTGTACGGCCTATAGCGTGAAATATAAGCGTCATACGACCATAAAATTTGGTACACAGTTACTTCAGGACCCAAATTAGTGCATCTCGACGTTATTGTTTTTTTAATTTTCAATAAGACTTTTAGTTATTTCATGTTTTACCCTGATTTATGACGACATTTACACAAACCAATTCTTCCGGCCGTCCAAACTGTTACCTTACACTTTTTTGGTAGGTCGGGCGGTCTGGGTCTCATCAACATCAAACCAATTCTTTAGCGACCTAAAATATTAGAGTTTTCCTTCGTGACTCCGTCGGAAAAACTGAAAAGTTTTCTTTTAAATAAGATTTGAATGGAGTCCATACTATGTAAAAACACATTTTTATGAATTTTTAAATAATGCACTATGTTCCAAATAATATATGCACCTATAAAAAATTGCTCTACAGTCAACTCGGAAAGCAAATATGTCCCTTTTAGAATTGTGCAAATGAGCAAAATATCAACTCCAATGATGTTATTGGACTCATGCACCGGGCATGACAACGACGCATCGTGAAGTATTTAAAACAGCCGATGTTCTCACTGACGGGTAATTGGAACTGACTTTATTACATTCCTTATATACATAATGTATAAGGAAAGTATTGTGACGGGGTCGAAAATTCGAATTCGAGTTTTCGACGGGAGTGCACGTTTCAAGCATCCCTGATCACGAATCAAACATTTTTGAAGTGGTGTCTGTGTGTGTGTGAAAGTATGTGTGTGTGTATGTGTGTGTGTGTGTGTGTCAGTGACACTGTGGAGACGATAACTGACGAACGATTGGACCGATTCGAACAAAATTTGGTACAAAAATCACAATCCGTAAACACTGGAAGCCCATTGTTTTTAAACGTAATCGAATGTTCAGAACCCCCTTAAATTTTCGAGTGAAATTTTGAAAAAATCGTCAAAATATCAAAAACGCTAATAAAGTTACGCAAATAGACATTTTCTTATGTAATTTTTCATTAGAAAACGATTAACGTAAATTTTAGAAAGCTATCATAAACCGTTCTCGAGATATTGCACATTTTTCAAAAAAATTATCAAAAAGTCATATAAAATAAAAAAAAATATATTTCCTCTTGAGAAATATGTTCACTTTTCATATGTAACACCATGCGATAAATTGGGTGACATTATTCTTGTGGATTTAACTCTTTCCATTCGTGAGAAAAGATACTTCGAGTAATACTTTTGTATTTGAACGCCAATAGTCATTTATCTTCTATAAGAATAACTTATTTCTCCGTCAGTACAGCTTGGCGATATTTTGGCAACGAATTTGGCGGAATGTCGCCAACTTGGCGACTTTTTTAAATATTGCCAAATTAACAAAATCTCGCCAAATGGATAAAAATGACGCTAAATCAATGAAAATGACGACTAATTGTCAAAAATTCAATATCTTGGAAAAAATATAAGTATCTACTATAAGAAAAACCTATTTTTTTACTGTAAAAGTAGTAAATTCATTGCATTTTATAAGGAAAGTCATGTGTTGCCCACATCAGATTTTTTACATTAATACTGCAAGTTGTGTACAAAGATGCCATTGAGAAGTATTCGATAAAGCTATCAGCAATTGTCAGATTTAGAGAAACGTCGCATCATAGGCTCAAGGGAAGCTGGTTAGTGCAATATACGTATCAGTTCCACTTTTGATCAGAGCGATATGGTAGTTGCTCGGTGTTAGCAACAATGGATCCGAGAAGGAATATGCAACAGTTACCGACACTCAGGACACCCCGAAAATTAATCCTGAGGGTGGCAAAGTCAGGAAATTAGCCATGACCACACCAATAGGGGTCACCATCAAAGGAGGATATTTGCCATCCTAAATGTCTCCTGTACCAGGGAATACTATTCGAAGAGGACTAGCAGAAAGGACGATTATGTGTCGACATCCATTAAAGCGCACTGCCACTGACCCCTCAACATTGACAGAGCCGTCTGGATTGGTGCAGAACTCGGTGAGTTTTGGCAGTGTTTGTTTGAAAGCCTGTTGCCTTTAGCGACAAATCTTTCTTCTCTATCAGTGTTGATGACAACGCCATACGTGTGTAGAAGGCGACTGGCCAGCGTTCCGATCCCGTATTTGCTGTCCTGCGGCACACTGCGACACATGTCTTGCGAGCCGGCCGTCCAAATAGCTGCTATTAGTCCTCTGGACGAGTCGGACGGTCTGGGTCTTCAACATGTCTTGCGGCATACTCGTTGTGTAATAGTCTGGGAGCCATCTCGTTAGCCAGCCGATCTCCTGTAGTTTACATCATCTTGTTGATTAGGAGGTCTGGGTAGAAAGAAAGAAAGCATATCTCCTCTAGTTGTACTGCAAGTCAATTTGACGGCTCGCTTGTACGTCAACGATATTATCCGGATAATTATTCTCCTTATTCTGATAAGACGCACAGATACACTTTACCATCACTCGACCACATACTTCACGACTTTCCAAGGAAATTGTTCAAGGATTTAATAACCCCGGTCATCCAGATCCCTAGACCTGGATGGCCTTGAATATGTCTGGAACATGCTGGTACAATAATTGCAGACTTCTCAGATTACCATTGAAGTAGGTGATCAGTTACAATATCTGTGTAGAATCTTCTGCAGAGGGGAATAAGCAACTTAACATACTCTCTGCACCGAATATCGGATTGTATAGTCGCCAGTCGAAGATTTAGTAATTACTAAAATTTCATCTTCTTTTTGCCACAATTTATTGATAAACGTTTTCTTGCTCCTGAATTATAATCATTTGCATATCACCTCCAGCGATTCGGACATACTGAGTGTCGCAGCTGTAGTTCAGACCAATAGCCCCTTGAGTTAAGCACTAGGCAGCCCCACCCCTTCATCTACTAAGCTTCAAGAATAAAAGTGTACACGCTTATTCTATCGACCGCGGGACAGAACCTAAGAGCATTTTTTATTATACCGTCGAGTTTGGGCTCTAAGTCAAATAAGTAATATATCGTTAATATATTGCCATATATAAGTAATATATGGTTAATATATTGCCACATATAAATAATATATGGTTAATATATAACCATGCATTGTTAAACAAAATAAAATTTATTAAAAAACCTTGCAACTTTGTATTTTAAGACTATTAGTTTCCCTGTCATTGATTGGCTTAAAAACTAGTTCTGTAATAATTTTACATTTTAAAAAATGATAGACGGTGAGAATGATACCTTAAAGATATTAATATCTTTAAGATATTAATGACTAGGTGGGAGGTTGTGACGCAACTCGACATTAATAGCCTAATACATAGATTACACAACAATTGTGCTGAAATATATACATATAATAAACTACAACTGAACAACTCGGCAGCAACTCCATACAAATAACTTTAATATGCAATAACAAGGTCAGATATATCAGCATTTTATGGTTGTTTACGTGAAAAGCACGTAATCAATCAATTTATATTCTCTTTTCCATTGAACAGATAAAGACAGCAAGAATCTGCCGCCATGAACTATTTATCCCACTGCGGTTTAGAAAGATTAATGAAAGTGGCGCGGCAAGGTTGTATATCAAGCTACTAACCTTGTAAATTTTCTTATGAAGACTGAACACTATTTCGTGTAGAAAGTGAATTATATGAAAGTAGTTGAAGTGTACTATGTTTACTACAATATTTTCGGATGTAAATCACGAATTCTAGAGTTTAGTCATCTTATAAAGTTTGTTACTAAAGAACCTAGACATTCTGTTTAATTCTATTTTGGAAATAAATATAAAAATCTAATATGGACAGCACATGACTTTCCTTTTATAATGCAATGAATTTACTACTTTTACATCAAAAAATAGTTTATTCTTATAGTAGATACTTATATTCTTTTCAAGATATTGAGTTTTCGTCGGTTAGTCGTAATTTTTAACCATTTAGCGAGATTTTCGTTAATTTGGCAACATTTCAAATAGTCGCCAAATTCGTCGACAAAATCTCGCCAAGCGTTATGGAAGGAGAAATGAGCTATTCTTATAGCAGATAAATGACAATTGGCGTTCAAATACAAATGTATTACTTAAAGAATCTTTTCTCATGAATGGTACTATGAGCTAGATCCACGAAAATGATGTCACCAAATGTATCGCATGATATTACATATGAAAACTGAACATGTTTCTCAACAGTTAATTTATACTTTTTTTAATTTATGAGATTTTTTGATAAATTTATTTGAAAAATGTGCAATATCTCGAGAACGGTTCATACTAGCGTTCGAAAGTTTATGTCAATCGTTTTATAAGGAAAAATTACATAAGAAATGTCTTTTTGTGCAACTATATTAAAAGTTTTGATTTTTTTATGACTTTTTCAAAATTTCACTCGAAAATTTAGGGGATTTCTTAATATTCGTTTGCGTTTAAAAGCAATAGACTTCCAGTATTCACGGATTGTAATTTTTGTACCAAATTTCATTCGATTCGCTCCATTCGTTCGTGAGATATCGGCTCCAAGGACTCACTGACACACATACATCACCCCAATGTTTGATTCGTGAAAAGGGATGCTTGAAACGTGCTTTCCCGTCGAAAACTCGAATTCGAAGTTTCGACCCCGTCTCAATACATTCCTTATACATTATATATATAAGGAAAGTAAAAATGTATGAATTTTACTGGTGACTAAAATCGACTGTTCTTTAATATTGACAAGCGTTTCATAAGTTACATAAATATTTAATAAATTTTTCAAGAATATCTAACCCAATTGTGTACTTATAGAATTATCACTTAAACTGTATCGGGCGGCATATTATTATATATACACACGCAAGACGTACTCAGGACACGAATTGATTTCTCCTCTCCATATATAATTTATTTTAACCATTTGTATCTAATTCATTGTTCCCTTAATTGTATCTCTGTGCTGAAGTTTAGTTACGCACCTTTTATGAAAAAATATGTATAATATTTTTTCGTATAATATTTTAATAATAATGAATAAACTAAGTATATATATATTTTACGTTAATGAACCATGTTACATGTTGTTTGAATAAAAGTTGAGTCTCGTCATATATAAACGTCAATATTATGTGAGATAATGGAGTTATGGCTTCCCATGGCGTGCTCAGAACACAGCATGAGTGTCGGAGGGTTAATGGTGATATACTCAATAGAAAAACAATATTTTTGATGTACGAATTATGTATAATTCTAAATGCACTTTACATATACAAGGATATTTCATAAAGTAGGGGGGACCGGGGCTGCTTTTCACACGGGTAGGTTGCCACATTTTTTTATTCGGTCGATAACTGACGCATGTAGTCCACAATGCAACAGTTTGTGCGCCTATGAAGTGGAACAATATCACGTGGGATTCATCTGTTTCGAAAACACGAGTGTAGTTCACGGACAATGTTTCTGAATTTCACCTAGGAGAGTAATTTTTTTTGCTTCCGTTTTTATTTTATATCATCAAGATGTTTTTATTGACAAATGCGGTCAAATACTTTTTTTATGGAATGATATATCGGCTACCTTTTAGCGCTATCGTGATCTTGTTATGCGCTAAAAGTCGGTTGCTAGCATTAGCATATATCATTCACGGCGTATTGGGGCTAGTTGCCCCAGGAGGGAAGGGGCCGATTGCCACATGTGAAAAATTGCCCCTTAGATTACTGTTATAGATTATTTTGTACTACTTCTTTGGTTATTTTCAATATACTTATATAACACTTAGTACATTTACGTAAAGTAGAAATAAAGCACGTTCATTTCAATGCAGCCAAATGTCATAGGAAATACAACATAATGAAACAAAATGGATATATTTAAATATGAATCTACGAAAAGGTTGTTGAGTCATTTTGTAGGTAATGTATCTAAACATAAAAAACTAGTTTCCTGATGTTAGAATTTGTTCCTTTAAATATTTTACTGACTTCGGTGGGATATTTATTCGTAAAATCTGCGAATGTGTATTTCAAAACGCAATTTCACCTTTTTTCATATATGCGGCACTACAAAAGGAGGACTGAGAACGGACGGTTCAACACCATCAGATATCATGCTTCGCACTGCGAGGATGATACATAATGAATAAAGTTCCATTTGAGGCGTCGGACGCAAAGAATTTTAATATAAACTATAGGGCACTCATACGGTATAAGAAAATGAGTACACCACAGAAAATGGCAGGAGGAAATGAAAAACCATCATTCCATGTAGGCTATATAAAAATATTCAGATATTTACGGATGGGCATGAGATATATATAACCGATCACCTTATGAGAACAATGTATATTACGGATTATCGCCAAATAAAGTGCCTAAATTTGCTTATCAATACGCTGTGGCTTTGAAACTGATAGCACTACACTCTTGGGCGGATAAACGACAAGCAGGGGTCGATTGATTCACCAACTTCTTGAAACGTTATCCTACCTTATCTATTCGCACCCCAGACATAACTTGTTAAACCAGAGTAATAAGCTGTAGCAAAACGAATGTCGAGAGATGTAAAGGAAAAAATTTCTGATGTCCTTTTGCGGTGGTTTGGATCAAGATATATTTGGAACATGGACGAGGGGTTTTGCCCTGTTTGTTTCGAGCTTTTCCAAAACAATGGATCCAATGTACAACATGCAGATTGCGGGCGAATGTGAATTGTAAAAGTTGGGACACTTACTATATTTGTCAAAATTGTGACTCAGATGATACGATACATAGGTGCTACTATGAACTCAACTTGTCCAATATATGTTTCATATATGTCCAATATATGTTTCATAAAATAACATATCAATTAAATATTCTTGATAAATCTAACACAAATGCTGTTAGATTCAACAAGCTTCTATATTTTTTTATCAGTGATAGTCTGCCCCGCATAATGTGACAATATGCCCCTTGCACGGGGTTGTTTGATGCGCGTGTAGACACATTTTGAAAAAATAATATTTAATTTTAATTTTTAAAAAGTGTATTTTCACATTAAAAATTTTCAGTAAAAGCTAAATGTCCAATCTCAATGTCCATTCTCAAAGCTAAATGTCCAATCTCAATGTCCAATCTCAAAGCTAAATGTCCAATCTCAATGTCCAATCTCAAAGCTAAATGTCCAATCTCAATGTCCAATCTCAAAGCTAAATGTCCAATCTCAATGTCCAATCTCAAAGCTAAATGTCCAATCTCAAAGATAAATGTCCAATCTCAAAGTTAAAATATCAAACTTCTGGATCAGAATCAATTGCATGGTCTAAAAAAATTAAAATGCGAAAAGTATGACAACCAACCCCGGTCTCCCCTAAGGTATGAAAGCCTGTGGCATAAATGCATCCATTCTTATATCAGTGTAAAAAGAACTTACGGAGACACACATTATAACGAACTTATGTCTATTTCTCCTTTTTAGAGATCGTTCTCGATGATGGATCTTTGATATGTTAAAATATCAAACTTCTGGATCAGAATCAATTGCATGGTCTAAAAAAATTAAAATGCGAAAAGTATGACAACCAACCCCGGTCTCCCCTAAGGTATGAAAGCCTGTGGCATAAATGCATCCATTCTTATATCAGTGTAAAAAGAACTTACGGAGACACACATTATAACGACCTTATGTCTATTTCTCTTTTTTAGAGATCGTTCTCGATGATGGATCTTTGATATGTTAAAATATCAAACTTCTGGATCAGAATCAATTGCATGGTCTAAAAAAATTAAAATGCGAAAAGTATGACAACCAACCCCGGTCTCCCCTAAGGTATGAAAGCCTGTGGCATAAATGCATCCATTCTTATATCAGTGTAAAAAGAACTTACGGAGACACACATTATAACGACCTTATGTCTATTTCTCCTTTTTAGAGATCGTTCTCGATGATGGATCTTTGATATGTTAAAATATCAAACTTCTGGATCAGAATCAATTGCATGGTCTAAAAAAATTAAAATGCGAAAAGTATGACAACCAACCCCGGTCTCCCCTAAGGTATGAAAGCCTGTGGCATAAATGCATCCATTCTTATATCAGTGTAAAAGGAACTTACGGGGACACACATTATAACGACCTTATGTCTATTTCTCCTTTTTAGAGATCGTTCTCGATGATGGATCTTTGATATGTTAAAATATCAAACTTCTGGATCAGAATCAATTGCATGGTCTAAAAAAATTAAAATGCGAAAAGTATGACAACCAACCCCGGTCTCACCTAAGGTATGAAAGCCTGTGGCATAAATGCATCCATTCTTATATCAGTGTAAAAAGAACTTACGGAGACACACATTATAACGACCTTATGTCTATTTCTCCTTTTTAGAGATCGTTCTCGATGATGGATCTTTGATATGTTAAAATATCAAACTTCTGGATCAGAATCAATTGCATGGTCTAAAAAAATTAAAATGCGAAAATTATGACAACCAACCCCGGTCTCCCCTAAGGTATGAAAGCCTGTGGCATAAATGCATCCATTCTTATATCAGTGTAAAAAGAACTTACGGGGACACACATTATAACGACCTTATGTCTATTTCTCCTTTTTATAGAGATCGTTCTCGATGATGAATCTTTGATATACCAAAAGTGACCAAACTCTAATTTAAAGTACTTGATATTCAGACCTTTCGGTCCAAGAGTAATAACACAAGAATAACAGCAGGCAGAAATAACAGAAGCTGACTGTCTAAAGCAACTGATGTTCTCATTATTCCACACTCCCAGAATAAGTTACAAATAAACAAGATACTACTATTAACTGGCCTTGTGATAATTCTTAAATGGAGACGAGTTCTAAAGTTTATGTGCTTACCACTAGCATTCTGTGCATCGCCTCGTATTGCGGTCACACCCCGATTACTAGATTCTTCCTAGTCACAATTATATCGAATTGGGTTATTTCCACTAGGCTGCCTCCCACATTACGAACTCATACAAATCTATCATCGTGCCTTTTGCAACACTCCAGCTTACTCACGTCCAAACTCTTACTAGAATACTTTCTATTATTAGAATCCTTCATTTTTTTGCTTAATCTCTCATGATCTGAAACGTATTCCTATTTCACCTTAGGAACGTAGAAAATGCTGATTAGCTCGGTGATTGGTCTAACAAACGAACTAGTTAGAGCAGTTAGTTTAAAGAAACGAAAATTATAATACAAAATGAGGGAATCGAAATGTTATATAGACCTCACAACATTACTGTTCCACGTAATCACCATACCTATTCAGACATTTTTCCATCCGTACACCAAATCATATGCAGGGTGTATATACACTGTTTTGACAAAATGAGAGGGGTGATAGTACCCAATCAAGACGAACAATATGTAGTATAGAACCTAGGGTCGTATTCCACTCTGAGTGCCAAAAAAATAGCAACTTTGAAACACGTCTAAGAAGCTAAGTCACTACTTAGAACGACATAGCTGTCGATCCGGAGAAGTATCACATTTCCAGAACATCACCGTCACTTCTAGTCATCCGACACTTCTTGAATGCCACATATCCCGGACGATGGATTGGAAGTAGTGGGCCTGTGGCTTGGCCTACATGCTCACATGATCTCAACCCACTGGACTTCTTCTGGGGGCACATAAAATCATTGGTGTATGAAACGCCTGTGGACTCCGTAGAAAATCTCGTCGCGAGAATCATTGTTGCAACGGACAAGATGAACACGACACCAGATGGCTTCGAGAGGGTGCGCCAGACGTTCATTCGCCGGTGTGAATTATTGTGCAACAGCACCCCTGGCCGTCACTTTGAGCCTCTTGAGTTTTTTTCTGCTATAAATAAACTTGATTGTGCAATTTAAGATTTTGTTAATTCTTCTTATTTTCACTGTTGAAAGTTCAACTTTATTCTTTTCTGACACATAGAGTGGGATGCGACCCTATGTTCCATTGTAAATATTGTTCATCTTGATGGATACTACCACCCCTCTTATTTTGTTAAAACAATTTATATACATCCTGTATATCAGACTTGAAGAAATCAGTGTCTAAATCCCTTAGCTAAAACATTATCTCTCCAGTTTGTTGAACATAGCTGAAGATTGAATATCACTTTACAGTCATTGGTCATTGATCATTGATCTAGCCATGGAATATCAAAGTTTGAAGCTACTTATAATGATCATCTATAAATTTTAGCCTTTTTAGCTATGGTTCTAGCCATTAGATTCAATAAAGTGTTGGAAATGCTAACATGGTTCATCCAAGTTTTGGTAGCGCTTTTAATCTACACAAATCTTGGGAGAAACAATTTTATCGCTACAACTATTGACTTGATTGGCGAGCCAAGCTCACTGAACTGAAAATTCACGTAAAATCCGTTACATATGATATATTCTCAAACGTTTAATGGGGAAGTATGTTATTTATATCATTTGCAACTATTCTATCATACGTAGCAGAAACAACAAGAACACAACTATAATAGAAAGTCTTTATTTCACTTCTTATAAGATGTACAAAACTTGGACGTACTACTACTTCTTAAAGACGTACAAAAGGCCAGAGCGCTTTCGAGCGACAAATTTGCATAACTTTATGCAAATTTGTCACCTTTTCTGGTCTATAAATGAACGATCATTCCTATTTCCATATAGCCACTGATGAAGAGAGTATTTACGCTCGAAAGCGCTCTGGCCTTTTTAAGTTTTGTACGTCTTATAAGAAGTGAAATAAAGACCTTCTATTATAGTTGTGTGCTTGTTGTTTCTGCTAGTTGAAATCAGGCGTGATGCTAATTTTATTTATTAATTTTATTTATTCATTCTATCATATTTTAGAACTTAACAAAAATGTTTATTGATATTTTAACAGATCTATTGCAAATAATTTGTGCAGGTATACGCATCCCTAAATGCAGCATACTTACCTATAATACATACTTACCTAATTTATTTAATGTCAGAAGCAATTTTATCACGAATTAGGCAGGTCTTTTTAACACTTTACAACAAAGTTGAAAAGTGTTTATGACTTTGTTCATTCTGTCTGTCTGTCTGTCTGTCTGTCTGTCTGTCTGTCTGTCCGTTAGCACGATAACTGCCGTAAAAATGACTTAATCAAAATGAAATTTTAGTATGTTGTTCAGACGGTCCATAGGACCTATGGGAATATAAATGAATAATATCACCCAATTAGTTTTGGATTGAACCCGGGTTGAAAAAATGGAATACATTGAGCCCTATGGGACCAAATTTTTCAAGCATTTTTTAAGCGGATTTAAAATTCACAAATTGCTTCAAAAATTTTAGGCAATATTCAAATTGCTCCATAAAATATATAAAAAAAAATTCAGCGAAATATATTCAGTAGTTTTTTAAATAAAAATTAAAATAATAATAACACCTCTTATATGAAGCGATCACGTGTCCATGATATGAAACGATCACATGACCCACTTCAAAATGATATATGGCATCCATCTTGTGTCAAAATCGTGATTTTTAAAGTTATTTTTAACACTTTACAACAAAGTTGAAAAGTGTTTATGACTTTGTTCATTCTGTCTGTCTGTCTGTCTGTCTGTCTGTCTGTCTGTCTGTCTGTCTGTCCGTTAGCACGATAACTGCCGTAAAAATGAGTTTATCACAATTAAATTTTAGTATGTTGTTCAGACGGTCTGTAGGACCTATGGGAATATAAATAAATAATATCACCCAATTAGTTTTTTATTGAACCCGGGTTGAAAAAATGAAATACATTGAACCCTATGGGACCTAATTTTTAAACATTTTTTAAGTAAATTTAAAATTCACGAATTGCTTCGAAATTTTTAGGAAATATTCACATTATCCCATAGAATATATAAAAAAAAATTCAGTAAAATATGTTAAGTAGTTTTTTAATTAAAAAAATTATTTAATATAGGGAAAAAAACAAATTCAATTAAATTCTGACTTTGGGATATCTTCCAGAAAGAAAAGAGAGAGATATTATATAATAAATATCTCTCCATTTGTTTAAACGTTTTGCATATGGGAGTGGCTTCATATTTTAAAATAAATTTGGTAGATAACAATTTTTCATTTTTTTTAAATTTTATATAATTCTTCATGATAAATTTAATTGATGGCATTTTAAATGCACTTTCCTACGTCCTAGAGAGTTAAAATTTGGTACACAGCTTAAATTTGTTGAACATTTTATTCGACAAAAATTTGATGGATCTTTAAATATAGATCATACATTTTTTTCGAAATGGCCTGAAAATAATCCCCGTTTACTTCTATAAATCATTGGTGTAATATTGTTAAAAATTCTGATGTGGCAGCACATGTCTTTCTCTGCAGACTCATATTCGTTCTCTTTATTTATTCAATGATAATTTGTGTTTATCTGCACAACATAAGTATTTTAAATGACATTGAATTTACACGTTAAACTTAAATTTGGTTCTCATTTGATAGCTGGACTTATTGTCAAAGGTGGCGTAGCGAAAACGCGAAAAAACTAGAATATCTCAAGAACGGCTAGTCCTAGAGTAATGGGGTTAGTCTTATTCTTTTTGTTGTCAAAAATCACATATAAAATAGGAATTTAATTGATATAATTGAGCACACGTAGTCTTTTATTTTTATATATAACGATTTTTGCTGGCCATTTCGCAAAAATAGCCCGTTCCTTTTTCCCGATTAGTAGTAGAATAACCTACAAATGATTTATATACAAAATTTTGTTAAATTTGGTATATAAATCACTTGTAGGTTATTGAAATATTATACTCCAAATTTTGTTAAATTTGGTTCATTAGTTTTTAGCTAGAGTGGATAAAGGCAATTTCTGCGGCCATTTCGCAGAGAAGGCAGATTCTTTTATTACGAATCGTACTATAATCTAATGAACATCAGGATTTCCCACAAAAAACATACCTACCAAATTGTATGAAATTCGGTCCATTAGTTTTTCAATTAGAGTGGATGTAATATCCACACAGACACACAGAAACATACACAGATACACCCTTACACACACAGACGTCTTCCTAAAAGTAGTTTTTTCGTGTTCTAGAAGTCCCAAAACGTGTAGATCCTTTGAAAATTCGAGTTCCGATCTTCGGCACGATTCCAATACTTTGAGTACATACACATACACATATATATTATCTGTGTATTATCTGTGTATCTAAATTCCGTGCCTATGCAATTACAATAGTTGTGATTTTAAATGATCCCTAAACTTTTATTATTTCTTCAAGGAAGCCTAATTTTAACATATGCAGAATGCAAATATCTCAAGCGATTGTAAGATGAATTACATAAGAATTGCTGAATTTTTTTCACACAAAATTATTTAGCTCTGGAGTCTGGAATACAAGTTATATGATTGAAATATTCATTGATTTTGCATAAAGAATCAGATGATTTATATTTCGATACAGTTTTAAGTATTTAAGTATAATAAATTACTGTAGTACTGTGATAATGTAAAAGATATTACCACTGAATGAATCACATTTTAGAAATTTTTAAATGAAATTACATTTCAGTTGGAAAGTGTTTCATAATCAATGCTTATGCATGATTGATCTTTCTTGTTAATTCATATTGAGTGTTGTATCCGTCCTAAAACTGCTTTATTTTTGCCTAAATTCTGTGCATCTACATACTAAAACAACGCAATGACAATATATTTCAGTTTAAATGCTCATCCAAATATGATTATTTCTACTATTAAGCCTATTTTTCACCTATGTAAAATGTAAACAGCAAAATATATAGAATGAGTTGTATTAGAATCGCTGTAATTCTTTAACACAAAATAATTTAGTCCATGGAGTCTGCTTAGCTGATATGAATGAAATATTCATTGATTTTAGAAAGAGAAGGACGATATTTTTCGCTGAATTTTTACGCATAGAGATTACTTAATTGTAGCTCAATGGTCTTAATTTTTAAATAAAATAAATTATTATAGTATTGTGATGAATGACATGAATGCGGGAATTATTTATGAATGAAATGTTGCTTTTATAGAGAGAGCAAGGCGTGTTATTTTTTTATGACGTCATTTGAATGAATTTCAGTTGTTTTGATGAAGTTTTCAAATATAATAAATTATCGTAGTATTATGATAATTCTAAAATTATTACCGAGGAATGTATCACATTTTAGATATATTTAAACCAGGCAATTTATACTTTAATGCCGTCATTTGAATGAAGTTAATTTTTTTCGATGAAGGTTTAAGGTTTCAAATATAATAAATTAATGTAGTATTGTGATAAGTTTTAAAATATTATTGCATTTTAGTTTTGCATTATAGTTGCATTTAGTTTGCATTATAGTTGCATTTTAGTTTATTATTGCATTAAATAATTGCATTTTAGACATGTTTAAATAAAATTGCATTGAAGTTGGAAAGTGTTTCATAATCAATGCTTTAAGCATGATTGATCTTTCTTGTTTAATTATGACAGAAACTATATTTTAACAAAATAATAAATCTGAATGCATTAACTTAACTGAGATGTCAGTATGAAAACAATATAGAATGATAAATACTTTGAGTGATATCTTTAACACAGCAATATGATAAAATATTATTAAATTATCCGTGGAGTTCAAGTAATCAATCATTCTATACTTTCAACTGTAAGTAAAATTAAGTAGACAAGATAGTGCTCCACAAGCTATTTATTCAACTCCGTTTGAAGAAGATTAATCAAATTCAGTTGGCAGGGTTGTCTATCAAACTTTATTCACAAATTGTATTATGAATTTAATTCTTGGAATCTGAAAGGTAAATAAATGGTGTGCGATACGAAACTTTAATATCATTTACTATTGGCTTACTTTATTTTATTAGGCCTTGATATCTGAATTTGAATAAAGACGCATTTTGAAAGACATGGCAATATTTCATAAGCATTTAAACGGATTAAATTTGTTATACTTTGACGAACACTATTTTCTTGATTTTGTGAATGCAATTTATTGTTTCCTACTAAGAAATTATAATGCAAATATGAAATTATAAAGAAATTATATTATCATTCGAGAAGGTAATGTAATAGGATGAAATAAACTAGATGTGAGGCATATGCGTATGGTAAAACTTAGATTAAATTTAGTATTTTGAACTAGACACGGATGACAATTATGTTGTTAGATTAACGTACATTTTTTAAAAAAAGTATCTGAAAAAGTGAAATGGTACTTAGTTGAAATATAAATTAAGTCACAGAGGAACTGCAAAAATACATTTTACCCTCTCGATTGTGAATAGAAATTTTTATTTTCTGAAAATTTGAAGATGAAATACAAGACTTTGGTTACGAGAAACGTTTAAACTTACATTGAGTACATTTAAATAATTTAGCAAATATTTCCGTGAGTCTTGCAAAGTCATAGGTCCACACAAGAGTTTGACAAAGTCATAGGTCCACACAAAAGTTTGACAAAGTCAGAGGTCCTGGCGGGAAATCTCCACCTTTTTCTCCACCGCTTGTCCATGACCACTGCCACTTGTTGCTCTCGAGTAATGCAATCTCGAGTTCTTGTTGCGTATCGTTGCTCCCAAGTATGTTGCTCGCGAAGGCTGTCACTTCTACTCGCAAATCAGAATTTAGTGATCGTCAGCGGACACCAAAATATGTTTGGGAGCATTGAAGCAATCCAAAGAATGTAAAAAACTACTTGTTAAACTTTTAAAATCTAGTGACTTAAAGGATTGGGCCCGCGAACACATGCAATATACCTTAGATGACTGGAAGAATGTAACGTGGTTTGATGAGTCACGTTTACAGTTAATACGGGCTGATGGTGGAGTTCGGGTGTGGTACAAACCCCATGAAGCTATAAATCTAACTTATGAACAAGGCACTATGCAAGTTGGTGGTGGTTCCATTGGGTCACATTGAATCGGCCATTGACAGGAAATCGCCCTGTTCAGCTGCTTGGTGACCATTTGCAGCCGTTTATGGACACCACATACCTCAATAACAACGGGATGTTCCAGGATGATAAAGCTCCGTGTCACCGGGCCCATATTGCTCACGATTGGCTTGAAGAGCATTACAGACAATTCCATTACAGACAACATGATTTGACCACCTAATTCAAAAGACATGAACCCCTTGTAGCATATCTGAGATATGATCGAAAGAAAGATTCGTGCCGAAATTCCAGCATTTATCACAACCACGCAAGTATGAGCTGCTATCGAAACAGCATGGCTGGATATTTCTAGTGGAGATTCCTGCCGACTAGTTGAGTCCATTCCACATCGAGTTGCTGCACTTTACAGAGCTAAAGGAGGCCCAGCACGATATTACAGAGGTATCCCATGATTTTTGGCTCTTGAGGGTATATCCATGAATAAATAAAAAGATAAACATACTTTTTTGTATGCTTTGTATGTTCATCACAGATTGGTTTGTTACAGGTACTGCAATGTATTATCGTCATCATTTGCTGTATATAGTTTCAATATGAGCGGTATTAAGCGGTTTTCTAGCAGAAATATCGGGCTATAAAAAGCGAATCCTTCGTAACTTCATCATTAAAACACCTTTTGAGATTTGTGTTAAGCTCACGAGAAATGGTTGGATAATTTCTCCTTTTTCTTTGCCATTTTTACTAACTAATAATGTAACTGCAACTTAAACTACTAAAATCCGATGTGTGGCAGCACATGACTTTCCTTATATAATGCAATGAACTACATTTTACAGTCAAAAAATAGTATATAAGATACACGGTACTGTGTTTTAACGTTGAATTACATTACCAAATTGTTATACATTTGGAGATTTTCTGTATGACAACATGTAAAACTGTTTAAAAATACCCAATTGACTTATATTTCGGGCAACTCCAAATAAAGAATTATCAATATTGATAGCATCCTCAATAAGCGATAGAGTCCATATATTAAAATACTTTAATAATTAATTCTTCAATGAGTCATTTTCATTAATTTAGCATCATTTTTGCAATTTTTGCAATATTTTTGTCAATCTGGGGACGAAATATCGCCAAGTTGGTGGTACATTGCTAAATTATTCACCAAGTTCGCCAAATGCATTACCAAGTGTTACAGTCAAACGTAGAGAAGAGCATTTCTTATATATATTAGAAGGTATGCCCGTCATATGATAGAAATCAGAACTTGCGAAACATTATTTTCCATTTGGCGTCATTTTTAATAATTTGCAAAATTTTTGTCACTTTGGCAACAATTAAAATTGTCTCCCCGGTAAATTTCTCGCCAAGCGTTACGCATGGACGGACGGAAGAAATGCGTCCTTCTTATAGTCTACTCTTTATGTTCTTTTTAAGATATTGAACTTTCATCAATTACTTCATTTTCATTGATGTAGCGTCATTTTTATCAATTTGGCTACATTTTCGTTAACTTGGCAGCATTTTAAAAAGTCGCTAAGTTTTAGATATTCCACCAAAATCGCGCCAAATGTTATGGACGGAGAAATAAGTAATTCTTGTAGCAGATAAATAAGTATAGCCGTCCAAATACAAAAGTATTTCTCAATGTATATTTTCTCATGAATGGAACGAGCTAGATCCAAGAAAATGATGTTACAAAATTTATCGCATGATATTGTATATGGAAAGTAAACATATTTCACAATAGTTAATATTTATTTTTATTGTATATGGATTTTTTAATTTTTTTTTAATATGTAATATCTCGAGAACGGTTTGTACTAGCGTTCTAAAATTTATGTCAATCGTTTATTAATGAAAAATTGCTTAAGAAATGGATATTTACGTAACTTTACTAAATATTTTGATTTTTTGAATTTTTTAAATTTTCACTCGAAAATTTAGAGGGGTTCAGATGTTCATCTGATTGCGTATGAAAACAATAGGCTTCCAGTATTCGCAAGTTGTAATTTTTGCACCTAATTTCGTTAGAATTGCTCCATTTTGTCGTGAAATATCGTCACCGCAGACTCACTGACACCCACACACACACATACATCATCTCCAAAACGTTTGATTCGTGTTCAATTCGAATTCCAATTTTCGACCCCGTCACAATACTTTCCTTACACATTATATGTATATAAGCAAAGTAAAAAATCTTGGTAAAGGTTTTAGTATTCTCCATATTTCTTCACGAAAATTTTGTTTCATAAAAGTTTAGTTTTGTAGGTTACATATGGATTGACCACAGTGGTATTTAATATATTGTAATAAACGCACAGCAGTCAACGAATTTTACATTTCTTTACGACTACAATTTACATAATTACGTATTTGGCCAAAGAAGTCTATAACTCCTTTAGTGGACGCGATAGCCCAGTGGTTAGCCCGCGGGAATTGCACTCGGTAGGCCCGGGTTCGATTCCCTCCGCTGCCAAAACTGCCGCCGTGTTCTCTAGGAGTACGATCACGTTAAACATGTGGGTCTGTAAGTCCTTGCGAGAGGTTGGTGGTAGGGGAAGGAGTGTACGATTCCTGTGGATGCCTCCCCCCACTGGGTTCCGCTCTAAATTGTGTGGCATTTCCCGGGAATCCAAACAGTTACCTTACACCTTTCTAGTAGGTCGGACGATCTTGGTCGCAACAACAACAACAGCTCATTTAGTGAAGTTTTACTTTAGAATCATTTGTGGTGACTTATTTAGCACAGTTAAGCTTCCATAACATACTTCCTAACATTAAGCTTCCTAACATTTTTTTTTGTTTAGATTTATAGTATAATATATACGTCATTGTATTATAAAAATAAAGATAATCTGACGTTTTCGTCGTAAAAGTACAAAACTGTAAATCCCGGAAGAAGACCTCTTTTGTCGTTCTTGCGCTAGACCCCAAACCTATTACATATAATATCATGTGATGTCAGCATTCATAATAAAGCTCCATAGTAAATATACGTAAATTAAGCTTATGCGTTAAACTTTTAATGGTAAATATACATAAATACAGATTATATTGTCATCCTCTTAATGGTAACTTTATGACATTTAAGAGTGCATAGTCTGCAATGAAGTTCAACTGCGGAAAACTGAATTGCGTCTTTTCCCCTCTTCCACACTGTGCCACCTGGGATAACACTCGACAGGCACCACTATACTAAGAGTTAACTTTGAAAAAAGAGGGTGAAGCATTACACATTTTTATCGTAGTGTGCGTCATTTGAATATAACATTCAATTTGAATATAACACACAATTTGAATATAACACTCGTATAACATTCTGAATTTACGTATATAGGTGGCACATTTAGTGGCCACTGGCCATTAAGAACGCGTGAAGTGCGACAGAAATGGCTATAAAAGCACTATCCTCTAATATCACTCGAGAATTAATCTTGACATTTTAGGGTTAGATAAAGTCATTTTAGGGTGAAAATTAGGGTGACATTTTAGGGTGAAAAAAGATAATAAGGTGAAAATTTCCGTCCATACTATTTTATTCAGTGAACTATGTGGATTTTGTTTACATACATATATATATATATATATAGTAATATATATATATATATATATATATATATATATATATATAAATAATAAACGTATATATATATATATAATAAACATATATATATATATGTTTATTTATTTTTAGCTTCCAGAAAGGTATGTCGAAATACAATGTGACAGGCATTAATTCGTTAATAGAAGATATAATTTATATATTTTATTCTACACGCATAATCATATATCTTATTATTTATATGGGATATAATTATATATATAAAATATAATTAGAGTAATATAATTATACTATAAGATACCAGAATACTATAAAATATAATTAATGTATTTTATTATTTATATGGGATATAATTATATATAAGATATAATTAGAGTGATATAATAATACTATAAGATACTACAATATTATAAAATATAATTAATATATCTTATGTGGGAAAAATAATTAATTATTATGTGGGAAAAAATAATTAAAAATTAGTTACATATCATAAATTTACCAATATGTACAAATAACGAAATTCATTATAATCTGAAAAAAAAAACATTTTGTACACAATGACCAAGTTCCACATAGCATTATTTCTAAGAGTTACTTTTAATACTGACATATTTTCAAAAATGTATTACAACAACGTAAGGCCAGTTGGAGAACTTTATGAAATAGGATAACATTTAATCTCTAACATCAAGCAATTTACCTTCTTGGTAACGCTGACGAAAGATTAATGATGCAATTGAAGCTACGATATCCATCAAATTGCTAGCGGCAGATGGGGTTTTTAAAAGGGCAGAGCATGTAAGCTGTCATGTTTAAGTCAACTTTACGTCAGAATATCGGATTTTGAACATACATTTTTCAAATTGGCTCTGTAATATTTTTATTGATCTTCTTCTCAGTACGGATTCCAGCTAGGTATGATGTCTTGTTTTTGTTCTTATTTTTACATACTTATTTATACATACTTTAAAATCTAAAAGTTTATATTAAAGTACTCTTTTCGACAGCTCTGTCAACTTTTATCTGAGCAATGGAGCTTGCCGATATATTAATTCAAGAATTTTTTATCTAAAATATTTAATATATAGTTGCATTTACATACATGTTTTTCATATAGACTAGAGACAATGTATTATGTTGCACGTTGTTAAGAACTCTTTTAGATTCGTAGTGTTTGACCCATTGACAATACAATATATGAATTTGGATCAGATTGTCAATCACATCGGTCTATATGTATATGGAAAGAAATATTAAGTAATGTAAAATTCCATTACTAACATTATTACGTGCTTTTAAGAAATAAACATTTACTGAAGAACCATGTCAAGGAAATCCAAATAAATATGTAGACCTTCAGTAATGTTTAATACTTATAAGTTGTACGAGGGTTCAAACGTTGTAATTTTCATTATAATATAAAATGAAGCCTCTTCCCTTATATTAACAGTTATAGAAAGAAGATATCTTTAATATTTGGTTCTCAGGCCCTGAGAAGAAGCTCTAATATGGGTTCAAAGGATTTTATGGTATGACTTGTGAAATGGAACATGTTGATGCTCAACTTATATTTGGCCTTAATGATTTCTAATATTAGTAGAATTTAGTTTAAATATATATAATTACTCAATGTAGCATAACGTATCATGAAGCTGCGGTGCTAGAAAATACGAAATAATGCAAAGCATATACAATATATTATATAGAATATATTAACATAATACTACTCACAATTAATTGCACCCATTTTACCTTTAAAATAACATTATTTATTAATAACATTCTATTCGTTATTAAATTAATTACAACAATTACCATATATAAATTAAGGAGGAGATTGGACATCTGAGATCACTTAAGTTAAAAATGCCTGAACTGAATGTGACCTTCTATAATATTTGATATGCACATACTTCCAAGTCTTTTTTTGGACAGTGACACACAACTTGATATTGCACATTGACTCTTCGGTAATCTTTTCCCCTATTTTATGACGGCAATCTACTGTTTTTCGTCTGAACATTGACACATCATCACTGCTCTTACAGTTACCTTACACCTTTCTGGTAGGTCGGACGGTCTGGGTCTCAACAACAACAACAACAACATCATCACTGCTCCGGCCGTCCAAATAGTTGCTCTTAGTCCTCTTGACGAGTCGGACGGTCTGGGTCTTCAACATCATCACTGCTTCATTTCTCTCTCTGTTCTGTTATATATTACTCTGAATGCAACTGAATCTGATCTCATATCTGCTTCATCTCTTTACCGTAATATTTATATCTCTGACTACATTATTCTGAATGATCTACCTTTGAACTCGACTTGATACTGCTCTGAATCTGTATATTACTGAATCTGTAGAATCTTCTCTCGGTTGCCACCTCTTTTTACCTGAGGTCTGATACGCCTCTCCGGCTATCATTGGTTGACCTCAGGGTAATGCGACAATACATCTTGCATATTGATTTAACTTTGAACCAATCCTATGGTTTTTCCTTTAGCCGCCAGTAACTAGAAGCCCCCTCCAGTAACTTCCACAACCTCCAGTAACTTGAAGCCCCCTTATTTGAAGCACTTGTTGACTTCTCCAGGGCTGCAATACATTGGTGTCTTGTCGTCTGATGTCAGTTTTGGCCTGCTAGATATCATAAATTTACATATGAAACTGTCTATGTGATTCCTGGTCTCACAGTAGTACCCATAAACATAATTTCAGTCATGAAAAAACGCTCAATATCTATATTCTATCCAAATTTCTGGGATTCGTGTCTAGTAAGCATCCATCTATATTATTTTATGAACAGTCTTCGACACTTCTGCTATGCAATTGGTTTTTAATGGTCCAAATATCCTTATTGAGCTATGGCATAGAAGTAAGTAAAAGTCTTACTTTTGATTTTGAATTCGAGAGTCAATTGAGCAATTTTATACTGAACTTCTAGATACAGTTTGCTGTTGTCTGTCTATCTATCTGTATGTTTGTATGTGTGCATGTTTTGATCCACGATAAATGCTCTAAAACAGAATCGTTTTGTTTCCAATTTGGATATATAATGTTTCGACCGAGTTCGGTGCTTAATGTGATCGAATAAAAATTGCACGTGCTATACTATTTCCACCTAACTGTTATGTCCGACGATACGTCCATTAAATCTTAAGTCATTTCTTTACAATTACCGATATGAGGTTCATATAAATATTTTACAGGTTGAATTCATTGTTCAACGTGGGTCAACATAAATTACGCATATGCATTATTACTAATATGTACAGTAATTAATGATATACATTATGCAACCATAACTCCTCTGAAACTTAACCAATTTTTCTGGAATTTGGATGTACTGTACATATAATATTTTTACAGTCCGTGTTCCTTGATAAACTTAGTCAAACAACTATTCTTCGTGCTGCGTCCCTCTTACTGATGCGCGCATTGTGAGACTATAAATTCTCTAAGTCAAATACGTATGAGGATATATGGTACAAATTAATGTCTTGCAGGGGGCGTGATAGCCCAAATGTTAGCGCGCGGGAATTGCACTCGGATGAACTGAGTTCGAGTCCCGAGTATTCCCAAGCTGCCGCCGTGTTTAAGCGGAGTATGGTCACGTTAAACATGGAGTCCGTAAGTCCATCTGAGAGGTTTTTGGTAGGGGAATAGGGGTACGATTCCTATGGATATCTCCCCACACTGGGCTCCGGTTTAAATTGGGTAGCACGTCTTGGCAGTCCAAACAGATATTTTACACCTTCGGACAGCCCCGGCCATTCATTAAGTTGCTCTAAGTCCTTGGACGAGTCGAATGGTCTGGGCTTTCGACACCTTCGGACAGCCCGGCCGTCCAAATAGATGCTCAAGTCCCTGTTGACGAGTCGGATGGTCTGGGTCTTCAACACCTTCGGACAGCGGCCATACATTAAGCTGCCATAAGCCTTAAGGTTGGTCGTGCGGTCTGGATCTTCTACACCTTCGGATAGGTCGAAAGGTCTTGGCCGATGAAGAAGAATGCTTTACAGGTCCAGTTCTTAACTGAACGTGGGTGAATAAGTCATGCACGTACTTCGCAGCTTGCATGTATATGCGTTGTATGACCATAACTTCTTTATAACTCAAACGATTTGGAGGAAATTTGGGCATCAATCTCAGTTCAGATTAGTGCCGCTGGTGGACAAAGCTGCAAACTAAATTATAGTATTCAAATTATACCGATATATTTACAAAGTAGTGTCAGAATTTAACTTTGGCGAATTTTAAGCAAAACTACGAAATTGAACACTAACAAATCGCTTAATTATACACTCATAGACTGAATGAAGACGGTTCAGTAGTAGAATATGAAAATATCGGCAGTGACTCCTGTGCGATGGAGACCAAAATGGTTCTGCGTGAATAACGTCTTTTTGGGGGATAGTTTATCTTCTTTAGACGTTTTCATAACAATTCCAAATATTCAAATATCGAAATAATAGTCATTTTTTCAAAATATTTTAAAATGTTAAAATATTGAAATAACAATCATCTTTTAAAATCATTCAAAATGTTAGTGGTGAAATAAGAAACATATTTTCAAAATCGTTCGAAATATTATATATTAAAATTGTAACCACATACAAAAACTAAGAACCTGATATGAAGTTCAATTATATATCCTTACAGGTCTTTAATGTGGTTACATATAGCTTCTTTATGGTCCTTCTAGCACTTTTAGCTTTCGAGAAATAATCGTGACAATTTTCAAAAGAAAGTTTAATCATGCATAAAACATTCAATATGAAATGCTTTCCAACTGAAATGCAGAATGCAATACATTCAGCAGTGATATTTTTTAATTATATCAGAACTACCATAACTTGAGAACTTTAAACTTCATTGAAAAAAATGAACTTTATTCAAATGACGTCATCTAAATATAAATCGTCTGGTTCTCTATGTAAAAATATTGAATATTTCATGCATACCCTTTTATTCCAGACTCCAGAGTAAAATAATTTTTCGTGAAAAATTTAGCAATTCTTTTACAACTCATCTTTACAATCACTTGTTTGCATTTTGCATCCATTAGAGTTAGGCTTCGTTGTATAAATAATCAAAGTTTAATGATCATTTAGACTCAAAAAGAACTATGGAAAATATGTCACTGAAATATTTTTTATATATTTTATGGGATAATGTAAATATTTTATGAAATTTTCGAAACAATTTGTGAATTTTAAATTTGCTTAAAAAATGTTTAAAATTAGGTCCTATAGTGTTCACTGTAATTCATTTTTTCAACCCGGGTTCTATCCAAAACGAATTGGGTGATATTATTTATTTACATTTCCATATGTCCCATAGACCATCTCAACAACATACTAAAATTGCATTTGATAAAATCATTTTTATGGCAGTTATCGTGCGAAAGGACTGACAGACAGAAAAATGAACAAAGTCATAAACACTTTTCAACTATGTTGCAATGTGTTAAAAACAGAAAATTTTCAAACTTCTTCAACTTAACAAAAACGATTTTTTGAAAACAAGAGCTGTGTAAAAATGTTAATTTAGAAACTAGATTTCCAAATATACATATCGTTTCTTACAATTTATATATCTGTCATAATTTAGAATATATTTCAAAATAAACAAATCGAAGGACAGAAAAAACTCGCTCGCATAAAAGCTTTTTGGTTTGTTATTTTGTGAAAAAAAAATTTCAAATAGCAAAGTATTTAAATTATATATGTATATTCAAAATGTGTAAAATAACATACTATTTCATAAAGAAACCGAAATAAAACTTGTTTACATTTCTAACCCTTTACAACATAGTTGTAAAGTTCTTATGACTTTATTCATTCTGTCTCCCTGTCTGTGTTCTTATGATAACCGCCGTAAAAATGACTTTATCAAACTGAAATTTTAGTATGTTGTTGAGATAGTCTGCGGGACCTATGGGAATGTAAATGAATGCTATTACCCAATTGGTTTGGGTTTGAACCCTGGTTAAAAACTGAAATACATTGAATCCTATGGGACCTATTTTTTCAAACATTTTTTTAAGCGTAGGTAAATTCAAAAATTGCTTCGAAACTTTTAGAGAATATTCCAACTATCCCATAAAACATATAAAAAAATTTCAGAAAAATATGTTTGGTAGTTTTTTAAATAAAAATTAATAAAGTAATTACACTCATATTATGTTAAGAGATTACGTGACACATTTCAAAATAAAACATGGCATCCATCTTTTTTTCCTTGTCAAGAAATCGGGATTTTTAAAGTTATTTTAAATTTACATTTAGTGTTGCATCCGCCATGAAACCACTTTATTTTTGCATATTTTCCTTGCATATATATTTTGTGTGAATGCAATTACAATACTTTTGAGTTCAAATGATCTTCAAACTCTGATTATTTCTACAAAGAAGCCTAATTTTAATGAATGCAGAAAATAAACAAGTGATTGTAAGATGAGTTGCATAAGAATTGCTGAATTTTTTTTCAAACAAAATTATTTAGTTCTAGAGTCTGGAATGAAAAATGATATGAATGATATATTCATTGCTTTTATATAGAGCCAGGCAATTTATATTCCAATGACGTCAGTTGAATAAAGTTCATTTTTATCGATGAAGTTTTAAGTTTTCAAGTAAAATAAATTATTGTAATATTTTAGTATTTAAAAAAATATCACCGCTGAATGCATCGCATTTTAGAGATGTTTATATAAAAATGCATTTCAGTTGAAATGTGTTTCATAATCAATGATTTATGCATGATTGGTCTGTCTTGTTAGTTATTAGATTCGGAGATATAAAAGTCCAAAGCGTGTACATATTTCGTCACATTCCGAATTCAGCCATAGATATACGGACCATAGATGTTATTTTGATCAAGATTGGTAGAATATGGAGGAGACATGTAAATTAAAACGATCCGACGAAAACGAATTTTGCAAATTTCATGACGTGCTGATTGAGTAGTCATGTCATTGAATGACATAAAATCTAGTTGAAAGACAACTCTATCATTGAAACATATATTATTTTATATTCTGATTGTTGTTTTATTTTTTTAAGTTATCAAATACGCATGAGGTTTAAATATATTTGTGCAAATTTTAACAAAACATTAAGGAAACTGAAAAGTATTTAAATTTTCTAATGTAATACAATGTGTACTCTTGGAAAATAAGAAAATATCGAAATATTTGAGTTGAGTATCATAAAAAAGCAATCAAGATTTAAGAAAAAATAGAAACATTTAGCAGAGAAAAATTGCCCAATTTCCATTACTGAAAGGGACATAGATGGCTGGGTAAAAACTTTAAAACTTTGATAGAGCGCAATTTTAATTGCATACACATTTATATTGTTTTTCTGCGTATAGTAACTTGCAAAGTATTTTAAGAAGTACAATTAATTTGTGTACTGAAACCTTTATGAACATTAAACATTTTCCTTTCTACGGAAAATTTACCACGACCTGGCATTACTAGTCAACAAGACGCAACCATACAAACATAGGTAAATATACTGGTTAAACAGTTTAATTTCCAGCACGATATATCAGAAATTATCATTGCTGTAGACACAAATTAGTCGCTCCAGGCACAAATTAATTTCTCTAGACACATATTAATTGCTCTAGACACGAAGTAGTCGCTCTTGACATGAAGTTACACTTTTTTCATAACTTAATTTCCATTTCTGAATTTTTTTTGTAATTATCAGTTTCTATACATGATTCAAATGCGACATAAATAAAAACGATGAATTTTTGGAAGAGCTAAGCACTTTCCCAGCATCAAATTTTTCCAGGAGTACTGTTTGAATTTCAAAACTGCTCCTCAATTGTATTGAAAATCTGTGTTTAAGCAATGTTGATAACGAGGAAAATAGATAACCATTACATCCAGGAGATAAAGATATTTATTACATTCTAACACGCAGAAAACTTAATATGGGCAAAAATCAGTAAAATTCATAATGAAAAGAGCAATGTAAAAATCATCAGTAGACTGTCCAAGGAAAGCAAAACAATTATGAAAGTGGTTAAAATAATAGAGAAACTTAATAAGATGAACAGAGAAACAGCAAAATAGTGCATGTAAATATTACTCAAAAGCGACTTAGAGGTTTTCCCTTAGACAATTTATTACGCACTTTGAAATAATCCCTTTGACAAAACAAATGAGTTTTAAGATAAACGCGTACGTGTTAAAGAAACACGGTATTCAATTTCAAAGTCATGAAAATGCGTAATATTTTCCACCAGTAATATTTTCCCTGAAGAATAACAAAAATATCCAACAGGGACATTGAGAAAAGTAACTCCCCGTCAATAAAAGACTTATCTCACTTAAGATTGGAACTTTTACTGGCAAAATTACAGGAGTTCTTAGTAGAATGCATATTGGTATAAAATAAAGGATAAAATTGAAAAAATAATTAGCCAATGAGAAGGGGACGCAATTCAGCATTTGAAATAATGGGCTATGAAAAAACGTTAAATGCATACATAAGGTAAAGCATAAAATCAAAAATTCACAAAGTTCAAAAATCCATTTATAACCACAGCTTATCACAGGTATTTTATTGCACTTAACTTACCTCCTTATAAAAATTCTTGTCATTAGCTGATCCATAACTATATACATGTTTAACGTACCATAAAATTATACTGCAATTCTGTCTGAGCTTGACGATGTATAAGCAGTCGTCTTAGATCGTGAATTCTCATTGAAAATTTTTGTAGTACTTTTAAAAATTTTCTTAGCTGCCTTACAGCATAGAGGATCTAATCAGAAAGTTTAGGAATACAGTTTGCCTTCTATTCTAACCAAATATTAAAAATATATTAGAATCCTCAATGGTTTAAATCCAAAGTGATTTTCTCTTTTATAACACTTTACAACATAGTTTAAAAGTATTTATGACATCATTCACATAAAGTGTTTATGACAGTTCATTCTGTTTGTCTGTCCGTTCGTGCGATAACTACCGTAAAAATGACTTTATCAAAATGAAATGTTAGCATGTTGTTGAGACGGTCTGTAGCATATGGGAATGTAAATGAGTAATATCTCCCAATTAGTTTTGGATTAAACCTGTGTTGATAAAATGAAATACATTGAACATTATGAAAACTAATTTTTTAAACATTTTTCAAACATTTTTTCAAACATTAGTTAAGTTAAAATTCACAAATATCAGTGGGAAAGTGTTGAAAACCCAGACCATCCGACTCGTCCAGGGACTAAGAGCAGCAAGATGGATGCCGTTTGGAAAGTGTTTCACAATCAATGTTTTATACATGAATGATCTTTCTTGTTAATTCTCTGGTGTAGAAAAACTATAAAAATAAATTTTTTTAATAATATATTTTATATAATATATTTTTTTAATAATATATTTTTAACAGATTTTCTAAACAACTTTACAGCATGAAGGATCCAATCAAACAGTTTAGTAACACAGCCTGCCTTCGATTCTAACCACATATAGTAAAACTATAATCTTTAATAGGTTTCATTTCAAATTGATTTCTCTTTTTCAATAAAATACATTTTTTTATCTTAAGGACCTTATTAAAGCGATCAATAATTAGAACATTTATCAACTTGTTTGACAATGTGGTATGTCACATATTCGTAAAACTAAATGTGCCTTAAAGTAACACTTGAAAGGACATCAAAATTATTTGAAAAATTAAGAAATTAAAAAAATCTTCAGTCGCTAATCATCGTTGGATTGTCATCGCTAACATGTATCGTTTTGCTGTATTATTCAAAAGTGGTATTCAAGTTTCAATTTAAATACGGCAGTGACATTTCTTAAGGTAAGTTTGTTTAATGGAAATCCCAGCATTAAGAAAATTGGAACGAAAGTGAAGCTATCCAATACTGACGAGCCAATGGAAATTGGTAAAATAAGTACGGTGATTTACACTTTTTGTTGCATCTGCTAATCAGTGAAGGTAGTGTCTATCGCTATTCCCACTGGAAGAGGGTAGCATGTTAAATATTTTTGTTATGTTCTTAGTTGTTTTCTATGCATCCAGTGAGTCTAGCGGGTTTTACATTTTTGTTTACAGTTGTAATGTGTTGTCATTTTCGGTTACTGTAATAATTATTAAATTTAGTAATTACAGAGAAATCTAGTATGGAACACACAAGGGTAAATCATGAGAGACCCTATGTATTTCATCAAGTCAGGCACTTTCTCAAATAATCTCCTTTATCTATGAAAATGTTCTGGTCTACGCTGCTGAATGTGCAGATTTATTCGAAATGGTTTTCGATAAAATACCAATGGTTTTAGGTAGCGATACAACTTCATTTCCCCAGACGCACAACCACTGGACTTTTTAAACACAAAATTCAAATGAAAATTAATAATGATCCAGCAGTATCAAACAAGAAATCTGGACTTCGAGTAATGCACTATTTTTTAGATATTGGTAATATTTACAATTGATGAATTACTATGTATCTCACAGCAATTATCCTAAACCAGCAGACAGTTTATTTTCGAAATTGTGAGTAAAAACTTTCTGATACCAGAATCTATTTTTAGTAGGTTTTCCAATTTTCAAACTGTACAAGAAAATTTTGAGAAATCGGTATCCTGGGTCAAAATTATTGCAATTATAGAGTGTTACTATTCATTTTACAGGGCTTGAAAAAATCTTTAGAATGGTACCATACTTTATAATTTACCCCCTAGGGATCGTGAAACTCGCCTCACGAATGGGTAATGACGTCATGAAAAAATATTGCATCACGGTTCGGGAAACTTGCATCCCGAGTGGGGCTAATGACGCCATGAACCAAAAAAATCTGATGTGGGCAACACATGACTTTCCTTATATAATGTAATGAATTTACTACTTTTACAGTTAAAAAATAGGTTTTTCTTATAGTAGATACTAATATTCTTTCCAAGATATTGAATTTTCGACAATTGGTCGTCATTTTCATTGATTTAGCGTCATTTTTATCCATTTGACGACATTTTCGTTAATTAGGCAACATTTCAAAAAGTCGCCAAGTTGGCGACATTCCTCCACATTCTCCAAAATTTCGCCAAGCGTTATGGCCGAGGAAAAAAGTTATTTATACAGCAGATAAATGACTATTGGCATTCAAATACAAAAGTATTACTCAAAGTATCTTTTTTCATGAATGGAACGAGTTAGATCCACCAGAATGATGTCACCCAATTTATCGCATGGTATTACATATGAAAAGTGAACATGTTTCTCAATAGGAAATATTTTTTTATTTCATATTAATTTTGATAATTTTTTTGAAAAATGTGCAATATCTCGAGAACGGTTCATGTTAGCATTCTAAAATTTATGTCAATCGTTTTTTAATGAAAACTTAAGAAATGTCTATTTGCGTAAATTATTAGTGGTTTTGATTTTTTGACGAGTTTTTCAAAATTTCATTCAAAAATATTTAGGGGGGGTTCTGAACATTCGATTGCGTATAAAAATAATAGGCTTCCAGTGTTTGCGGATTGTGATTTGTGTACCAAATTTGGTTTGAATCGGTCCATTTGTTCGTTAATTATCGTCTCCTCAGTTTCACTGACACACACACACACATACTTTCACACACACACACACACACACACACACACACACACACACACACACAGACATCACTTCAAAAATGTTTGATTCGTGATCAGGGATGCTTGAAACGTGCTCTCCCGTCGAATACTCGAATTCGAATTTCCGACCCCGTCACAATACTTTCCTTATACATTATGTATGTATATAAGGAAAGTAGAAATTGCATCGCTGTTATTTTTCATAATAATGATTGAAACTATAAAGTATCATGATTATTGAGCCATAAATAATTCTTTTTTATGCATGATTATGTAAAATTTTGTCCTATGATGCCAAGTTAAATACAATATAAAATTTTAAATAAATTTCGAAGTTTTCTATCGAATTTAAGGGCAGGCAGGCACATGGAACATAAAATGGGTCAAATTTTCGAATTTTAAATTATAGTCTTAAAAAATAGAGCAGACTCAGACAATTCCAGAAATATATAATTTGTATAGATTTGGAATATATAAACACCCAAAATACGGTGTTTAAATAGGTAAACAAACAGTGCCACGCCACCCGCGTTTAATGGGACATATGTTTTCAAGCGCTCTTCCTCACTGAAAAGGGCAACTCCTATTATTATTTTTAACCCCATGATTTATTTCCACTTCTTTCTCCAGTTGCCAAACTACATTTTCCCCCTTCAGTGTTTTCAGAAGCTGTGTGAACGGATTTGATCACTGTTTATTTACAACGTGGTGCTTGTTTTGTTTGCGATTTCGCTGATCTCTATTGCTATTGTCCATTTGTTTCTATTTTATTCATCAAATTTTGTTTTTGGACAAAGTTCTGATTAATTTTATTATTTAAAGATATTTTTATCTGCTAAATATTTGGAGAATATGCCTAGAAAAAAGTATTTCGGTAAAGGTAAGTTTACAGGCATACTCGTAAGAGTACAATTAGTATTGATGACAATTCATCGATGAATATTAGTGCTTCTGAAATGAAGATTGATTTATCTGCTGCTGAAGATGATGATTTAGACTCTAAGCAAAGTAAAAATATTATTATTGACTTGGATTTATTATTGCCTTTGCTGAACAGCTTTGCAAAGTATAAAAACTGTGGGCGAACTGAAACTTTTGAAGTCATTGAAGAAGAAAACAGCCGAAAAGGACTTGCTATTAGTTTAACGTACATATGTACTTCTTGTGGACATTTAACAAGTAAAATGGCATCTAAAATATCCAGAAAGTCTTATGGTATAAACATTCGTCTCACTTATGCAATGGGATGTATAGGAAAGGGGAAAAAATCTGCAGACACTTTTTGTCACTGATGAATTTGCCTCCTCCTCCATTTAAATTTCAAAGATTTAACAAAACATTGCTTCCAGCATTATCCAAAGTAGCTGATGAATCATTGAAAAGAGCTATTGCTGAAACTATAGCAGATAATGATGGTAACACTGATATATCTGCTGCTTTCGATGGTACATGGCAAAAGCGTGGACATTCATCACTAGATGGAGTCGTATGTGTTACTTCACTTTACAATGGTAAAGTTATTGACGTTGAATGCCTCATAAAATATTGTACTAAATGTAGAAATAAATCCATAGGACCCCACAATTGCTTCAAGAATTTTGAAGGGTATAGTGGAGGTATGGAGGTTGACGGTGTCATAAAAATCTCTGAACGCTCCGAGTCATTGAGAGGAGTGCAATATGTGAATTAAACAGTCAAAAAGGACTTGCTATTAGTTTAACGTACATATGTACTTCTTGTGGACATTTAACAAGTAAAATGGCATCTAAAATATCCAGAAAGTCTTATGATATAAACATTCGTCTCATTTATGCAATGGGGTGTATAGGAGAGGGAAAAAAAATTTGCAGACACTTTTTGTCACTGATGAATTTGCCTCCTCCTCCATTTAAATTTCAAAGATTTAACAAAACATTGCTCCCAGCATTATCCAAAGTAGCTGATGAATCATTGAAAAGAGCTATTGCTGAAACTATAGCAGATAATGACGGTAACACTGATATATCTGCTGCTTTCGATGGTACATGGCAAAAGCGTGGACATTCATCACTAGATGGAGTCGTATGTGTTACTTCACTTTACAATCGTAAAGTTATTGACGTTGAATGCCTTACAAAATATTGTACTAAATGTAGGAATACATCCATAGGACCCCACAACTGCTTCAAGAATTTTGAAGGGTATAGTGGAGGTATGAAGGTTGACGGTGTCATGAAAATCTTTGAACGCTCCGACTCATTGAAAGGAGTGCGATATGTGAATTATCTTGGAGACGGTGACGCACGAGGTTTCAATAAGGTTAATGAAGCAAAAGTTTATGGCCCTGATGTCGAAACTGAAAAACTAGAGTGCATTGCTCATGTACAAAAAAGAATGGGAACTCGATTAAAAAACATGCGTAATGAATTAATGACCACGGAACTTTCTGCTGGCAAAAAAAAACCTGGACGTGGTCGCTTGACTGATGCTGAAATCATGCGAATTCAGAACTATTATGGTTTGGCAATCCGTCGCAATATAAGCACATCCATAGATGACATGGCAAAATCCATATGCGCAATTTATTTTCACAAACTTTCAACTGATGAAAAACCCCAACCTGGTTTATGTCCGATGGATTCGGAAACTTGGTGTGGTTACAATAAAGCCTTAAACAATGGTGAAAATTATAATCACACACACTCTTTGCCAGAAGCTATACTTTCTGTTGTTTAAAACCTTTTTCGTTCTCTTTCTGACAGAAAACTTTTCAGAAAATGCACACATGGTAGAACTCAGAATCCAAATGAGAGTTTCAACCATTGCTTATGGGAACGCTTACCCAAAACTTTTTTTGTTTCAATAATTACTTTAAAATTGGGTTTATTAGATACTGTGATTTGTTTTAATGATGGTGCTTACAATCGCACAAAAGTTCTAAAACATTTTGGACTTGAACCCGGCCATAATATGAAATATTCTTTGCGAAAATTCGATGAGGCTCGAGTTCGAGAAGCATCACTAAGTTTCCAAAATCTCTCTAAATCAGCCAGAGTGAAAAATGAAATGATAAAACAGAAAAAAATGATGCTGAAATGTTAAAACAAAATGATTATGTTGTTGGAATGTTTTAAAATAATATATTTTAAGCATTGTGGGTGTTCATATAGTTTTTTGCCTTTTTCTCATAATATGTTTTTTAATGCTTCGGTACACTTCTATAAAAATCTATTTAAGATAGAGAGTTGAAATTTTCCAAAATTATATAACAAACTTATTTCTTTAAAAATACCTAACAATGTAAATCTGGGTGGAAAAATTTTGAAAATAATGAGAAATATGTTCTTAAAATTTTTAGGATTTTCAAAGTTACTTAGTAAAAATCTCTTAATTTTATTTCTTTTTAACCAAAATTAAAATTTCTTCTTCTTATTCTCAAATAGTACATTTTCTGTTACCATACCAAATTTTAAAGTGATAAACTCAATAGATTTTTAGAAAAGCGTACCGAATGGACATATTGTCCAAAAAATTTCATAAAGATGCATAAAAAGTTAATTGGCTCTAGAAAACTAATTTATTCAACTGCTTAATTTCTTTTGCTTTAAATATGGGTTATAATATTTATGTTAACTGTGGAAAAAAAATCTCAGTTCTATCTCTATTTTTAAGTATTTTTAGTCGTTGAATTTTTTGCAAAAATTGCTTCATTTAACTGGTCGAGATGTTCCATCTGCCCTTAAAAAAAGTACATCTACTTCTAGATTTTATAATAACGAAGCCAGGTATATTGTTTCGTGAAAATACATTAATATTTGTGGCCTTTATCTTTTACACATGAAATCGACCAACACATCTAGATAGACGGTCATCACGCCAAAATTAGCCAAAACGTGTTCAAAAGGTCTTAATAGACGTAGTTGCATCAAAATCTCGAAATCGAAAATGTTCGTGAAAACAATAATTTTTCAGTACTACGTATGAGAAAGTAAATCTCCAACTCTCTGATCAATGATTTATTTCAGACACCATATTTATTGGAGTTATGGCATGAGTATATTTAATTCATTTTGACTGTCCTGTCTCATTACCTTTCTATTTACCATGTTTCATATTGTCTGTATTTTATTGACCTTTCCTCATCTTGTTCATCTATCTCAAATATACTGGACATGTTTTATTTGTCTTATTGCATGGGTTAGATACCACTTAGCGTTCAACACCAGGACTGTTCACACTAAAGAATAAAAAAAAATATTTCCAAAAACTCCTTCGGCATTCTGCATTTTTATTTGATCAGTATTTTAAACTGCGTTCTAGTTATTCATATTTTTTTTTTCACATTATCCATAAAATCTTAAGACTCCCTAGTTTTTCCCAAAACTGACCAAGTGAAATCAGACCAGCGGGGTGGGCAATATCTAAAACTATGGACTAGGCCTGAGCCACGTGGGTATTAAAGTGCGCATATCCCGTATATGTAGCTGTCATATAATGTATCGCAATATAAAGTATCGAGGTGAAATGTGCTATGGCGGCGGCGTCTCAATGGACAAGCCGGTAGATATGTTGCGTCTGTTATTGCTGCCCTGGAACACAGGTAGTGATTTTCAAAATCACATATATTTTCGAGAATTTTTATAATGTTGAGGTAATGCAGAAATAGAGCATCATAACGAAAATACATTTCATTTTATTTTTTTGAAAATGTATTAAACGAATTATGGAAAATGGTTTGATCTAAGAATAATATTATGGGATATTGCTGTTGAATATATAATTATATGTCAACAAGTACAACATACTTTGCGCAAAGTGACTTGAGCGACGTATAAAAGCACAAATAATACAATAATGCATATAAATACAATAATGCCAAAAGATGAATGGTCGCGAAAGGAAGAAGCAGGGGAGTTATACACCCTCTCTCGTAATCCAGGTTTAAGATAAATAATCTCCAGTTTTTCATCTTTTCGTGTCTAATCCTCTTGTGTATTTCGGGTTTGTTGGTTCTCTTGCACTAACGAAGGGAATCCAGCGTGTCCTCGAAACAGCTTTATGCTGCATTATTGTGTTATTTGTGCCTTTATACATTGCTCAAGTTTTTCTTATACTCCTGTAGGCGCGGGGAAAATGTATTAAAACATAAAATTCCAACAGTGCCTATTTTAGTACAAGTCAGTCTGATCCAAATTCTGATAATTCTGCCTGCATTCCGGTATCTAAGCAATAACGTTATAGTACAGGACGGACTCGACAAGTAAAATTACGATTTTTTTAAACTATTGAATACATACATATTTCATCAAATTTGCATCGCTTCACTGACTTCTTTTCACGTGCTTATTTCTATATTATAGAAATTAAGAATTTCATTCAGCCTATTCAGATATTACTTAAAATTCGACATTTTTTAATGGAATATTAAATTACATTGGAAACATATATATTACAAAGTAATTATATGCACTGCATGTGTGTGGTTATATGTAAGGTATGTGTGTGGTTATATGTAAGGTATGTGTGTGGTTATATGTAAGGTATGTGTGTGGTTATATGTAAGGTATGTGTGTGCTTATATGTAAGGTATGTGTGTGGTTATATGTAAGGTATGTGTGTGGTTATATGTAATTTCTTTGAAAATTTGTGTAATTTGCATTTTTTATAATTGTGAATTCCGCAAGTGGTAATTGCCCGGGATTGCCGGAATTGTCCGGTACATTATACCCCGTCATTTGCTGTTACTTTCCTTACATACATACAATGTATAAGGAAAGTATTGGGACGGGGTCGAAAACTCGAATTCGAGTTTTCAACGGGAGAGCAAGTTTCAATCATCCCTGAACACGAAACAGACGTTTTTGAGATGATGCATCTGTGTGTGTGTGTGTGCGTGTGTGTGTATGTGTGCGTGTGAAAGTATGTGTGTATTTGTGTGTCAGTGAGACTGTGGCGAGGATAACTGACGAACGAATGGAGCGATTCGAACAAAATTTGGTACAAAAATTACAATCTATGAATACTGGAAGCCTATTGTTTTATACGCAATCGGATGTACAGAATTCCTCTAAATTTTCGAGTGAAATTTTGAAAAAATCATAAAAAATTTAAAACCTTTAATAAAGTTAAGTAAATAGTCATTTCTTATGTAACTTTTAATTAGAAAAGGATTGACATAAATTTTAGAACGCTAGCAGGGACCGTTCTCGAGATATTGCACATTTTTCGAATACATTTATCAAAAATTTCCATAAATTAAAAAAAAATATTAACTGTTGAGAAACATGTTCACTTTTTATATGTAATATCATGCGATAAATTTGGTGACACCACTCTTCTCGTTGATTTCCGGCCACACAAACAGCTGCCATAAACCTCCGGGTTGGTCGTGTGGTCTGGGCCTTCTACTCTCGTTGATTTAGATTGTTCCATTCATGAGAAAATATACTTTAAGTAATACTTTTGTATTTGAACGCCAATAGTCATTTTTCTGCTATAAGAATAATTTATTTCTCCGTCCATATCGCTTAGCAAGATTCTGGCGACGAATTTGAAAAGTCGACGAATTTGTCTTGGAAAGAATATAAGTATCTACTGTAAGAATAACCTATTTTTTACTGTAACAGTAGTAAATTCATTGCATTATATAAGGAAAATCATGTGCTGCCCACATCAGATTTTTTTAAATAAAGATCTTAGCGTTGATATCTTATAACGATACTATACATATGTAAGGGAATTCCAATATATACTCAAATTTAGCAGTTACACTGATTAAAACTGATTTAAAACACATAAAACTAAGTGCATAATATATAAATTTATAAGATCATATGTTCACAAATAATATGTTTAGTTCATTTTTGACGATTATGTTAAACATTTTTATTCTCATTTGCATATGTAAGTCATGCATTTGAGCGCATTGTCGAACAAAACCCGGAAATTATATCTCCAGAACTCGGAATTCTTATTGAAACCTCAAATCCCCTTCGGATTCTGAGCATAGGCCAGTTATCATATAATATGTCTTTTAAAGATCCTAAGGAACAGATCCTTCAAAAAGAGTTTCAGAAAAAATAATGCTATATCCTAATTGTTGACACCAGTAGCTTTATGGACAGAAAAAACGTGAAAAATGCCGTTGTAGTTTGTTTAAAATAATATCGACTACATCACTAAAAATCTGATGTGGGCAGCACATGACTTTCCCTGCAGACTCAAATTCATTTTGTATTTATTTCTGTAAGAACTCATTAAATTGAGTTTAATTGCACAAAATGACACTAAATTTGCATTTTTAATTCAATTTCTAGTTTTATTTGGTAATTGAACATTTTTCCAAAGGCGGCATAAAAATGCGAAAAATCTCAAATATCTCGAGAACGGTTAGTCCTAGAGTAATAGAGTTATTCTTTTTATTTTTCTCGTCAAAAATTGTGTATAAAATAAGCATTTAATTGATGCATTTGAACATATGTAGTCCTGTTTTAGATATTGGCGATTTTTGCGGGTCATTTCGTAAAAAAAGGCAGATTGTTTTTTTCCGAATCCTATCAAAATCTAATCAGTACTACAGTATACCACATGCAATTTATCTACCAAATGTTGTAAAATTTGGTCAATTTGTATATCAGCTAGAGTGAGTACATGAAATTTTTGAGGGCCATTTCGCAAAAAAAAAAGCGGGTTCTTTTTTTCCGAATTGTACCAAAAACTAATCAGCACCAGCGTCACACCGAAATTTCTTATCTTCCAAATTTTATGAAATTCGTTCCATTAGTTTTTGAATTAGAGTAGATACATACTTTGCACAGACACACAGACAGACAGACAGACACACACACAGATGCCAGACTAAAATTAGTGTTTTCGTATTCTAGAGGTCTCGAAACGTGTAGATCCGTCGAAAACTCGAGTTGCGATTTTCGGCATGATTCCACTACTTTCTGAAAAATACATTACCATGTATTGCAGGGAAAGTAAAAATACTGATCTGAATTTTAGAAAAAAGTGAAACAATATGTTTAACTTATGCGAAAATTGACTGTAGAGTCTGTTCTGTTCAGGCTTCAATTACGGAATATCCCTGTATCTGCTGTTTTCCAATAACTTGACAAAAAATCTTCGACATTTTTATCTCCATTCAAGTTCTCGACCAACTGAGAAGCGGAGTAGTATATCCAGTTAATTATACATTTAACTGTATTTTAATTGAAAATTTCACACCAAAAACTATAAAAGTGAATTCAGCTATAACATCCATTTATAATAAATGTTTGTTACTTTATCAAATAGAACTAAACAAACTATTCTGGAATTTTTCAGTAAATTTTTATCTGTTTTTCTTAGCTGAAAGATATTAATGTTGAATGAATTACCTAGGGACATAAAAAATACAATAGTCGCATCTTATTATCAATATTGATTATATTTTGTAGCATGTCTCTCGTGTGTCGTTAGATGTAATTGATGACGTTATGTACTTTTGGAAGTAGAACATATTTAGGGGGAAAACTCGCCTCTGCTTCAAGTAATTTATTTTTAAAATATATCAATATATATATATCATTGCATTTACAGTGGTACTCAAAAATTGCATCATTCCAAAAATTTCAGTAGTTTCATAATAAATATTCAATATAGCGTAAAAAACCCGAATGCTGTGAACTTGCTCTATTTTAGAGCATATACTTTTATATGAAAATGTCACGTGAATTCGCCCTTTAGTTACTATTATGGGACATATGAGATTACTCCATATTATCTCGAAAATTTAACAAATTATTTTTTGAATTATGTAAAACCTTTATTTTTAAATAGTTAATAAAATAATAATGTCACAAACGTCTTTTCAATATTACATATTTAATAAAATAATTATGTCACCATATGTCTCTTTATTATTACATGTTCAATAAAAAAATAATGTGACATATTTTTAATAATTGTGTCACCATATTTCTATATATTATTGCAGATTTAATAAAATGAGAATGTCACATATTTCTTTTAATTATATCTTTAAAAAAATAATTATATCACCATATTTATTTTTATTATTACATGTTTAATAGAATAAGAATATCGTATGTATCTCAATATTTTGGACTATTTGCCACACATACATTCCCAAATAAATAATGTTTATGTACTACTGAATACTCTCCTCTTCAATGAATTCAACAATATTCAACACATCTTAAATATCACTTTAAATTGTGTTGCTCTCAATTTTCTTCATTAAATTCATGGGAAAATGACATTAATGCAATATTTTATTACCATCGCATATTAGGATTTCCGAAGATTTTGGAAATGGCAAATAATTAGGTGCATGTTCTAGAAAACCGGAGTAGCACCTATTGAGTTCTGATTAACCGAGCTGGAATTAACCCGATTTTCGCTTTAAACGATACAAAGTTTTTAAATTTACATTTTATCAAACATACGAATATTATAATTATCTGGGTAAAACTACTATTGTAAGATTTATGTTTCTATAATTTCTACTGCAATAATGAATGATATTTGTATAATTTGTATTTATAGGCAACACTTAGCAATGTAACACGTTTAAACTTAGAATATTTCCTTTGAAAATTTCTTACCATATAGGAAAAAATATAAACGTCTGAGTTAAAGAAAAGCATGTTAAATTTAACGTATATTAATGACTCTTTTGATCATATCCCATATATGCTATAAGGGGTTCATGTCAGGCGATCTAGGTGGACAAATCATCTATTAGAATCGTTCAGAATGCTCCTCAAACCAATCGCGGGGCAATATGGGCCCGGTGACACAGATCCTTATTATCCTGGATCATCTCATCGTTACTGGGGTACTTGAAGTCCACAAACAACGGCTGCAAATGGTCACCAAGCAGCTGAACATAGCGATTTCCTGTCAATGACCTGTTCAATTTGATCAGAGGTCCCAATTCATGCACAGGAAACACTCTTCACACCATTATGAAACCATCACCAGTTTGCATAGTGCCTTGTTGACAAGTTGGATCCATAGCTTCGTGGGGTTTGTGCCACACCTGAACTCGACCATCAGCCCGTATTAACTGGAAATATGACTCATCAGAACACGGTACCTTTTCTTTCTTTCAGTCATCTGGGGTCCATTGCATGCGTTCTCGAGTCCAGGTGATGTGCTGTGATTAAAGGCACTCGAATCGGTCTTCTGCTGCCATTATCAATCAACACCAATTTCGCTGCACGGACCTCACTGACACGCCTCGCTCATTGAATGTGGTAGTCAGTTGACGCAGTCTCGTTTATCTGTTAGCACGGGAGCTTATGCTCAGACGTCGCTGGTATCTATCATTCAGCAGAAGTGGTTGCTCCCAGAGCTGTCCCTTGTGGGAGGTAATGCCGTCCATGAGGTACTGTATGTACACACTTGACACTGTACTTCCCGGCCGTCCAAACAGTTATCTTAAACCTTTCTGGTAGGTCGGATGGTCTGGGTCTCAACAACAACACTTGACACTGTCGAGCAAGAAATCTTCAAAATCTCAACAAATCTTCTCAATCCTTCGAAATTGTATGTCCCATACGTCGAGCTCTAACTATCATTCCGCATCCAAACTCGGTTAAGTCTCATTGGTAACCATTATCACGTTATTTAACGTTTCACAAGACATTAAAGAGTCCCACAGACCACACTGACAACTATTTGACTCTTCATAAGTTCATACCATTTTAACGCAATGCGAGCGCCACTTGTAAATTCGCATACTGCTTGCTATCCACTGGATTTCGGTACTTGAGCGTAAATATAGACAACATCCTTAAAATACACCTTTATGATACATACTAATAAGGAAAGTAATGAAATAGTTTTTGCACAATTCCCATGATCCTATCGTGGGCTATTGCGTCAGTTTTAGAATAATAGATAACAAATATTTTAATATTGCTCAAATGTTTGAGAGCAAAATACTCTTTTGTTATCCTTTCTCAGCATGATAAAGCAAACAAAAGGAACTAATAAGAACAAATATTATTCTACGGAGATTATACCGGAGAATCTTGAGGCTTATTAAATCGATCTGTCTTGAAATATATTCATTGGAACATAAAAGAGAGGTAAGTATTAAGAACTGAAATAAATATGCAAAGTTCGATGCTGTTTTCATAATATAATCATGATATACATTTAATCTCAATACTTTCGTCTCCTGATAACCAGTTATGGTTTGTAAATTGATTTATTTACAATGTCGTGAAAGTTTATTTTTTTAACGACTTGAAGAAAAAATATATTTAACAATTCTGACTTTTAAGAACACTAGCGCTAAATCTAGCTATAATAATAAAACATTATTTATATGAAAATTTTAAATGAAAAATTATTGATTTTGTTAAAATATTTGTTACTTTGAAATGTATTTTTTTATAATTCAATTTTCCTTATTTAATATATGGAAAAGACTGGGGTGGAATGCGGTACATAACGTTTGGAGAAAATATTGCATAAGTAAATAATACAAAAAGTAATATATTTAATCAAATTTATACTTCATGGGGTAAAAAATGAAAAAAAAAAACTGATATGTACAGCTGATGATTTTCCCTAAAGAATCAAATTTATTTATAATTCTGCATTTCATGATGCAACAAATTGAGTTAAATTGAAGAAAATGGCATGAATACTTTTATAATATTATACTATATATTCCGCATTTTTAACACTTCCCAACATAGTTGAATGATGTTTAAGACTTGTATCATTTTATCTGTCTGTCTGTTCTAAAGATAACTGCCGTACAAATGACTTTATCAAAATGATATTTTATGTAGTATGTTATTTAGACAGTCTGTGGGATATACGGGGACAAATATGAATAATATCACTCATATAGTTTCAGATTTGACCCGGGGTGAAAAAATGAACAAATCGCTTGAAAATTAGTAAATTGCTTCTTCGACCCAGACCGTCCGACCTACCAGAAAGGTATAAGGTATCTGGTTGGGCTGCCGTGAAGTGCCACCCAATTTAGATCAAAACCTAGTGGGAGAGGTATCCATAGGGATCGTACCCTCCTTCCCCTACCACCAACCTCGCGGAAGGACTTACGGACCCACATGTTTGATGTGATCGTACTCCGCGTGAACACGGCGGCAGTTTCGGCATTGGCGGGAATCGAACCCGGGACGACCGACTGCAATTCCCGCACGCTAACCAATTTTAGGAAGTATTCAAATTATCACATACAATGTGGAAACATTTTCAGTAAAGTATCTTACCTGGTTTTTAAAATAAAATCGGACGGTCTGGGTCTCAACAACAACACATGATATATGAATTGTCGCATTTTATTTTGCAATGAGTCATGTGATCTCTTCATATATCATGTGTTGAAGACGGTCTGGGACTTCAACACATGATATATGAAGAGATCACGTGACTCATTGCAAATTAAAATGCGACAACCATTTTTTCCTGTGCGTGATCAATATTTTAGGCATGATTAATATTTTTCTTGTAGTATATTATTTGTGTACCTAAATTCTCTGACAAAGCAATTACAATATTTTTTATTTTAAATTATCATTAAACTCTAATTATTTCTACAGCGCAGATTAATTTTAGCGTATGCAGAATGCAAGCTGTAAGATGAGTTCTATAATAATTGCTGAATTTTTTAACGAAAATTATTTAGTTCTAAAGTCTGGAATATAAGTGATATGAATGAATTATTCATTGGTTTTACATAGAGAAGAAGACGATTTTATACCATTGCCTTTTTAAAGTTTCAAATTTCCAAGTGAAAAAAATTATTGTAGTACTGTGATAATTTACAAAATATCACCGTGGAATTATCGCATTTTAGAGATGTTTAAATAAAATTGCATTTCATTTAGAAAATGTTTCATAATCAATTCTTTATGCATGATTAATCTTTCTTGATTTTAGTTATCAAATTGTTTTATGTGTACTTTTATATATACTTTGATCCGCCACAAATTTGAACTTAAAAAGAAGTGCTGCAAGAGCCGTTTATTTTTTTCTCTTTTAAGCTAGACGAAAACGAACTGAAAAACATGCTGTAAAAAATGAGTTGAACAATAATTAACAAAAATGAAGCCTGATTCACATTGGTTTAAAATTTTCAGATTATTACAATAGTATTCACGATTTGTCTACGTTTTACAAAAAACCAACGTCATCGACGAACTGCATTCAACACGTCCTTATTAGTTGAAGTACATTGTTCGAATAGAGAGTTTCTGAGAATTCTAGCCGACTTCAAAGCCTCCTGTTGAAATTAGATCATCTGCCCCAGTATAAACTGGTATCCGATTCCTGGTCTCCAATGAAAAGGAAAATGTCAGTACACGCTTTTAAAGAACATATATTGCTCCTCTGAACCACACAATATATTTCAATGATACACTCCCCTACAAAAACTAAGCACGAAATGAAAATTCTCAGATCACGAATGAATTTTATTGGAAGAAACTTGATATTTACGTCGAGTACAAAGAAACACCTGCATAATAGCAATTGGCTCAGTGCGAAATACGCCAATCAGCGTCTTTGTAAAAGCAGGTGTTTCTCTGCGTCCTCACTTCTACGAAACTGCGCTATTCCTTCTACAAAATAGCTATTTTATTCGATATGTCCCAAAGAAAGCGTATAGATGATGGCGAGCAATGGCGAGCCGTGGACAGGTTAGAATCCGACCAATCTATTGGAGAATTTGTTGAATTTTTCAGTGTCCATCATTCTATGATTCCACCATCACTTCCAAAACAGTAGAATAATAAGCAAAATACCAAGCTCGGGTCGCTTTATTGTTACAACATCTTCCGATGACCGCTACTTAGCGTTATTGGTCAGATGCAGCAGGTAAGAAACAGCACATACTGTCCCAAAGAAAGCGTATAGATGATGGCGAGCCGTGGATAGGTTAGAATCCGACCAATCTATTGGAGAATTTGTTCAATTCTTCAGTGTCCATCATTCTATGATTCCACCGTCACTTCCAAAACAGTAGAATAATAAGCAAAATGCCAAGCTCGGGTCGCCTTATTGTTACAACATCTTCCGATGACCGCTACTTAGCGTTATTGGTCTGATGCAGCAGGTAAGAAACAGCACATACTGTCCCAAAGAAAGCGTATAGATGATGGCGAGCCGTGGATAGGTTAGAATCCGACCAATCTATTGGAGAATTTGTTCAATTCTTCAGTGTCCATCATTCTATGATTTCACCGTCACTTCCAAAACAGTAGAATAATAAGCAAAATGCCAAGCTCGGGTCGCCTTATTGTTACAACATCTTCCGATGACCGCTACTTAGCGTTATTGGTCTGATGAAGCAGGTAAGAAACAGCACATACTGTGCCAAAGAAAGCGTATAGATGATGGCGAGCCGTGGATAGGTTAGAATCCGACCAATCTATTGGAGAATTTGTTGAATTCTTCAGTGTCCATCATTCTATGATTTCACCGTCACTTCCAAAACAGTAGAATAATAAGCAAAATGCCAAGCTCGGGTTCCTTCTACAAAATAGCTATTTTATTCGATATGTCCCAAAGAAAGCGTATAGATGATGGCGAGCAATGGCGAGCCGTGGACAGGTTAGAATCCGGCCAATCTATTGGAGAATTTGTTGAATTCTTCAGTGTCCATCATTCTATGATTTCACCGTCACTTCCAAAACAGTAGAATAATAAGTAAAATGCCAGGCTCGAGTCGCCTCATTGTTACAACATCTTCCGATGAGCGCTACTTAGCGTTATTGGTCAGATGCAGCAGGTAAGAAACAGCACATACTGTCCCAAAGAAAGCGTATAGATGATGGCGAGCCGTGGATAGGTTAGAATCCGACAAATCTATTGGAGAATTTGTTGAATTCTTCAGTGTCCATCATTCTATGATTTCACCGTCACTTCCAAAACAGTAGAATAATAAGCAAAATGCCAAGCTCGGGTCGCCTTATTGTTACAACATCTTCCGATGACCGCTACTTAGCGTTATTGGTCAGATGCAGCAGGTAAGAAACAGCACATACTGTCCCAAAGAAAGCGTATAGATGATGGCGAGCAATGGCGAGCCGTGGACAGGTTAGAATCCGGTCAATCTATTGAAGAATTTGTTGAATTCTTCAGTGTCCATCATTCTATGATTTCACCGTCACTTCCAAAACAGTAGAATAATAAGCAAAATGCCAGGCTCGAGTCGCCTCATTGTTACAACATCTTCCGATGACCGCTACTTAGCGTTATTGGTCAGATGCAGCAGGTAAGAAACAGCACATACTGTCCCAAAGAAAGCGTATAGATGATGGCGAGCAATGGCGAGCCGTGGACAGGTTAGAATCCGGTCAATCTATTGAAGAATTTGTTGAATTCTTCAGTGTCCATCATTCTATGATTTCACCGTCACTTCCAAAACAGTAGAATAATAAGCAAAATGCCAGGCTCGAGTCGCCTCATTGTTACAACATCTTCCGATGACCGCTACTTAGCGTTATTGGTCAGATGCAGCAGGTAAGAAACAGCACATACTGTCCCAAAGAAAGCGTATAGATGATGGCGAGCAATGGCGAGCCGTGGACAGGTTAGAATCCGGTCAATCTATTGAAGAATTTGTTGAATTCTTCAGTGTCCATCATTCTATGATTTCACCGTCACTTCCAAAACAGTAGAATAATAAGCAAAATGCCAGGCTCGAGTCGCCTCATTGTTACAACATCTTCCGATGACCGCTACTTAGCGTTATTGGTCAGATGCAGCAGGTAAGAAACAGCACATACTGTCCCAAAGAAAGCGTATAGATGATGGCGAGCAATGGCGAGCCGTGGACAGGTTAGAATCCGGTCAATCTATTGAAGAATTTGTTGAATTCTTCAGTGTCCATCATTCTATGATTTCACCGTCACTTCCAAAACAGTAGAATAATAAGCAAAATGCCAGGCTCGAGTCGCCTCATTGTTACAACATCTTCCGATGACCGCTACTTAGCGTTATTGGTCAGATGCAGCAGGTAAGAAACAGCACATACTGTCCCAAAGAAAGCGTATAGATGATGGCGAGCAATGGCGAGCCGTGGACAGGTTAGAATCCGGTCAATCTATTGAAGAATTTGTTGAATTCTTCAGTGTCCATCATTCTATGATTTCACCGTCACTTCCAAAACAGTAGAATAATAAGCAAAATGCCAGGCTCGAGTCGCCTCATTGTTCCAACATCTTCCGATGACCGCTACTTAGCGTTATTGGTCAGATGCAGCAGGTAAGAAACAGCACATACTGTCCCAAAGAAAGCGTATAGATGATGGCGAGCCGTGGATAGGTTAGAATCCGACCAATCTATTGGAGAATTTGTTGAATTCTTCAGTGTCCATCTTTCTATGATTCCACCGTCACTTCCAAAACAGTAGAATAATAAGCAAAATGCCAAGCTCGGGTCGCCTTATTGTTACAACATCTTCCGATGATCGCTACTTAGCGTTATTGGTCAGATGCAGCAGGTAAGAAACAGCACATACTGTCCCAAAGAAAGCGTATAGATGATGGCGAGCCGTGGATAGGTTAGAATCCGACCAATCTATTGGAGAATTTGTTGAATTCTTCAGTGTCCATCATTCTATGATTTCACCGTCACTTCCAAAACAGTAGAATAATAAGCAAAATGCCAAGCTCGGGTTCCTTCTACAAAATAGCTATTTTATTCGATATGTCCCAAAGAAAGCGTATAGATGATGGCGAGCAATGGCGAGCCGTGGACAGGTTAGAATCCGGCCAATCTATTGGAGAATTTGTTGAACTCTTCAGTGTCCATCATTCTATGATTTCACCGTCACTTCCAAAACAGTAGAATAATAAGTAAAATGCCAGGCTCGAGTCGCCTCATTGTTACAACATCTTCCGATGACCGCTACTTAGCGTTATTGGTCAGATGCAGCAGGTAAGAAACAGCACATACTGTCCCAAAGAAAGCGTATAGATGATGGCGAGCCGTGGATAGGTTAGAATCCGACCAATCTATTGGAGAATTTGTTGAATTCTTCAGTGTCCATCATTCTATGATTTCACCGTCACTTCCAAAACAGTAGAATAATAAGCAAAATGCCAAGCTCGGGTCGCCTTATTGTTACAACATCTTCCGATGACCGCTACTTAGCGTTATTGGTCAGATGCAGCAGGTAAGAAACAGCACATACTGTCCCAAAGAAAGCGTATAGATGATGGCGAGACGTGGATAGGTTAGAATCCGACCAATCTATTGGAGAATTTGTTGAATTCTTCAGTGTCCATCATTCTATGATTTCACCGTCACTTCCAAAACAGTAGAATAATAAGCAAAATGCCAAGCTCGGGTCGCCTTATTGTTACAACATCTTCCGATGACCGCTACTTAGCGTTATTGGTCAGATGCAGCAGGTAAGAAACAGCACATACTGTCCCAAAGAAAGCGTATAGATGATGGCGAGCCGTGGATAGGTTAGAATCCGACCAATCTATTGGAGAATTTGTTGAATTCTTCAGTGTCCATCATTCTATAATTTCACCGTCACTTCCAAAACAGTAGAATAATAAGCAAAATGCCAAGCTCGGGTTCCTTCTACAAAATAGCTATTTTATTCGATATGTCCCAAAGAAAGCGTATAGATGATGGCGAGCAATGGCGAGCTGTGGACAGGTTAGAATCCGACCAATCTATTGGAGAATTTGTTGAATTCTTCCGTGTCCATCATTCTATGATTTCACCGTCACTTCCAAAACAGTAGAATAATAAGCAAAATGCCAGGCTCGAGTCGCCTCATTGTTACAACATCTTCCGATGACCGCTACTTAGCGTTATTGGGCAGATGCAGCAGGTAAGAAACAGCACATTCTTCACGTTCTCGCCTCGCTGCAACTACATGCATCCGTTACATCTGTAAAGAGATTGCGCGTGCATGCCTCGCAGTCCGTACCTCGCGCCAGCCAGTCTCCAATGGTGACAGGAGCTCGTCACTTGAACCATAGGCGATTGGAATAATGTCTTAATCACCGATGAGTCCAGATTCGCGTTGCAGGCGGATGCAGATCGGCGAATTTTTGCATGGAGAGAGCTTAGTACACGGTATCAAGCGATTAACATTGTCCAGAGCCACTAATTTTCTGGTGGTGGTGGTATCCTTGTAAGGGGTGATATTTCCTTCGGCGGACGTACTGAACTCCATTTCTTTCTCAACGCTAATGTGACTGGCCAAATTTATCGCGATGAAATCCTTGATCTCTTCGTTTGCCCTTATGCGGGTGCAATAGGTTCTGGGTTTGTTCTTATGGGCTACAGTGCCCGCCCACAAAGAGCTCGTATCGCAAGCGATTACCTTATGACAGATTGAATGCAGTGAATGGAGTGGCCAGCGTATTCCTCAAACCTAAATCCAATAGAGCATGTAAGGGATGCTCTGAAGAGTTGTATCTTAACACGACAAACCCTTCCAAACACTACCTAAGAGCTTCAATGTGTTTTCATACAAAAGTGGCGTTTACTGTCTTCCGACCCCATTGAGCACTTAATCGGTGGCATAAGTAGTCGTTGCCAAGTCTGCATTAGTGTGAGAGAAGGTCCTATTCCTTATTAACAGACATTTCACATTCTAAACTATGACCTGCCGTTTTCTCCATTTTCACTTTCCATATATACTGTATAAGGAAAGTATTGTGACGGGGTCGAAAATTTGAATTTGAGTTTTCGACGGAAGAGCACGTTTCAAGCATCCCTGATCACGAATCAAACATTCTGGAAGTGATGGCTGTGTGTGAATGCCAATGAGTCTGTGGCAACGATATCTCACGAACGAATGAATCGATTCGAATGAAATTTGGTACAAAAATCACAATCCGTGAATACTGGAAGCCTATTGTTTTAAAACACAGTCGAATGTTCAGAACTCCCGTAAATTTTCGAGTGAAAATTTGAAAAAATCATCCAAAAATCAAAATATTTAATAAAGTTGCGCAGAAAGACATTCTTATGTAATTTTTCATTAGAGAACGATTGACATAAACTTCAAAACGCTAGTATGAACAGTTCTCAAGGTATTGTACATTTTTTAAAATAAATTTGTCAAAAAATCACATAAATTAATAAAAATATATATAAACTGTTAAGAGCCGATGTGGTGGCCGAGCGGTCAAAGAGGCAGGCGTTTCGTTGTGACGGCTCGGCGCCAGATTGCGGGTTCGAGTCCCGCCTGCGGGCATGGATGTTGTAATGTCTTATTTGGGGCAGAAGTCAGACTTCTACCTTCGGGTGCCCCGGGTCATTAGACTAAACAGAAGCAGTGTGCACACATTCTTCCTTAAATGTAATGTTAGGGACACGACAACAACAACAACTGTTAAGAAACATGTTCACTTTTGATATGTAATATCATGCGATAAGTTTGGTGACATCATTCTCGTGGATCAAACTCCTTCCTTTCACTTGTAAATACAAAGTAATACTTTTGTATTTGAACGCCAATAGTCATTTATCTGCTCTAAGAATAACTTATTTTTCCGTCCATAACGCTTGGAGAGATATTGGCGACGAATTTAGCTGAATGTCACCAACTTGGCGACTTTTTTAAATGTTGCTAAATTAACGATAAACTCGGCAAATGGATACAAATGACGCTAAATCAATGAAAATGACGACTCATTGACGAAAATTCAATATCTTGAAAAGAATATAAATATCTACTATAACAATAATTTATTTTTATGTGTGAAAGTAGTAAATCCATTACATTATATAAGGAAAGCCATGCGCTGTCCACATCAAATTTTGTTATTTATTTTTAATGTGTAAAATATACAACCGAATCTTTTTTTTATGCAAATAGTAGACAGATTCCCATTTAAAGTTACTATAAAATTTGGAATAAATTGTTGCAGTCGTTTCTGATTTGTCGCTTATTTTCTCTAGCGTGCTTATTTTTTAGAGTGGAGTGTATTTGACAATATACATGAACGATACGGGGTGCAATTTTTCGTCTTCGTCTAATATATTAAAAGCTGCAAAAATGATTTCAATGAGATGTGCTTTCCAGGGTGTTCATGTTCTAATATATTGCTATTTTTCGTGACACTGCAATTGCATTTCATCATTCATTATTAGATATACATTTTGATAGATTATGAAGACTTATAACACCTTAAATAAATTATATAACACCTTAAATAACATTCTTAAATAAAATCAAAATTAAAGCTAGTCCATTCAAAAATCTCATTAATCTCTCCTGGGTAAAAGCTCACGCGGATAACCCTGGCAACGAGGCCGCAGATCACTTTGCCAAACTTGCTACCATTTCTGGCTCCCCCCTTCCCATCCCCTACCCTTACTCTCTGCTAAAAAAACATTGTAAAAACCTTCTTCTTAGCCAATGGCAATCTTACTTAAATGATTATATCTCTCCCCGTACCCACGACCCCGCTCGAATTTCAAATTTTCTTCCCTCTGTTGACCCAAATTTTTTAATTTCAAATCAATTTCTTACTTACTTTTTAACAGGCCATGGCCCTTTTCTGGACTACCTGTACTTTTTCAAACAAAAAACTACCTCTAACTGTTCGTGTAACGCCTACGGCGATGCAGATCACTTTGTTTTTTCTTGCCCCCTTACCCTCCCTAATTATCTCTCTCGGCCCACTAGTGCTAACTCTGCGGCCTGGTTTTCCAGGGTTCTTAAGAACAATTCTTCTATTCAAAAAATTAAAAATTGCATCCCCTCCGCCCGCGAAATTTCGAATAATATTCCCTGATCAACCTGGGGGTCTCCTGGCCCCTTCTGGTCCCTGACTTTGCACTGCTCCTCTTTTCCTTGGTTCTTTTGGGATGTTGCTGAAAATACCTGTAAACAATTGTATACTTCTGTAAATTCCAATTTACTCGTTCTGAAAAATCATTGTAAATCTCTTCGGTAAATTCCAATTTTCATCCAGAATAATCATTGTAAATCTCTTCAAAATGTTAGTACACCTTCTGTTCAATCATTGCCAACCATTTTCATCCACATTCACCTTTCATTTGGTATAATTATCATCATCATATCGTACTTCATCATCATATGTAAATTTTTGGATAAACTGCCATCAAAATATTCTTCATCATCTTATGTAATTCCAGGGAAAACTTCCATCTTTTTCCCATTCTTGTTATACCTGAATTTATTACTCCTGTATTTTTGTGTACTCTGTGTTTTAATTGTGTTGTTCTATGTGTTATAAGTATCTGTGTAGTTTTCTGTGTTCCTGTGATGTGATTCATTTTAATATATGTTCTGTAATCTATTGAATCAAAAATAAAGTTCCCGGCCACACATCTTGCTACCATAAGCCTTCGGGTTGGTCGTGTGGTCTGGGTTTTCAACACTCAACCATTGAAATTACTATAGTAAATTAATTTCTATATGTTTACTTCTATAAACTATACCAATTATTTTGTACATTAGATTATCAAGGAAACGAACGTTCTATCAAGGAAATTATTTAATATTATAAAATTACAAATTATTAAATTACCTATACGCATTTCTAGAATAAATTAAAATGTCCATCTTATGTACTTTTCCATGAAAAATTTACAAAACAATAGTTTTATATTATACAAAATTCAGGTTACAGTTAAGCAAACGGAGCAATGTTTAAGCAAAGCCCTAAAGCCTTTTCCAGTTTAATAAATTTATTGACAAAACTTTTGGAGTAGAAAATTAACATCCCTCTAACATAGCCATTGATTTTTATTTCGTTTGTTTAAATTACACCCTTGCTTTTCTATGATTAAAATGTAATAGCGCCTCAAGTAGCGGTTAATTTTCTAGTTAATTTAACCTCAAAGGTAAATTGTAAAATGCATATGCAAACTTATCTGCAAAAAAGATTATATTGACGAACATATACTATGTAGGTATTTAATATCTGTTTAGTACATGTAATATTTATATGATGGAATTTTTCTCCAGCCGTTCGTTGAGTATATCTTAAATTCACATATTATTGCTCTTTAGACCATTTTAATTTCATTTCACATATGCTCTACAGACCATTATTAGTAATTATATGTCACTGGTATTTATAATACAAGAAAAATAAATTTATTTCTTTATATATATATATATATATATATATATATATATATATATATATATATATATATATATATATATATATATATATATATATATACATATATATATATATATATATATATACATATATATATATATATGTATATATACATATATATATATATATATATATATATATATATATGATTATTTAAATGATTATTTAAAAATTAAAATTTCAAAAATTTGACATGTTTTCTTTTAGATATAAGTAGAAAAATAATTTTTCTAAAAGTTTAATTTGAACATTTTTTAACATAAAAATATGTAAAAAACAAATTGTCTTCACAGATTTTGTAAATAAGAATCAGATGAAAATTTAATAAAAAATAATGTGAAAAAATGTGATTTTACACCACAAATATTGTTTTCGAAAATCATAATAAAAAACAAACATATATTTCAGCAATTTCTGAAGACAAATTAAAGAAAAGTATATATAACAATTGTTCCAAATTTCTTTCATATCCGTGCAGTAGAATTTGACATATCAATTTATATTTTTAAATATGTCGAAAATCACATCTTTGAGGGAAAAAGCATTAAAGTTTAAAAATTATTCAAAATAGCTGTTTATGAAGATATTCATCTGAAAGAAATTTCCAGTTATCTTTTACACACAAGACATATATTACGAGTTTAAATTTTAACAAAATGTTAATATATGTACAAAAAATAATTTTTAAAAATTGAAAAAAATATAAAAACTATTTCAACAATTTTTTTATATACACTGAAAAATATGAAAATTGCTGCTGTTGGACCATAATATATTATAAACTAGGCGCCTTTGGCGACCAGCCTGTTCGCTACCCTTGAAAATTCTGACCGTGGCAAATTCTAACCGTGGCACACTCGCTGGCGCGACCTACCAGTAAAGTGTAAGGTAACTGTTTGGAGGGCCAGGAAGTGCCACCCAATTTAGACAGGAACTCAGTGGGGGAGGCATCCACAGGGACCGTACCCTCCTTCCCCTACCACCAACCTCTCGGAAGGACTTACGGTCCCGCATGTTTAACGTGATCGTACTCCGCCTGAACACGGCGGCAGTTTTGGCAATGGCGGGAATCGAACCCGGACCTACCTAGTGCAAATCCCGCGCGCTAACCACTGGGCTACCGCGCCCTCCGCGACAATCTCCATAACCTTCTTTTTATTCACCCAATTTAGACCGGAACCCAGTAGGGGAGGCATCCACAGGGTCCGTACCCTCCTTCCTCTACCAACAACCTCTCGGAAGGACTTACGGATCCACATGTTTAACGTGATCGTACTCCGCGTGAAAATGGCAGCAGTTTTGGCAGTGGCGGCAATCGAACTCGAGTCTACCGAGTGCAATTCCCGCGCGCCAACCACTGGGCTACCGCGCCCTCCGCGACAATCTCCATAACCTTCTTTTTATTCACCCAATTTAGACCGGAACCCAGTGGGAAAGTCATCCACAGGGTCCGTACCCTCCTTCCTCTACCACCAACCTCTCGGAAGGACTTACGGGCCCCCATGTTTAACGTGATCGTACTCCGCGTGAACACGGCAGCAGTTTTGTCAGTGGAGGGAATCGAACCCGGGCCTACCGAGTGAAATTCCCGCACGCTAACCACTGGGTTACCGCGCCCTCCGCGACAATCTCCATAACTTTCTTTTTATTCACCCAATTTGGACCAGGACCCAGTGGGGGAGGCATCCACAGAGACCGTACCCTCCTTTCCCTGCCACCAACCTCTCGGAAGGAATTATCGACCCATATGTTTAAGGTGATCGTACTCCGCATCAGTGGCGGGAATCGAACCCAGGCCTACCGAGTGCAATTCTCGTGCGCTAACTTCCCGCGCGCTAATTTAAATTTATAATGACCATATGCTAGGCTCTTAATTCCACCATCCTCGTTCCATCGTTCTATCATTTAAAATAGCCATAAAATTAAAATATCCATTTAAAATATCTATAAATTAAAATATCCATAAATTAAAATATCCATTTAAAATCAAAAAATCATCCATATCGTTCCACCAATCCATAAATATAATAATTTCAAATACATCACCACAATTCAAACCACCATAATTCAATCATTTAAATTATTTAAAATATCCATTTAAAATATCATATAAATATAATAATTTCGCCCGATGTATACAACACTTATGCTCGTAATTCATTTAAAACCGAAAGCGCGGTCTCCATGGAGACGGGGAAGAAACTACTGCGGATGGGGGGAAAATGCCGTTGAAGAACTGAGCCGGTAGCCGACAAATTTAAAATCATGGCGTCTTTAAAATTGCGATCCTGAAGGCAATTTTCATTATTTCTGGACCAAATTAGACTTGTAAGAATGCCAGATATTTCAGCTTTCTAAAAATGTAAATTATTAGTCGAAATTATGAGTACTTTTCACTATGCGAGAATTTAAAAACCAAAAATCGTTTTTTTGAGCCAAAAGTGACTTTTGTTTTAAAATCTTTAAAAAATATTAGAAATCGAAATTAAGAGTTGAAATTGATATATTTTTACTCGGAATTCTCTGCTCTTTCCGATGGTGTGATTTATTTTTTTCTACAACGTCTGCATCGTGGAGAAAAAAGGGCAAAAATGTCAAAAAACGGTCGAAATCGCATAAAACATTAAATAACAAAAAAAATAATTCAAATTTTAAAAATCGGTTTTCACGTGTCCCCTTCCCTCCTCCCCAGGTCTCCGATTGCCAAATTTCGTAGCTCTCCGACGCGCGGTCACGAAACGTATAGTGTATAAGACAGACACACACACACACACACAGACATTGCCTTTTATTATATAGATAGCTGTTGAACACACAAATTCAAAGATAATAAATTATATTAAAATGTATAAAAGTTTGTAAAAGCAATATTGCTGACTAACACATTTCAATATTCACCAGACAAATAACCAGAATTCTGGTTCAGTTTTATTTTTGCCAAGTTAACTTTTCTGCGATAAGCTTTGAACAACAATGTTGATTTGTTCAAAGCTGTTTTGTAGCTTCTTATGTCTTTTCGTTTAGTTAGAGAAATATACATGTAGAGGTTTCACTTTCGTTTGTTTATGTTACAGTAGCAGCCAAAAATGGGTGTGGCTGGTGACAACTTCAGTAGTTCAATTTTTAACATTGCAATATAATCGGTTATATTTAACGAGCAAGATGAATTTGGTGTCATTGAAATGAGAAAATTATGAATTTTTTTTTTTTTAAACAATAACAAAAATTGAGATGTTTCGTGATTTTTTGGGTACCATACCCCCTTAATCTCCTCATTATCCGATAAACAAATGCACGTGAAATGTCAGGTAAGTTTGGATATCGCCGTCCAAAATCCCGAGCAGTTTCTGCAATATTTTTATTACACAGAGCATAAATATTTGTTAATTCGAAAAGCTCGTTATTTGTTAAAAATATCATAATGCACAAGCAGTTCCTTATTCTTAATTCATTAATTCAGAACTAAACATGGTGACGACTCACTTAATGATTTCTAATATTCTTTATTTTGGTATAATATTAAAAAATAATTTAGTTGTATTGAATTGGAATAATACTGGGAATAAATATGTAAATTAAAAAATAAATCGTTTGCATTTCATTCTTCAGTTTTTTAAAATTATTTTACTACAAACATTTGAAACAGGTAAATTAGAGTTAAAGGAAAGAAAAAATCATCTCTGAGTTCCATTCTTCGTTTTGAAAAATTATGTTAAATTTCAAAATCAAATACATACTTGCATTTGTTTACTTATTTAGTTTAATTGTTTCAAATAAAAAATGGCATGTCTAAATGTGAAAAGTACTTAAGAATCCATGATTAATACATCGTAAGCCTACGCGGATTTCGCAAAAATGTCTTCCATGTATTATCCAGTTTTACATCTTTAGTCCAGTTATCATCCAGTTTTATATCTTTTGTGAAATGTCACAAACTTGCATTTCTAATTTGATATAGGGTCCCCATTCACAATGTTCAATTTTCAATTAAATTTAACTCACTCAATTGTAAATATACAGATATGCGGTTTTTTTAATGATCTTGTTGCATTAAAAATAAAAATTTTCTGATTGACCAATATTGTCTAAGGGGTCGTATAAAAATTTAAAAAGTGTAACGTTTTGAAAATGAATGGAAGGGCTATTTCATTAACGTAGTCTTATTTTCTACCTTACTTTCAACTTGTATACAATTTACATTGCCCACTTATCTCCAACAGATAAAAAATTAAAGCGCGTTTCAATCTTTTGAGACACCCTGTATATATATATATATATATATATATATGTCTAAAATAAAAGAAGTCATTTTATTTTAGACTGACGAAACCTCTACAGTATCTGTTAATGTATATCCAGGAAAGATATGTTTTCAATGTTTGTCTAGGAAAGATATGATGTGGGATAAAATAAACTGTAATAATAATGAAATTTTCACTCGAGTGTTCAAATATGAAATATATTCATATCCCAATTTCTTACCAATTAGTGCTAAGACGCTAACTTGAAAAAATGGGAGTGAAGATAGGTTTACTACATTTATCTCTTAAATAGCAGCTTGTATCTGACGTTTACAAAAATACAAAATGAAATATGATAAAAGTATTTACAAATTCGATTCTATATTTTTTGTAGAGGGAATCGTTACAAAAATCACAAAGATATCGGCGCTTATAATAACACCACGTAACTGCTCTACTTAACTAGTATCTCCATAAATCTATTGCACAAGTATTTGATTCTCTGTCACCGTAGCAATATGCCATGCATTCTGTCAGCACTTCCAGTTATCAGCACTACTTTGGAAAGTCTGTATATTTGTAAATGATGAGTCACACAGTCATGATTTGAAAAATGTTGTCTTCATTTTTGGTTCATTTCATATTTTTTATGAATTTCTTGTTTGTAATAGATGCTATGGAAGGTTAAGAGATGGAAGGTGATGTGCTCCAAAATTGTATGCAGAAAATCCAATGGTTCACACGATGTCTGACAAGGCAGCGTCAGATGTTTTTCGAGAATATTTGATAGTTGATTCAGCTATTAGCTATATGCTAATCGAGCAAGTATCTTCTGAACATGGGGGCGGAAATAAATACTCTCCTATAAATGAAGTTAGATGTTTGTAAAAATATATTATGCCACACATAACTACTGTCGAAAGAATCAAGCCATTTGAAACAATGTGTAAAATCACAGACAAGTTGGAAACAATTAAAAATGACTACAGAAAAGTTCAAAAACGAGTAAACTTTGACTGAAATACATGAACATGGTCAGCACTGCATGTAAATTTATTGAATCCGGTAGAACTGGAAACGAGGACTTTTGCAAGTAGTGAAAAAAGAACGTCCTGTGTCTGCAGCAGCCGAACATAGTAATTATCTGAAATCTACCTACTTGTACTTACAAAAATTGGTGTCTATACCTACACTGCAATTACTCAGTCAATGTAAGATTCCAACAAAGTTTTTACGTTATCAGAAGAACTAAACAATAAGGCATGGGTTAGCATTGTGGCGTCGAAATCTGTGAAAATATATTTCTGTTTTTAAATGCTATTTTCATGTCATGTAAATGTAAAAATTCCTCAGCCGATATTCTGCGGAAAAAGAGAGTCAGATGAAGTGTTCGTGTCCTTGACCGGCGCGCCTGCTTGAAAGAGAAAAGCCGTTGAGCGCTTTAATTCTGTGTTGTTGATGATTCTCACTGTTTCTGCATTGAGAGTGTTCATGTATATGTGTGTGTGACGTCAGAATTGGAAAGTAAGTGTAGAGAGACGCTTTTTTGAAAAGACAGAGCATACATTGGGTCTGAAATCTGTTGGTCGTATTTAAAGTTGCTCCATAGTTCATAACAATGAAAATGATTAAATTTAAAATTAAAAGTGAATAATTTGCTCTCATGTATTTTCGACTGACAGTGTCCCTTGGAACCACACTCATGGTTCGTAAGTATATTTCTTTTAAATGGGAGATCTTAATTAGTTTCTGGCTATATGACTAGCAGAATTTACAGTATCATGTTAAGCCAGCTAAATATTAAAATACATGTTTCAATCTCCCTTGGTATTTGATGTAAAGTGAAATATTATCAAAATTGAATAATTTGTATATTTAAAGATTCTCAAGCTTGCCAGGTTGATTTAAGGATTTTTATAAAGTCTAACTCATGATTAAAAGGAGTTAGAATTGCCATCGAGAAAAATGTGTTGTTTGATTTAAAATAATATCTTATATGTGCTTCATAAAGTTAATTAAAGAATATTCATTTGATTTCAAGAAAATATGGAGTCTTCATTTCACGAGTTGTTTTACTTGCCATTTATATGTTCCTAGCCATTGGGTTGCAGTTTCGCTTCTCACCAGGGAAGCGGATTCGTCACCTAGAGTTATTAAGTATACTACCACTAGATTTTACGATCACTTGGATAATGTAATTTTACATACATGTTTTATGATCAACTAACTTTACTTCAATTTTCTACATGTGTGAATGTAAGGCGTTCCATCGTTCCGTCACACAAAACCGCCGTTACAGCATGGAATCTGAAAAGATCTTTGAATAGCACTGGCGGTCTTACAAGAGGAAGTACTTCTGATATCCACATGTATCTATACGTCTTATCAATGCCAACACGTTTTCTATAGAATGGAGTCATGTAGTCACTAACTTCCATCGCTTGTGATATACAAAGAACTGATTTCAACAAGATCCTTGCACGGTTGCAGTTAGTCTCACAATTTAGTATTGAGTGTTTCTTTCAGATAATAGTGACGGGAGTAACAGGTGGATCTCATGGTAATGTATATCATATTTAAGAGCTGTTGGTAGAAGTGCGTTAACTGCATTGATGGGAAATGAGGTGTTCGTATATCGCACAAGACGCTCAGGTAAAGTTCCCACACTTTCATCTACTTCTAGTGTCAAAATAATGAAGTCAATGAACATTGAAGAGAGACTCTTAGTTCTGAGAATGCTACTTATAGCCATTAGTGGTAACTGCAAACTAGATGAATTATTAATATGTGAGCAAACAGACATATCCACCTCATTTGAATCAGGAACGTTGCTTTGAAAGACTATCAAATTTACTTTGGAACATGCTATTTCGCAGGATGTTGGAATGCAAACTTCGCGAGACAAGCTTCTTCATAGATCTCACTATTATGTACTTGATGTAGTCTCATTTCTTCACTGTCCAATGGCATAATAAAACATCACATGTCGATAAAGCTACTTTCTATGCCGATTTTGCCTTTGAAAATATGACAAGTGCTTTTTATGCTTATGAAGGAAGCCAGTTCATAATAGAAAACACTTACGAACGCAGAATAGGCATAAACATCAGTCCCACTGTCAATTTCTTTCCTGAAACTAAAATAATAATAAAGAAGTATAATTTCTTATCTAATAGCATCAATAAACAACGGATGCTATTTCTCATAAGCGAGCATATTATTAACAAGAAATATCAATCATGCATAAAGCATTGATTATGAAACACTTTCCACCTTCGATGCAATTTTATATAAACATCTCTAAAATGCGATAAATTCCGCGGTAATATTTTTAAAATTATCACAATACTGCATTAGGGCGCGGTAGCCCATTGGTTAGCGCGCTGGAGTTGCACTCGGTAGGTCCGGGTTCGATTCCAGCCACAGCCAAAACTGCCGCCGTGTTCATGCGGAGTACGATCACGTTAAACATGTGGGTCCGAAAGTCCTTCCGAGAGGTTGGTGGTAGGGGAAGGAGGGTACGGTTCCTGTGGATGCCTCCCCCACTGGGTTCCGGTCTAAATTGGGTGGCACTTCCCGACCGTCCAAGAAGTTACCTTACACCTTTCTGGTAGGTCGGACAGTCTGGGTTTCAACAACAACAATACTGCATTAATTTATTATATTTGAAAACTTCAAACTTCATCGAAAAAAATGAACTTCATTGAAATGACGGCATTGAAATATAAATTGCCTGGTTTAAACATCTCTAAAATGGGATAAATTCCTCGGAAATATTTTTAGAATTATCCAATAATTTATTATATTTGAAAACTTCATCGAAAACTAATGAACTTTATTCAAATGACGTCATCGAAGTATAAATCGCCTCTATATAAAAGCAGCATTTCATTCATATACATTTTTCCAATCCATTCATTTATCACAATAATATATTGATTTATTTCATTTAAAAACTTAAAACCATGGAAGTACAAGTAATTTCACTCTATGCTTAAAACGTCATCGAAAACGCCGTCTGGGTTCTCTGTGTAAAATCATTCATATCAGCTATATTGCACACTCCATGAGCTAAATAATTTTGCGTTAAAGGAATTCAGCAATTCTTATACAACTCATTCTTCATCTTTTGGTGTTTACATTTCCATAACGAAAATCAGGCTTCGTTGTAGAAATAATCAAAGTTTGATAATCATTTAAATTCAAATATATTGTCATTGAGTTGTTTCAGTATGTAGATGCACAGAATTTAAGCAAAAATAAAGCGGTTTTAGGACAGATAAAACCTGAATATGAATTAAAAAGAACTTTAAAAATCACTAATTTGATACAAGATGGATGCCATATTTTATTTTGAAGTGGGTCACGTGATCTCTTCATATAAATGTCACGTGATCTCTTCATATAAAATATGTAATTATTATTTTAATTGTTATTTAAAAACTACTGAATATATTTTGCTGAAATTTTTTTATATATTTTATGGGATAATTTGAATATTTCCTAAGATTTTCGAAGCAATTTGTGAATTTTAAATTCGCTTAAAAATGTTTGAAAAATTAGGTTCCGTAGGGTTCAATGTATTTCTTTTTTTCAACCCGGGTTCAATTCAAAACTAATTATGGGTGATTTTATATATTTTTATTCTCATAGGTCCCACTGACCGTCTGAACAATATACTAAAATGGCATCTTGATAAAATCATTTTTACGGCAGTTATCGTGCTAACGGACAGACAGACAGACAGACAGACAGACAGACAGACTAACAGACAGACAGACAGACAGACAGATAGAATGAACAAAGTCATAAACACTTTTCAACTTTGATGTAAAGTCTTGGTCATTGTTATTTATACGAATGGGGATGCTGGAACAGGGATTGCCAAAACTGCTATTCTACTAAGTGAAATATATAATGTAATTACAATTGAGGAAGATACGGATATCCTTATTATATTGTTATTCCACTGTAAATCCAACAAGTTCCGTTTATACTACGACATTGATATTGAAAAATTGATACCTAAAATATCCACATTTGATATGTAGAATATGAAACAAAGGGTTTCATTTGATGTTTGTAAACAACTGCTTTTTATTCATGCCTTTGCGGGCTGCTATAGCTCGTCGGAAATTTTTGGAATAGAAATACAATGTACACTAAACAAACCGATATATGACAAAAATATTGTCGCTTTTGCAGATCAGTTATCTTCTTCAAACCAAACTCCTGCAGAAATAGCTCCGGCAAAAGAAAATACACGATATTTGCACACGTTATTAGATGTACACGTCATATGACTGGGAATGGAAATTGAGAAAAAATGAATATTACCCTGCTACAACTGATCTACCTCCTACCCCACCACATTTCTGTCTGTAATTCTCTTCAGTTGTGTGACATCGTGTGCTACTGAGCGTTGCAGCTGCTGAAAAATGGTTTAAAACGTGTAATTGCTTGTTCCAACTGTTATGAAGACGGTTGTCAAAATAAACTAGACAATCATGAAGAAGGTTGCGCCGAACTGGAACTTCCAGGAAATAAATAGGACTAAAGTTCAGAAAATTATAATCATTCATTATTTGTCATATTGTGTAATTTATGCTTTCTTATCAAAATACAGACTGTTTTGCATCTTAATGCTGTTGTTCTAATCTTGGATGCGTTAACAGTAGTGTACACATTATTTCATTTAAAATATGTTTAAAATAATATTTTAATTTGTTACATGCAGTTTACATTTCATTTTAAAATGAATAACGAGATAAATCTAGAATACCCATTTTCAATAGTAGTTTTACAAGATGGCGGTGATGTCCCGATCATTGATTGACGTGATCTTCGGATATATTATTCTACACACATATCTAAACAGGGATGTGAAAATTTAACTTCTACTGCAGTTTTATGGGAATTCGGACTATTCTTCTTTATCTTCCCTGGATTAATGGAACGAGTTTTTGAATCGTGTCGAAAATTGGAACATGACATTTTGACTATTTACATCACTATACGACAATTATAGAACACGAGAAACATATTTTAATGCGATATCTGTGTGTCTGTGATATGTAAGAATCTAGGCTAATACAAAAAATATTCGACGAAATTGCACAAAATTTAGTAGGTTAGTACTATGTGTGTTACTTTGGTGTTGATTAGATTTTGGTAATGATCATAATAATAGAACCGGAGTTGTTTGAAAAATGGTCTTTAATACCCAAAATATGCAATAAAAAATTCAATATGCATAAGTATACTAATTAAATATTTGTTTTATACTTGGAGAAAATAATAATATCAGCCCTATCACTTTATTCCTGAGTTTTAGCAATTCTACTGATTTTTAGTCATTTGAAAATATTCCCAGTCAAATGAAAATGAGAATTGAATTAAAACATCGAATTTTGTGTAAATTAAATAAGTATCAATACAATTTTATTTTCTGCAATAAGGCTCACACATCACATTTTTATCTTCAGCATGTTTTTTTAATGCTTAAGAGAAATATAAATGTCATACGTATAAATTGTGCACAATATACATCAACGAGTATGTAGTATAATTTTTCAAAGATTATGCTTTCACAGAATACAAATAGAAAATGCTTTTCATTAAAATAATTGTAGTGTAAAATAATTGTAGTGTATATTTTTATATTTATTCGCCATATTTTGCAAAAGTTTATTTATTAAGAAATTTAGTAAAATGAAGTTTGCGTTTGTATTAATATAAAAATTTCTTGGTAAAGTTTGAAAAACGAAAAATTAAATTATATCAAGTAATGGAAAATTCGTACTATAATTGAACCAACGAGCTTCTTTCTTCAGAAAACCCTAAAGCTGTGTTTGGTTTAGTAAATTTATTAACACAATCTTGTGGATAGAAAAGTAACTTCTATTTAGATTCCTGTACAGAAATCTTATATTTTCAATGTAACTTTCATAATACATTTTCCTTGATTAAAATTTAACTGCAAACTCTTCTTGCATAGGTGTTACTTTTCTACTTAATTTGAGCTTCAGGGCAGTTTGTAAATTATTTTGAATCTTCTTGGCTTAAAGGCAAACACGGAAGTTAGGTAATTAGCCGAAAATGGATTGTTTTAATTAAGGTTCAGCATTATAATTATTTTTTTCGTTTTTAAAGAGGAAAAAATAACCGTTCTAAATATTAAATACACTTTCCAATCCTCCGTTTAAATAATCTGAAATTTAAAATATACTGTTAGTAAATAAATTAGATGGATATTTAAGAGTATCGCATGGTTTAAAAAGCAAAACAGTGCTAGAATAGTCAAAATACATGAGGCAAGACAAGCAATTAAGGAAGACAAGCTAGACAGACATTTACCATCTTGTTTTGATTTCCATGTTGCAGTTATCCTGCTGAAAAACCTATATTTTGAATGAAAATACTTTGATAGCTTTTGCAATGAGTAACCAACATTTTTATTTCAAATGTAAGTATTTTTCACAGCTCTTACACGTAGTCAATGAAAAGCACCGTAGACAGATAGAAGATCAAGGACCGTAGATAGATAGAAGAGTGAGTGTAATATTTTACTGTGAATAATTTATTATTGCATTGCCATCAAATGCTGCTATGTTAAGGAAATCCAAATCTTCAGATAAATTTCCAAGTTTATGCTCTAATTTCGGAAAAATATATTCAGTTCTAGATTTTTTGTTAACTAAGTCGAATAAAAAGTTTCATAAAAATTCAGTATTTGTCGCAAATATCATGCACACAAGGACTTGTCAAAATAAAACAGACGGCAGATGATATACAGGCATACGGGCATCATTCTAAAATTGTCAAAACGTATTTAGTGGTACTAAAACATTTAGTGGCATCAAAATCTTGAAATCGAACATTTGCAGGAAAATAATATTCACGATTTTTTTACTATTATTCTGTAGTATGAGAAAACATAAAATAAAATATTTGGAATAAGTATTAGGATATTTTGGTAGTATTATTTTAATCCGTCACAGTAATTACACGAGCATAATTATAAGTATTTGAAGTTTGGGTATATTTTCTTTCCATAACGGGACAGATGATAAGTAACTTATATACTTTAAAATATACAATTACTTAAGCCCAACTTTAAAAATTCTATTTTTAACACTTCCCAACAGAATTGAAAAGTGTTTATGACTTTGGAAATTTTGTCTGTCTGTCTGTCTGTCCGTTCGCACGATACTTGCTGTGAAAATGACTTTATCAAAATTAAATTTTAGTATGTTGTTCAAACGGTCTGTGGAAAGTATGGGAATGTAAATATCACTCAATTTTGGATTAAACCCGGGTTAAAAAAGTGAAATACGTTGAACCCTTTGAGACCTAATTTTTCAAGCATTTTTAAGCAAAGTTAAAATTCACATATTAATTTGAAAATGTTAGGAATTTTTCAAATTATCCCATGGAATATATAAAAAAAATTTGAGCAAAGTATGTTCTCTAGTTTTTTAAATAAAAATTAAAATAATAATTACACCCACACTATATGAAGATATCACGTGATCCACTTCAAAATAAAATATGGCATCCATCTTCTCTCCTAGTGTTAAAATCGTGATTTTTGAAGTTCTTCTAAATTCATATTTTTGTGTTGCATCCATCCTAAAACGGCTTTATTTTTGCGTTTTTTTGTGTATCTATAATCTACGCCAACGCAATTACAAAATTTTTGAGTTTAAATGATCATCGAACCTTGATTGTTTCTACAATTTCTACAGCGATGCTTAATTTCAACGTATGTAGAATGGAAACAAATGCAGCTGTAAAATGAACTGTATAAGAATCGCGGCATTTTTTTAAAGCAAACTTATTTAGCTCTGGAGTCTGGAGTATAGGTGATATGAATGAAATATTCATTGATTTTACATAGATAAGCAAACGATTTTGTAGCATTGCCTTTTTCGATAAAATTTTAAGCATGGAGTTAAGAAGTACTTTTGCCTCCATGGTTTTAAGTTTTTAAGTAAAATACATTTTTGTAATGTTGTGATAATTTAAAAATATCACCGCTGAATGTATCACATTTTAGAAATGTTTAAATAAAATTGCATTGCAGTTTGAAAGTATTTCATAATTATTGCTTTATGTATGATTGATCCCTCCTGCTTCTTTCTAATCCTATTTTAGTACATGTAATTTTCATGTTGATTGCAAAATTTAGGTTATATTTTGCATCACATGGTAAAGTAGGCAGGCATTGCGGATATATATTTTGTAAAGTGCAAATAGTACATTATCTGTGTTTGATCAGAATTTGTAGTATGTTAAAAATTTATCTTACGCAATAAAACAAAATATATGTCTATCAATGATGTCTGTAGTAAAAAAATGAAACTTCTTGAGAAATTCAATATAAAGGTGCTTCATATCCCATGGCGATAAGGCTCGTCGAAGATTTTTTATCTTGTAATTCAGATAAGTTCACAAGTTAGGGAATTTTGAATTCGTATATCCGTATAAATCCTGACTTCAAAATCAGTTTATTCTAGCAGATGATTTCCGAATACAACCCTAACAGCATTTTTTTTCACAGTGACGTAAGATTTACGTGACACTGTGACTTTGGGACGTCACAGGACGTCGCAAAAAGTCTCGGCAATGTCATATTGAGGTCACAACGAAGTCATTTTGGTCATTTTCATGGTCGTTTGTGACGTCGCATATTAATTGGTTTGTGACGTCACATTGTAATTGCCATTGTAATGTTTGTCACATTGTTACGTGTTAATTAAATTGTGGAAGCGTCACAGAATATAGTCACAATGAAGTTACAAAGTTGCTAATACGTAACGTCGCATAGAAGTCACAGATCTGATGTCACATTGTGACCCAAGTGTCACGTGACTAAAACGTCACTGTCACACATGTGACGATCTTTGCTGTGAGGGAAATGATACAGAAACAAGTGTTCTTAAAAAGAATTTTCTGAATTTTAGTCCAGACCTTAGATGCTATGAGATTCGTGATTTTATAATTTCGTGGATTTTACTGATACATTCATTTTTTTGAATATAGAATTATTACTATTTTATAACTGCATTTTGAAAATGGGACATAAGTGGACGTAGACTTTTGAAAATGGGACTTAATGTGGACGTAGACTCTTGAAAATGGAACTTAAAGTGGACGTAGACTTTTGAAAATGTGACTTAAATTAGACGTAGACGATTGAAAATTAAATATATTTTTTTATTATTCAGCATCAAAAACAATTTTTCAATACAAACAAAATATTTTGTCAAGCTTTAATAAGCTATGAACTGCAGCTGCGATCGCTAAATACGAATTACCAACTTTTAAATTAAAACTTTCTAAAGACAAAAACTTAAACTTAAAATCTAACTTATCTAACTCACGTGAATTTATTTCTCTTCTTGCGATTTCAAATGTTTTCAATAAGTTCTTTTAGCGCGCATCAATTGAGCTTATTTAATGCATATTACACTCCCGTTCTACATATAGCATGGTAGTGCTCGGTAGAAACGATGCGTAGAAACTATTTTGGTTCAAAATAGGAAAGTTGGAAATTAAGTGGTGTTATATGTATCTATATGTACGTGACGAGTGCTTATTTATAACTCAGGTAATGTCGAGTAACTCGTTCTAGCTAAATTTAAATAAAACAAAACTGTTTTACTTGCACCGGGAAAGTAAATGTATCGGATAAATATTAAGCCATATAAATATTTATTGTTTGGTTAAATACCCAATTGATAACATTAATTGTGTATTTGCGACGTCTGGTAAATGATTTTGTCTGAAATAAAATACCAAGTATGCTTTAAATTATTCATTATATGCTGATTTTGTACGTAATTTTTAGCAATATAATGAATAAGACGGACTCATCAGCCTTTTTCTTTAGAATGAGCAGTTTACAAGACAGGCTTTAGTTTGTTTGTAAATTTAAGGATATGGCAACGTTTTTGAAAAATACGATAAGCTAATGACAATGACGACATATTCGCAACTGCAAACTAAATATAATAATTAGGAAGTATCAGTGTCAATCTAAGGGGTGGAACAGCTTAGTGATTAGAGCGCGGGGATTGTACTCAGACGACCCGAGTTCGATTCCCGACTCTTCTCAAACTGCTCAGGGATCACGTGGGAGTGCGTGCAAACTAAATATGTTGTCCTTTGCATATATTGGTGTTAGGGAAATGGGAGATATTTCCGTGTGGTTGCCGTCCCCACTGGGTTTCGCTCAAAAAGTGATGGCACTTGCTGGCCGTCCAAATAGATACCTTACACCTTCGGGTGGGACGATGCCCTGGATCGAGAAATAAGTGTAAATTTTAACAACTGACCTCAACTTAATGGATTATGAATTTAAATCTGGAGGGGAAGTCACCTGCTGACCACATTAGCGGTTCCGCCCAGAAACAGATGTTTTATAATTAAAGTGGTTTCACGTCAACTTCAATATTTAAGCATAAACTAAAGACACAAATCATAGATTAAAAGGTCATTTAATCAAATAACACCATCCTATAAGACGGAGAAATATTAAAATGCCAGAGAGCTTGCCGCAATCACCATACCCTTCATGAGTGGCTATATGAAAAATTACCGTGGAAACAAGCTTATATATAGACCAAATCGACAAACAAAATTTGCATAAAACAGCTACGGAATAATGGCAATTACATGGTATTATAAACAAGCTATTAACGATTAAACAATTACAAAGTTACAATATAAAATGTTTTATAAACGGGAGATTTAAATTTAAACAAGTATTAAATACAAATACAAAAGAAAAGACAATGAAACATGCCCGAATTTCAGCCAAGCACAAATTACACTAAAATGAACCGTCACAGATAACTGTGTAGAGGTCTGACACACATTGAGTCGCCAACGGCCGTACCGTGCTGAAAACACCGGTTCTCGTTAGATCACCGAAGTCAAGCAGCATCGGGCGCGGTTAGTACTTGGTGGGTGACCACCTCGGAACACCGCGTGCTGTTGGCCATCTCGGGTGCGGTATCCCCATGGTTTGCGCGCTAGATTTGCACGCTACCACAAATGCCGCCGTGTTCATGCGGAGTACGATCACGTTAAACATGTGGGTCCGTAAGTCCTTCCGAGAGGTTGGTGGTAGGGGAAGGAGGGTACGGTCCCTGTGGATGCCTCCCCCACTGGGTTCCGGTCTAAATTGGGTGGCACTTCTCGGCCGTCCATACAGTTACCTTACACCTTTCTGGTAGGTCGGACGGTCTGGGTCTCAACAACAACAACAACACATTGAGTCGAGAACCAACGGCCCTACCGTGCTGAAACCACCGGTTCTCGTTAGATCACCGAAGTCAAGCAGCATCGGGCGCAGTCAGTACTTGGGTGGGTGACTACCTGGGAACACCGCGCGCTGGATTTGCAAGCTGCCACAACTGCCGCCGTGTTCATGCGGAGTACGATCACGTCAAACATGTGGGTCCGTAAGTCCTTCCGAGAGGTTGGTGGTAGGGGAAGGAGGGTACGGTCCCTGTGGATTCGTCCCCCTCTGGGTTCCGGTCTAAATTGGGTGGCACTTTCTGGCCTTCCAAACGGTTACCTTACACCTTTCTGGTAGGTCGGACGGTCTGGGTCTTAACAACAACAACAACAACAGAGAGTCGAGAACGAGTCGTCAAACGTAACATTGACATGAATGAAATTTAAACCAACTCACCCGAATATTACTACTTTATTCAATGCCATTCGTACGAATAAATTTAGGGATAGAGATAACACTTAAAAGGCCATGCTGGGGTAAACGTTGTACCCCTTTTAATTCTCGATAACGACTACAAGTTTTATATTGGTAGTACTAAACGTTCTGTTGGTATCCGTTTAGCTGAACACGCTGAAGTCAAGATTGGTAAACTTTCTACAGCTCTTGCCCAATGTGTTGTTAATGATAACTTTTAACCTTTTTCTGTAAAAACTTTCCTTTTAATGCATTGCAATAACCCTCGTAATATTCTTCTGTATGAATTCCTGTTTATTTATATGTTCCGTGATTCCATTTGTAATTTTGATCCAAAGCAAATGCTAAGTTAGCTTGGCGACTCGTTCTCAACTCTATGTGTGCCAAATCTCCACAAAGTTATCTGTGACGTTTCATTTTATTGTAATTTGTGCTTGGCTGAAATTTAGGCATGTATCAATGAATTTTATTTTGTGTTTGTATTTAATACAATTGTATAAAATTGTATTTTGTGTTTGTATTTAATACAAACTAATAGTTTAAATTTTAAATCTTCCGTTTATAACATATTTTTTATTGTAATTTTGTAATTGTTTAATCATTTAATTGTCATTTAATTGTCATTGTTCTGTAACTGATTTGTGCAAATTTTGTCTGCCGATTTGCTTTATATATAAGCTTGTTTCAACGTTAATTTTTTATTATATAACCACTGCTGAAGGGTATGGTGATGCCCGAAAGCGCTCTGGCATTTTGATGTTTGTACGTCTATTAGGATAGTTTCATTTGATTAAATGGTATTTTAATCTATGATTTGTGTTTTTAATTTATGCTTAAACAAATGTTATAATTAAAGGTTAGCCAATGTTTACCTTTCTTGAAATTTCCTATTTAACATCGAAAATACATTAAAGTGTGTATTAAATTGTATATAAATACAGAAAATGGCAAATAAATATATTAAGGTGTTATAAATATATGTAATTGTTATAAATGCATTAACGTGTAAATAAATACATTAAAGGGTAAATAAATGCATTAAAGTGTTATAAATGTTGTTGTTGTTGAGACCCAGACCGTCCGACCTACCAGAAATGTGTAAGGTAACTGTATGGACGGCCGGGAAGTGCCACCCAATTTAGACCGGAACCCAGTGGGGGAGGCATCCACAGGGACCGTACCCTCCTTCCCCTACCACCAACCTCTCGGAAGGACTTACGGACCCACATGTTTAACGTGATCGTACTCCGCATGAACACGGCGGCATTTGTGGTAGCGTGCAAATCTAGCGCGCAAACCACGGGGATACCGCTCCCGAGATGGCCAACAGCACGCGGTGTTCCGAGGTGGTCACCCACCAAGTACTAACCGCGCCCGATGCTGCTTGACTTCGGTGATCTAACGAGAACCGGTGTTTTCAGCACGGTACGGCCGTTAGCCCCAAAGTGTTATAAATGTATTAATGTGTAAATAAATGCATTTAGTATCGGAGCTTGAAATTTTTATGTCAAGCTGTGAATATTTGGATTCGTTCTAATCAGTTTCTTCCGTGTATTTACTTTTAAACGTATTGATTTTAAAATTAATCTATGTACTTTGCAATCTTAATTATATCTATTTAAATGAAAACATCAAAATGACGCAAGGGTCTCTACCTCTTTGTTGTTCTAATTAAATTAAATGCGATTCAGTGAAATATTTGTAAGCAAAAAGATATGTTTTCAGAGAAACAGTGGTTGATAATTACCGGTTTCTTATTAATTGCTTATGACCTGTTTTCTAAAATCTAATTTGCTGCGTACGTAAGACCAATTAAGATAGTCAACACTTAATTAGTTGAAATTATTGTATAATTAGTTCTTTAATTATTTGAAATTTTTGTATATTGAACAACATGATTTGAACAAAAAATATTTTAAAGCGGTTTATATGCAATGTTCAACATTAATTAGGAATATTATTCATAATTAACCCTAATACATTACGTCCCTGTCATACTGTATAAGGAAATTATTGTGATGAGTTTATGTTTTCGATGATAGAACACGTTTTACGTATCCCTGGACACGAATCGAACACATTTGATTTCATGTATGTGTGGGTGTTTATGCATATTAGTGTCGGTGCATATATGTTAGTATATGTATGTTTGTAGTGTGTTGTTGAGACCCAGACCGTCCGACCTACCGGAAAGGTGTAAGGTAACCGTTTGGACGACCGGGAAGTGCCACCCAATTTAGACCAGAACCCAGTGGGGCATCCACAGGGACCGTACCCTCCTTCCCCTACCTCCAACCTCTCGGAAGGACTTACGGACCCACATGTTTAACGTGATCGTACTCCGCATGAACACGACGGCAGTTGCGGCTGCTTGCAATTCCAGCGTGCAAACCACCGGGCTACCGCGTCCGAAAAGTGCCAAAAGCACACGGTATTCCCAGGTGGTCATCCACCCAAGTGCTAACCGCGCCCGATGCTGCTTGACTTCGGTGATCTAACGAGAACCGGTGTTTTCAGCACGGTACGGCCGTTGGCATTGTTTGTAGTGTGTGCGTTAATTAGTTGAAATTATTTTATAATTAGTTCTTTAATTAATTGAAATTATTGTATATTGAACAACATGATATGAACAAAAAATATTTTAAAGCGGTTTATATGCAATGTTCAACATTAATTAGGAATATTATTCATAATTGACTCTAATACATTACGGTCCTGTCATACTGTATAAGGAAATTATTGTGATGAGTTTGTGTTTTCGATGACAGAACACGTTTTACGCATTCCTGGACACGAATCGAACACATTTGAGTTGATGTATGTGTGGCTGTTTATGCATATTAGTGTCGATGCATGTATGTTAGTATATGTATGTTTGTAGCGTGTGTGTGCCGCTGTATCCATTGATGCGATATCTCGCGTATAAAAGGAGCGTTTAAACGTAATTTGATACGATCATTACAAACGGTGAATGCTAGAATGTTATTCATTTTAAACGATATCGAATGTTAGGATATCCCTCCATTTTTTGAATATCGAAAAAGTCATTAAAAACAAAACGTTTAATAATGATAAATAAATAATAATCATTTAAATTTTTAATATAAAACTAATGGCAATGACTTTAGAACGCTAGCATGAATGGTTCTTGAGATATTGTACGATTTAAGAAATATTTTTTAAAAAATCCTTTAAAAATTAAGCACTTCTGTACTGTCTAATAAATATTCATTTCATACATAATTTCTCGATTGAATATGGATGGCACAATCTTTAAAATTTAGAACCTTAACATGAGCCGTTCTCGAGATATTAGATATTTATCAAAGAATGTTTTCCACTGAAATTATATAAAATTAAAAAAGCAACATCATCAAATATTTTCGCTTTCCATATGCATTATTATGCAACAAGTCTGTTACTATCGCTATCTTGGATTTAGTATTTTCCAATCGATATATAATTTAATATTTTTACAATTTAATGCCGAAGAATTCCCAATTGTTAGTTCTTTAATGGAATAATAATGCATTGTTCTATGGATATTATACAGCATTTTCTTTTGCTGTGAAATAAGTAAAATCATTGCATTGTGTAAGGAAGGTCATCTGCTGCCCACATCATATTTTCTTTAATGTGTCGTTTTTATGACTGAATTAAGTATGTACGTTGTTACTTATATATCGATTTACGATGTTACTTATGTATGGATTATCAATCTTTCCATATTTATTGAAACTATTACATATTTAATTATATGCTCTAGGTAGCACATGACGTTCGCTGCAGACTCAAAAAGCTTTTTTCTTCATTTCTTTAATAATTCATCAACTTGAGTTTAATTGCACAAAATAACAGGTATAATTATTTCAAATTACACTGAATTTGTATTTTTAATTTAATTTTCGTTCTCATTTGGTAACTGGCCGTATTTTTAAAGATCAAAATGTGAAAAACTGAAACATGGCTATAACGGCTAGCATTAGAGTAATGTCTTATTTCTGTTCTTCATCGAAAATTATCTACATATAAAACAAGCTTTTAATATATAAATCTGAGCATACGCAGTCTTTCATTTTAGATTTTGACGATTTTTGCGGACCAATTCATAAAAAAGGCAAAATTGTTATCCCAATCGCACAAAAATCTAATTAGCACCGGGGACACCTACATGTGACTTACCTTTAAAATTTTCGTTCTCATTTGGTAACTGGCCGTATTTTTAAAGATCTAAATGTGAAAAACTGAAACATGGCTATAACGGCTAGCATTAGAGTAATGTCTTATTTCTGTTCTTCATCGAAAATTATCTACATATAAAACAAGCTTTTAATATATAAATCTGAGCATACGCAGTCTTTCATTTTAGATTTTGACGATTTTTGCGGACCAATTCATAAAAAAGGCAAAATTGTTATCCCAATCGCACAAAAATCTAATTAGCACCGGGGACACCTACATGTGACTTACCTTTAAAATTTTCGTTCTCATTTGGTAACTGGCCGTATTTTTAAAGATCTAAATGTGAAAAACTGAAACATGGCTATAACGGCTAGCATTAGAGTAATGTCTTATTTCTGTTCTTCATCGAAAATTATCTACATATAAAACAAGCTTTTAATATATAAATCTGAGCATACGCAGTCTTTCATTTTAGATTTTGACGATTTTTGCGGACCAATTCATAAAAAAGGCAAAATTGTTATCCCAATCGCACAAAAATCTAATTAGCACCGGGGACACCTACATGTGACTTACCTTTAAAATTTTCGTTCTCATTTGGTAACTGGCCGTATTTTTAAAGATCAAAATGTGAAAAACTGAAACATGGCTATAACGGCTAGCATTAGAGTAATGTCTTATTTCTGTTCTTCATCGAAAATTATCTACATATAAAACAAGCTTTTAATATATAAATCTGAGCATACGCAGTCTTTCATTTTAGATTTTGACGATTTTTGCGGACCAATTCATAAAAAAGGCAAAATTGTTATCCCAATCGCACAAAAATCTAATTAGCACCGGGGACACCTACATGTGACTTACCTTTAAAATTTTCGTTCTCATTTGGTAACTGGCCGTATTTTTAAAGATCTAAATGTGAAAAACTGAAACATGGCTATAACGGCTAGCATTAGAGTAATGTCTTATTTCTGTTCTTCATCGAAAATTATCTACATATAAAACAAGCTTTTAATATATAAATCTGAGCATACGCAGTCTTTCATTTTAGATTTTGACGATTTTTGCGGACCAATTCATAAAAAAGGCAAAATTGTTATCCCAATCGCACAAAAATCTAATTAGCACCGGGGACACCTACATGTGACTTACCTTTAAAATTTTCGTTCTCATTTGGTAACTGGCCGTATTTTTAAAGATCAAAATGTGAAAAACTGAAACATGGCTATAACGGCTAGCATTAGAGTAATGTCTTATTTCTGTTCTTCATCGAAAATTATCTACATATAAAACAAGCTTTTAATATATAAATCTGAGCATACGCAGTCTTTCATTTTAGATTTTGACGATTTTTGCGGACCAATTCATAAAAAAGGCAAAATTGTTATCCCAATCGCACAAAAATCTAATTAGCACCGGGGACACCTACATGTGACTTACCTTTAAAATTTTCGTTCTCATTTGGTAACTGGCCGTATTTTTAAAGATCTAAATGTGAAAAACTGAAACATGGCTATAACGGCTAGCATTAGAGTAATGTCTTATTTCTGTTCTTCATCGAAAATTATCTACATATAAAACAAGCTTTTAATATATAAATCTGAGCATACGCAGTCTTTCATTTTAGATTTTGACGATTTTTGCGGACCAATTCATAAAAAAGGCAAAATTGTTATCCCAATCGCACAAAAATCTAATTAGCACCGGGGACACCTACATGTGACTTACCTTTAAAATTTTCGTTCTCATTTGGTAACTGGCCGTATTTTTAAAGATCAAAATGTGAAAAACTGAAACATGGCTATAACGGCTAGCATTAGAGTAATGTCTTATTTCTGTTCTTCATCGAAAATTATCTACATATAAAACAAGCTTTTAATATATAAATCTGAGCATACGCAGTCTTTCATTTTAGATTTTGACGATTTTTGCGGACCAATTCATAAAAAAGGCAAAATTGTTATCCCAATCGCACAAAAATCTAATTAGCACCGGAGACACCTACATGTGACTTACCTTTAAAATTTTCGTTCTCATTTGGTAACTGGCCGTATTTTTAAAGATCAAAATGTGAAAAACTGAAACATGGCTATAACGGCTAGCATTAGAGTAATGTCTTATTTCTGTTCTTCATCGAAAATTATCTACATATAAAACAAGCTTTTAATATATAAATCTGAGCATACGCAGTCTTTCATTTTAGATTTTGACGATTTTTGCGGACCAATTCATAAAAAAGGCAAAATTGTTATCCCAATCGCACAAAAATCTAATTAGCACCGGGGACACCTACATGTGACTTACCTTTAAAATTTTCGTTCTCATTTGGTAACTGGCCGTATTTTTAAAGATCTAAATGTGAAAAACTGAAACATGGCTATAACGGCTAGCATTAGAGTAATGTCTTATTTCTGTTCTTCATCGAAAATTATCTACATATAAAACAAGCTTTTAATATATAAATCTGAGCATACGCAGTCTTTCATTTTAGATTTTGACGATTTTTGCGGACCAATTCATAAAAAAGGCAAAATTGTTATCCCAATCGCACAAAAATCTAATTAGCACCGGGGACACCTACATGTGACTTACCTTTAAAATTTTCGTTCTCATTTGGTAACTGGCCGTATTTTTAAAGATCAAAATGTGAAAAACTGAAACATGGCTATAACGGCTAGCATTAGAGTAATGTCTTATTTCTGTTCTTCATCGAAAATTATCTACATATAAAACAAGCTTTTAATATATAAATCTGAGCATACGCAGTCTTTCATTTTAGATTTTGACGATTTTTGCGGACCAATTCATAAAAAAGGCAAAATTGTTATCCCAATCGCACAAAAATCTAATTAGCACCGGAGACACCTACATGTGACTTACCTTTAAAATTTTCGTTCTCATTTGGTAACTGGCCGTATTTTTAAAGATCAAAATGTGAAAAACTGAAACATGGCTATAACGGCTAGCATTAGAGTAATGTCTTATTTCTGTTCTTCATCGAAAATTATCTACATATAAAACAAGCTTTTAATATATAAATCTGAGCATACGCAGTCTTTCATTTTAGATTTTGACGATTTTTGCGGACCAATTCATAAAAAAGGCAAAATTGTTATCCCAATCGCACAAAAATCTAATTAGCACCGGGGACACCTACATGTGACTTACCTTTAAAATTTTCGTTCTCATTTGGTAACTGGCCGTATTTTTAAAGATCAAAATGTGAAAAACTGAAACATGGCTATAACGGCTAGCATTAGAGTAATGTCTTATTTCTGTTCTTCATCGAAAATTATCTACATATAAAACAAGCTTTTAATATATAAATCTGAGCATACGCAGTCTTTCATTTTAGATTTTGACGATTTTTGCGGACCAATTCATAAAAAAGGCAAAATTGTTATCCCAATCGCACAAAAATCTAATTAGCACCGGGGACACCTACATGTGACTTACCTTTAAAATTTTCGTTCTCATTTGGTAACTGGCCGTATTTTTAAAGATCAAAATGTGAAAAACTGAAACATGGCTATAACGGCTAGCATTAGAGTAATGTCTTATTTCTGTTCTTCATCGAAAATTATCTACATATAAAACAAGCTTTTAATATATAAATCTGAGCATACGCAGTCTTTCATTTTAGATTTTGACGATTTTTGCGGACCAATTCATAAAAAAGGCAAAATTGTTATCCCAATCGCACAAAAATCTAATTAGCACCGGGGACACCTACATGTGACTTACCTTTAAAATTTTCGTTCTCATTTGGTAACTGGCCGTATTTTTAAAGATCAAAATGTGAAAAACTGAAACATGGCTATAACGGCTAGCATTAGAGTAATGTCTTATTTCTGTTCTTCATCGAAAATTATCTACATATAAAACAAGCTTTTAATATATAAATCTGAGCATACGCAGTCTTTCATTTTAGATTTTGACGATTTTTGCGGACCAATTCATAAAAAAGGCAAAATTGTTATCCCAATCGCACAAAAATCTAATTAGCACCGGGGACACCTACATGTGACTTACCTTTAAAATTTTCGTTCTCATTTGGTAACTGGCCGTATTTTTAAAGATCAAAATGTGAAAAACTGAAACATGGCTATAACGGCTAGCATTAGAGTAATGTCTTATTTCTGTTCTTCATCGAAAATTATCTACATATAAAACAAGCTTTTAATATATAAATCTGAGCATACGCAGTCTTTCATTTTAGATTTTGACGATTTTTGCGGACCAATTCATAAAAAAGGCAAAATTGTTATCCCAATCGCACAAAAATCTAATTAGCACCGGGGACACCTACATGTGACTTACCTTTAAAATTTTCGTTCTCATTTGGTAACTGGCCGTATTTTTAAAGATCAAAATGTGAAAAACTGAAACATGGCTATAACGGCTAGCATTAGAGTAATGTCTTATTTCTGTTCTTCATCGAAAATTATCTACATATAAAACAAGCTTTTAATATATAAATCTGAGCATACGCAGTCTTTCATTTTAGATTTTGACGATTTTTGCGGACCAATTCATAAAAAAGGCAAAATTGTTATCCCAATCGCACAAAAATCTAATTAGCACCGGAGACACCTACATGTGACTTACCTTTAAAATTTTCGTTCTCATTTGGTAACTGGCCGTATTTTTAAAGATCAAAATGTGAAAAACTGAAACATGGCTATAACGGCTAGCATTAGAGTAATGTCTTATTTCTGTTCTTCATCGAAAATTATCTACATATAAAACAAGCTTTTAATATATAAATCTGAGCATACGCAGTCTTTCATTTTAGATTTTGACGATTTTTGCGGACCAATTCATAAAAAAGGCAAAATTGTTATCCCAATCGCACAAAAATCTAATTAGCACCGGAGACACCTACATGTGACTTACCTTTAAAATTTTCGTTCTCATTTGGTAACTGGCCGTATTTTTAAAGATCAAAATGTGAAAAACTGAAACATGGCTATAACGGCTAGCATTAGAGTAATGTCTTATTTCTGTTCTTCATCGAAAATTATCTACATATAAAACAAGCTTTTAATATATAAATCTGAGCATACGCAGTCTTTCATTTTAGATTTTGACGATTTTTGCGGACCAATTCATAAAAAAGGCAAAATTGTTATCCCAATCGCACAAAAATCTAATTAGCACCGGAGACACCTACATGTGACTTACCTTTAAAATTTTCGTTCTCATTTGGTAACTGGCCGTATTTTTAAAGATCAAAATGTGAAAAACTGAAACATGGCTATAACGGCTAGCATTAGAGTAATGTCTTATTTCTGTTCTTCATCGAAAATTATCTACATATAAAACAAGCTTTTAATATATAAATCTGAGCATACGCAGTCTTTCATTTTAGATTTTGACGATTTTTGCGGACCAATTCATAAAAAAGGCAAAATTGTTATCCCAATCGCACAAAAATCTAATTAGCACCGGAGACACCTACATGTGACTTACCTTTAAAATTTTCGTTCTCATTTGGTAACTGGCCGTATTTTTAAAGATCAAAATGTGAAAAACTGAAACATGGCTATAACGGCTAGCATTAGAGTAATGTCTTATTTCTGTTCTTCATCGAAAATTATCTACATATAAAACAAGCTTTTAATATATAAATCTGAGCATACGCAGTCTTTCATTTTAGATTTTGACGATTTTTGCGGACCAATTCATAAAAAAGGCAAAATTGTTATCCCAATCGCACAAAAATCTAATTAGCACCGGAGACACCTACATGTGACTTACCTTTAAAATTTTCGTTCTCATTTGGTAACTGGCCGTATTTTTAAAGATCAAAATGTGAAAAACTGAAACATGGCTATAACGGCTAGCATTAGAGTAATGTCTTATTTCTGTTCTTCATCGAAAATTATCTACATATAAAACAAGCTTTTAATATATAAATCTGAGCATACGCAGTCTTTCATTTTAGATTTTGACGATTTTTGCGGACCAATTCATAAAAAAGGCAAAATTGTTATCCCAATCGCACAAAAATCTAATTAGCACCGGGGACACCTACATGTGACTTACCTTTAAAATTTTCGTTCTCATTTGGTAACTGGCCGTATTTTTAAAGATCAAAATGTGAAAAACTGAAACATGGCTATAACGGCTAGCATTAGAGTAATGTCTTATTTCTGTTCTTCATCGAAAATTATCTACATATAAAACAAGCTTTTAATATATAAATCTGAGCATACGCAGTCTTTCATTTTAGATTTTGACGATTTTTGCGGACCAATTCATAAAAAAGGCAAAATTGTTATCCCAATCGCACAAAAATCTAATTAGCACCGGGGACACCTACATGTGACTTACCTTTAAAATTTTCGTTCTCATTTGGTAACTGGCCGTATTTTTAAAGATCAAAATGTGAAAAACTGAAACATGGCTATAACGGCTAGCATTAGAGTAATGTCTTATTTCTGTTCTTCATCGAAAATTATCTACATATAAAACAAGCTTTTAATATATAAATCTGAGCATACGCAGTCTTTCATTTTAGATTTTGACGATTTTTGCGGACCAATTCATAAAAAAGGCAAAATTGTTATCCCAATCGCACAAAAATCTAATTAGCACCGGGGACACCTACATGTGACTTACCTTTAAAATTTTCGTTCTCATTTGGTAACTGGCCGTATTTTTAAAGATCAAAATGTGAAAAACTGAAACATGGCTATAACGGCTAGCATTAGAGTAATGTCTTATTTCTGTTCTTCATCGAAAATTATCTACATATAAAACAAGCTTTTAATATATAAATCTGAGCATACGCAGTCTTTCATTTTAGATTTTGACGATTTTTGCGGACCAATTCATAAAAAAGGCAAAATTGTTATCCCAATCGCACAAAAATCTAATTAGCACCGGAGACACCTACATGTGACTTACCTTTAAAATTTTCGTTCTCATTTGGTAACTGGCCGTATTTTTAAAGATCAAAATGTGAAAAACTGAAACATGGCTATAACGGCTAGCATTAGAGTAATGTCTTATTTCTGTTCTTCATCGAAAATTATCTACATATAAAACAAGCTTTTAATATATAAATCTGAGCATACGCAGTCTTTCATTTTAGATTTTGACGATTTTTGCGGACCAATTCATAAAAAAGGCAAAATTGTTATCCCAATCGCACAAAAATCTAATTAGCACCGGGGACACCTACATGTGACTTACCTTTAAAATTTTCGTTCTCATTTGGTAACTGGCCGTATTTTTAAAGATCAAAATGTGAAAAACTGAAACATGGCTATAACGGCTAGCATTAGAGTAATGTCTTATTTCTGTTCTTCATCGAAAATTATCTACATATAAAACAAGCTTTTAATATATAAATCTGAGCATACGCAGTCTTTCATTTTAGATTTTGACGATTTTTGCGGACCAATTCATAAAAAAGGCAAAATTGTTATCCCAATCGCACAAAAATCTAATTAGCACCGGAGACACCTACATGTGACTTACCTTTAAAATTTTCGTTCTCATTTGGTAACTGGCCGTATTTTTAAAGATCAAAATGTGAAAAACTGAAACATGGCTATAACGGCTAGCATTAGAGTAATGTCTTATTTCTGTTCTTCATCGAAAATTATCTACATATAAAACAAGCTTTTAATATATAAATCTGAGCATACGCAGTCTTTCATTTTAGATTTTGACGATTTTTGCGGACCAATTCATAAAAAAGGCAAAATTGTTATCCCAATCGCACAAAAATCTAATTAGCACCGGAGACACCTACATGTGACTTACCTTTAAAATTTTCGTTCTCATTTGGTAACTGGCCGTATTTTTAAAGATCAAAATGTGAAAAACTGAAACATGGCTATAACGGCTAGCATTAGAGTAATGTCTTATTTCTGTTCTTCATCGAAAATTATCTACATATAAAACAAGCTTTTAATATATAAATCTGAGCATACGCAGTCTTTCATTTTAGATTTTGACGATTTTTGCGGACCAATTCATAAAAAAGGCAAAATTGTTATCCCAATCGCACAAAAATCTAATTAGCACCGGAGACACCTACATGTGACTTACCTTTAAAATTTTCGTTCTCATTTGGTAACTGGCCGTATTTTTAAAGATCAAAATGTGAAAAACTGAAACATGGCTATAACGGCTAGCATTAGAGTAATGTCTTATTTCTGTTCTTCATCGAAAATTATCTACATATAAAACAAGCTTTTAATATATAAATCTGAGCATACGCAGTCTTTCATTTTAGATTTTGACGATTTTTGCGGACCAATTCATAAAAAAGGCAAAATTGTTATCCCAATCGCACAAAAATCTAATTAGCACCGGAGACACCTACATGTGACTTACCTTTAAAATTTTCGTTCTCATTTGGTAACTGGCCGTATTTTTAAAGATCAAAATGTGAAAAACTGAAACATGGCTATAACGGCTAGCATTAGAGTAATGTCTTATTTCTGTTCTTCATCGAAAATTATCTACATATAAAACAAGCTTTTAATATATAAATCTGAGCATACGCAGTCTTTCATTTTAGATTTTGACGATTTTTGCGGACCAATTCATAAAAAAGGCAAAATTGTTATCCCAATCGCACAAAAATCTAATTAGCACCGGAGACACCTACATGTGACTTACCTTTAAAATTTTCGTTCTCATTTGGTAACTGGCCGTATTTTTAAAGATCAAAATGTGAAAAACTGAAACATGGCTATAACGGCTAGCATTAGAGTAATGTCTTATTTCTGTTCTTCATCGAAAATTATCTACATATAAAACAAGCTTTTAATATATAAATCTGAGCATACGCAGTCTTTCATTTTAGATTTTGACGATTTTTGCGGACCAATTCATAAAAAAGGCAAAATTGTTATCCCAATCGCACAAAAATCTAATTAGCACCGGAGACACCTACATGTGACTTACCTTTAAAATTTTCGTTCTCATTTGGTAACTGGCCGTATTTTTAAAGATCAAAATGTGAAAAACTGAAACATGGCTATAACGGCTAGCATTAGAGTAATGTCTTATTTCTGTTCTTCATCGAAAATTATCTACATATAAAACAAGCTTTTAATATATAAATCTGAGCATACGCAGTCTTTCATTTTAGATTTTGACGATTTTTGCGGACCAATTCATAAAAAAGGCAAAATTGTTATCCCAATCGCACAAAAATCTAATTAGCACCGGGGACACCTACATGTGACTTACCTTTAAAATTTTCGTTCTCATTTGGTAACTGGCCGTATTTTTAAAGATCAAAATGTGAAAAACTGAAACATGGCTATAACGGCTAGCATTAGAGTAATGTCTTATTTCTGTTCTTCATCGAAAATTATCTACATATAAAACAAGCTTTTAATATATAAATCTGAGCATACGCAGTCTTTCATTTTAGATTTTGACGATTTTTGCGGACCAATTCATAAAAAAGGCAAAATTGTTATCCCAATCGCACAAAAATCTAATTAGCACCGGGGACACCTACATGTGACTTACCTTTAAAATTTTCGTTCTCATTTGGTAACTGGCCGTATTTTTAAAGATCAAAATGTGAAAAACTGAAACATGGCTATAACGGCTAGCATTAGAGTAATGTCTTATTTCTGTTCTTCATCGAAAATTATCTACATATAAAACAAGCTTTTAATATATAAATCTGAGCATACGCAGTCTTTCATTTTAGATTTTGACGATTTTTGCGGACCAATTCATAAAAAAGGCAAAATTGTTATCCCAATCGCACAAAAATCTAATTAGCACCGGGGACACCTACATGTGACTTACCTTTAAAATTTTCGTTCTCATTTGGTAACTGGCCGTATTTTTAAAGATCAAAATGTGAAAAACTGAAACATGGCTATAACGGCTAGCATTAGAGTAATGTCTTATTTCTGTTCTTCATCGAAAATTATCTACATATAAAACAAGCTTTTAATATATAAATCTGAGCATACGCAGTCTTTCATTTTAGATTTTGACGATTTTTGCGGACCAATTCATAAAAAAGGCAAAATTGTTATCCCAATCGCACAAAAATCTAATTAGCACCGGAGACACCTACATGTGACTTACCTTTAAAATTTTCGTTCTCATTTGGTAACTGGCCGTATTTTTAAAGATCAAAATGTGAAAAACTGAAACATGGCTATAACGGCTAGCATTAGAGTAATGTCTTATTTCTGTTCTTCATCGAAAATTATCTACATATAAAACAAGCTTTTAATATATAAATCTGAGCATACGCAGTCTTTCATTTTAGATTTTGACGATTTTTGCGGACCAATTCATAAAAAAGGCAAAATTGTTATCCCAATCGCACAAAAATCTAATTAGCACCGGGGACACCTACATGTGACTTACCTTTAAAATTTTCGTTCTCATTTGGTAACTGGCCGTATTTTTAAAGATCAAAATGTGAAAAACTGAAACATGGCTATAACGGCTAGCATTAGAGTAATGTCTTATTTCTGTTCTTCATCGAAAATTATCTACATATAAAACAAGCTTTTAATATATAAATCTGAGCATACGCAGTCTTTCATTTTAGATTTTGACGATTTTTGCGGACCAATTCATAAAAAAGGCAAAATTGTTATCCCAATCGCACAAAAATCTAATTAGCACCGGGGACACCTACATGTGACTTACCTTTAAAATTTTCGTTCTCATTTGGTAACTGGCCGTATTTTTAAAGATCAAAATGTGAAAAACTGAAACATGGCTATAACGGCTAGCATTAGAGTAATGTCTTATTTCTGTTCTTCATCGAAAATTATCTACATATAAAACAAGCTTTTAATATATAAATCTGAGCATACGCAGTCTTTCATTTTAGATTTTGACGATTTTTGCGGACCAATTCATAAAAAAGGCAAAATTGTTATCCCAATCGCACAAAAATCTAATTAGCACCGGGGACACCTACATGTGACTTACCTTTAAAATTTTCGTTCTCATTTGGTAACTGGCCGTATTTTTAAAGATCAAAATGTGAAAAACTGAAACATGGCTATAACGGCTAGCATTAGAGTAATGTCTTATTTCTGTTCTTCATCGAAAATTATCTACATATAAAACAAGCTTTTAATATATAAATCTGAGCATACGCAGTCTTTCATTTTAGATTTTGACGATTTTTGCGGACCAATTCATAAAAAAGGCAAAATTGTTATCCCAATCGCACAAAAATCTAATTAGCACCGGGGACACCTACATGTGACTTACCTTTAAAATTTTCGTTCTCATTTGGTAACTGGCCGTATTTTTAAAGATCAAAATGTGAAAAACTGAAACATGGCTATAACGGCTAGCATTAGAGTAATGTCTTATTTCTGTTCTTCATCGAAAATTATCTACATATAAAACAAGCTTTTAATATATAAATCTGAGCATACGCAGTCTTTCATTTTAGATTTTGACGATTTTTGCGGACCAATTCATAAAAAAGGCAAAATTGTTATCCCAATCGCACAAAAATCTAATTAGCACCGGGGACACCTACATGTGACTTACCTTTAAAATTTTCGTTCTCATTTGGTAACTGGCCGTATTTTTAAAGATCAAAATGTGAAAAACTGAAACATGGCTATAACGGCTAGCATTAGAGTAATGTCTTATTTCTGTTCTTCATCGAAAATTATCTACATATAAAACAAGCTTTTAATATATAAATCTGAGCATACGCAGTCTTTCATTTTAGATTTTGACGATTTTTGCGGACCAATTCATAAAAAAGGCAAAATTGTTATCCCAATCGCACAAAAATCTAATTAGCACCGGAGACACCTACATGTGACTTACCTTTAAAATTTTCGTTCTCATTTGGTAACTGGCCGTATTTTTAAAGATCAAAATGTGAAAAACTGAAACATGGCTATAACGGCTAGCATTAGAGTAATGTCTTATTTCTGTTCTTCATCGAAAATTATCTACATATAAAACAAGCTTTTAATATATAAATCTGAGCATACGCAGTCTTTCATTTTAGATTTTGACGATTTTTGCGGACCAATTCATAAAAAAGGCAAAATTGTTATCCCAATCGCACAAAAATCTAATTAGCACCGGAGACACCTACATGTGACTTACCTTTAAAATTTTCGTTCTCATTTGGTAACTGGCCGTATTTTTAAAGATCAAAATGTGAAAAACTGAAACATGGCTATAACGGCTAGCATTAGAGTAATGTCTTATTTCTGTTCTTCATCGAAAATTATCTACATATAAAACAAGCTTTTAATATATAAATCTGAGCATACGCAGTCTTTCATTTTAGATTTTGACGATTTTTGCGGACCAATTCATAAAAAAGGCAAAATTGTTATCCCAATCGCACAAAAATCTAATTAGCACCGGAGACACCTACATGTGACTTACCTTTAAAATTTTCGTTCTCATTTGGTAACTGGCCGTATTTTTAAAGATCAAAATGTGAAAAACTGAAACATGGCTATAACGGCTAGCATTAGAGTAATGTCTTATTTCTGTTCTTCATCGAAAATTATCTACATATAAAACAAGCTTTTAATATATAAATCTGAGCATACGCAGTCTTTCATTTTAGATTTTGACGATTTTTGCGGACCAATTCATAAAAAAGGCAAAATTGTTATCCCAATCGCACAAAAATCTAATTAGCACCGGAGACACCTACATGTGACTTACCTTTAAAATTTTCGTTCTCATTTGGTAACTGGCCGTATTTTTAAAGATCAAAATGTGAAAAACTGAAACATGGCTATAACGGCTAGCATTAGAGTAATGTCTTATTTCTGTTCTTCATCGAAAATTATCTACATATAAAACAAGCTTTTAATATATAAATCTGAGCATACGCAGTCTTTCATTTTAGATTTTGACGATTTTTGCGGACCAATTCATAAAAAAGGCAAAATTGTTATCCCAATCGCACAAAAATCTAATTAGCACCGGAGACACCTACATGTGACTTACCTTTAAAATTTTCGTTCTCATTTGGTAACTGGCCGTATTTTTAAAGATCAAAATGTGAAAAACTGAAACATGGCTATAACGGCTAGCATTAGAGTAATGTCTTATTTCTGTTCTTCATCGAAAATTATCTACATATAAAACAAGCTTTTAATATATAAATCTGAGCATACGCAGTCTTTCATTTTAGATTTTGACGATTTTTGCGGACCAATTCATAAAAAAGGCAAAATTGTTATCCCAATCGCACAAAAATCTAATTAGCACCGGAGACACCTACATGTGACTTACCTTTAAAATTTTCGTTCTCATTTGGTAACTGGCCGTATTTTTAAAGATCAAAATGTGAAAAACTGAAACATGGCTATAACGGCTAGCATTAGAGTAATGTCTTATTTCTGTTCTTCATCGAAAATTATCTACATATAAAACAAGCTTTTAATATATAAATCTGAGCATACGCAGTCTTTCATTTTAGATTTTGACGATTTTTGCGGACCAATTCATAAAAAAGGCAAAATTGTTATCCCAATCGCACAAAAATCTAATTAGCACCGGGGACACCTACATGTGACTTACCTTTAAAATTTTCGTTCTCATTTGGTAACTGGCCGTATTTTTAAAGATCAAAATGTGAAAAACTGAAACATGGCTATAACGGCTAGCATTAGAGTAATGTCTTATTTCTGTTCTTCATCGAAAATTATCTACATATAAAACAAGCTTTTAATATATAAATCTGAGCATACGCAGTCTTTCATTTTAGATTTTGACGATTTTTGCGGACCAATTCATAAAAAAGGCAAAATTGTTATCCCAATCGCACAAAAATCTAATTAGCACCGGGGACACCTACATGTGACTTACCTTTAAAATTTTCGTTCTCATTTGGTAACTGGCCGTATTTTTAAAGATCAAAATGTGAAAAACTGAAACATGGCTATAACGGCTAGCATTAGAGTAATGTCTTATTTCTGTTCTTCATCGAAAATTATCTACATATAAAACAAGCTTTTAATATATAAATCTGAGCATACGCAGTCTTTCATTTTAGATTTTGACGATTTTTGCGGACCAATTCATAAAAAAGGCAAAATTGTTATCCCAATCGCACAAAAATCTAATTAGCACCGGGGACACCTACATGTGACTTACCTTTAAAATTTTCGTTCTCATTTGGTAACTGGCCGTATTTTTAAAGATCAAAATGTGAAAAACTGAAACATGGCTATAACGGCTAGCATTAGAGTAATGTCTTATTTCTGTTCTTCATCGAAAATTATCTACATATAAAACAAGCTTTTAATATATAAATCTGAGCATACGCAGTCTTTCATTTTAGATTTTGACGATTTTTGCGGACCAATTCATAAAAAAGGCAAAATTGTTATCCCAATCGCACAAAAATCTAATTAGCACCGGAGACACCTACATGTGACTTACCTTTAAAATTTTCGTTCTCATTTGGTAACTGGCCGTATTTTTAAAGATCAAAATGTGAAAAACTGAAACATGGCTATAACGGCTAGCATTAGAGTAATGTCTTATTTCTGTTCTTCATCGAAAATTATCTACATATAAAACAAGCTTTTAATATATATATCTGAGCATACGCAGTCTTTCATTTTAGATTTTGACGATTTTTGCGGACCAATTCATAAAAAAGGCAAAATTGTTATCCCAATCGCACAAAAATCTAATTAGCACCAGGGATACCTACATGTGACTTACCTTTAAAATTTTATAAAATGTGTTCAATCAGTTTTAGAGTAGATATATGCACTGCACAGACAGGCACACACACACACCCAGACGTCACACTGAAAATAGGCTTTTCGTATTCTAGAGGTCTCAAAACGTGTAGCTCCGTTTAAAACTCGATTTACGATTTTAAACGCGATTCTAATGCCTTTCCTATACATTACCGCATATTGTAGGGAAAGTAATAATATATGATAAAACAAAAAATAAGGGAATTTCTTAGCGAATATAAATAAATAAATAAAAACATTTATTATTATATAAAAGATAAATATATTATTATATAAAGGATATTATATATATACGATTATATAATAGATAAATATAGAAATAAATATATGAAACACCGATTAGCAAAGCCGTTCTTAAGATATTGTACGCTTTTGAAAAAAAAATAAAAAAGCATAAAAATGACATAATATATGTTAATTATTGTCAAATGGCCGAAATCCGTGTAAAAAAGTTTAGTTAACAATTGACGTTCTCCTGATATTATAAACTAGCTATTTTTCCACCCAAGCTTCGCTCAGGAAACATGGCTAGTGGCAAATAAATATGACACCAATGCGCTTAATAAAAGTTCTAAATATTAAAATATGTATCAGATTGATGAATAAAATAGTGCACATTTTATAGGTCTTGTTACATGAAAATTGTGGTACGTGAAACAATAATTCATTCCCGACTATTGCATGCCACCTCATTTTAAAAATGTTTAGACATTTTAATATAAAATTCAATCATTAATAAAAAAAATATACTCCATGGTTTTATGAGAAGAATAGCCAACAGACGATTTTGGTAATTTAGGTGTAATTATGTTATTATGGTGACAAATGGAATAAAAAACTGTATAAAAAATTCAAAAGATGAAATTCTAAATATTAAAAGAGTGAAAAAAGTGAAACATTCAAAACATAAAAAAATATGAAGTGGGTATTACGCGAATTTCCCTACAGACTCAAATTAATTTTCTCTTTTTTCTCTCATAATTTATTAAATTGCGTTTGACTGACTAAAATTGAATGGATAATTATTTGAAATTACCATGAAGTTGTAGTTTAAATTCAATTTCCCTTGCCATTTAACGACTGGACATATCTTTAAAAGCGACGATGTAAAAATACGAAAAAAATCAACATCTTAAGAGCTGTTACGCCTGAAGTAATGGGGTCAGTCTTACACTTTTCGTGGTTGAAAAGTGTAAGATATAAAACAAGGATTTAATAAATTCACTTGAGCATATATAATCTTTTATTTTTGACTTTGACAATTTTTTGATGGTCATTTCGAACTTTTTCCCAAATTGTACAAAAATCCAATCAGAAACAGGGTAACTCACAATTGATTTACACTCCAAATGCAGGAGGAGTTTGAATTAGAGTTGAATACATACATTTCACTAACACACAGACATGCACGCTCAGTAGTCACGAAAAAAAATGGTATTTTCGTGTTTCAGAGGTCTTGAAACACGTAGACCCGACGAAAATCCGAGTTCTAATATTTGACACGATTCGAATCCTTTTTCTATGTATTGTAAGAATGTTACGATGTGCTGGAAGAAAAGTAAAATTAACTATACATTTAAATACCTGAAGAACGGTTGATCGTACTCCCACAGGGTTAATCAAAAGTATTTGAGACGATTTTGCACAACATGGCATAAAAGCAAATTTTGTATATTTAACAGTTCTAGAGTGGTAATTCAAAAATAATGAAACAAAATATTTCGAGATTTATAAATTTTTGGGGGAAATTTCGAAGATTTTAGATTTTTTATAATTACATAAATTCAAGTCCAATGTATATGCATAGTTTCAAGCTTGGACTTTCAGCATTTTGTGCTGTTTAATTAATCCCTTATTCAGTCTGTTTGTCTATTTCCATTGCATGAATTAGATTTTGCTTTTCCATAGAGATTGCAATATCTGAAATGCTCAGACTATTTGCATCACACTTTTCATGCTTATATTATTAGGTACAACATTAAACATTGTGTTCTTTTGGATACTATATATATCTGATATGTGATATTATTTTAAAATACATATGAAATTAATTAATCTGTAGTGTAAATTATGTGTTGGACACATCAGATTTTTGTGTTTTGTATGAAAACTGACAGGACTACTTAGCAAAAATTTTACTTGGATCCGTATCTTATATACAGGGACTTTATAATTAAAGTTCCACTTTGAAATGGCTGTAAAAGGAAAACTACTGGACAGAATGTTATCAAATTTGGCAATAGTTTACAAGGGGCCATGGGATTTTATTTTCCACAAAAAAAAAAAGAAGTTCAAAAACTCACCGTCAGCGGGGAATGACGCTGTATGCAATATTATTAAACGAAATAAGACATGAACGCATCGGTTTAAAAAGTTTTTAATTGTTTCTAAAACGTGTTACAAATCATGTTCAATGTGGCTTCCACTATTTTCTGAAGGCAAGTTAAATCGCATTACTGCGTTCTCAACGGTAGCTCTTAGTATATCAGGAGGAATTTTACGGGCATGTGGTGTATCACATTTCTCAATTTCGCCAAAATATATTATCACCATAAACAGTCGCTTACATACCACGATTTTGATGCAGGACGGGGTTCCACCTGACATTGGCACATGTGTCAAACTTTTACTTAAGCAACATTTCCCGGATGACCGGATTGTAAGCCGCCACATCCTTATTTCTTGGCTACCCCAGGCACCAAACTTCAACCCCTGTGACCTCTGCCTATGGGGTTACCTTAAGGCCACCGTTCATGGTGATAACATAAACAATTTGACGGAATTGAAAAATGTGATACACAGACATGTCCGTAACATTCCTCCTGATATGCTAAGAGCTACATTTGAGAACGCAGTAATGCGATTTAACTTGCTTTCAGAAAATGGTGGAAGCCACATTGAACATGATTTGTAACACGTTTTAGAAACGATTAAAAACTTTTTAAACCGATGTTTTCATGTCTTTTTTCGTTTATCGATATTGCATATAGCGCCATTCTCCGCTGACGGTGAGTTTTCGAACGTTTTCGAACGTTTGCGGAAAATAAAATCCCATAACCTCCTCTTAACTATTACCAAGTTTGATAACATTATGTCCAGTCGTTTTCCTTTTATAGTCATTTCAAAGTGGAAATTTAATTATAAAGACCCTGTACTTTTAAGGGGGCATAGGACCTTTAAACAGTCGAAATTCATTGAAAATAGAGCTATCTTTACAATTTTTTAATTTCAACCAGGTGTATCCCAGATGTTCAATTTTTTTTCTCTAAACATATAGAAAACCTTTCTTACTACACAAATATTACTGAAGTCATATAATTATATGTACATTTTATATTGTTTTTTAAAATTTATACAATTTTGACAGACATAATGGTGTATGTAGCAGCCGCGCGCAGGATATTTCAAATAATATTATACTTATGGACTTCAATTTGATAATAATATATTTATAACTATTACATCTTTAATTTGTACACACTTTTTAAAATTTTGAAATAAATTTAATATTTTTAAAATTTAAACAAAATGAAATTTTCATTTTCAGTGTTAAAAAACATGAAATAAACCTCTTCACAATTCTTTTTTTACTATTTATGGTGAATTTTTGAAGTACAAATTATATATATGGATAAACAAGTAAGTCCAAAAAATTTGAAAGTGATTGGTTAAATATATTTTAAGATATGTTGCGCGCAAGGGCTAAAATCACATATCTGAGAAAAACAGCTTTAAAGTTTAAAAATACATTCAGTGTTACTCATTATCTTATTTTACACCTTAAAATGCCTTTAGTTCATAAGTAGCACCTTCCTATGTCTGTTATGTAAGAAAAATCAAAAATTTTCTGCCTTTTAGGGGCTACTTGAGCTCTATATGTTGCTTCGGAAACTCGAACGGACGTTTCGCGCAGTAATTTCTTGTTAGTCAGATGAAGCACGTTTACTACATTTTTACTTATTTATGAGGAATTTTTATCTATAAATTATGTATATAGATGAAACAAGTAAGAGCAAAAAATTTGAAAGTGATTGGTTACATATATTTTAAAATATATTGCGCGCAAGTGTTAAAATCACATATCTGAGAAAAACAGCTTTATAATTTAAAAATGCTTCAATGTTACTTATTATCTTATTTTTTACCTTAAAATGCCTTTAGTTCATAATTAGCACCTTCCTATGTCTGTTATGTAAGAAAAATCAAAAATTTTCTGCCTTTTAGGGGCTACTTGAGCTCTATATGTTGCTTCGGAAACTCGAACAGACGTTTCGCGCAGTAGTTTCTTGTTAGTCAGATGAAGCACGTTTACTAAATTTTTACTTATTTATAAGGAATTTTTATCTATAAATTATGTATATAGATGAAACAAGTAAGAACAAAAAATTTGAAAGTGAGTGGTTACATATATTTTAAAATATATTGCGCGCAATTGTTAAAATCACATATCTGAGAAAAACAGTTTTAAAATTTAAAAATACTTCAATGTTACTTATTATCTTACTTTGTACCTTAAAATGCCTTTGGTTCATAATTAGCACCTTCCTATGTCTATTATGTAAGAAAAATCAAAAATTTTCTTCCTTTTAGGGGCTACTTGAGCTCTATATGTTGCTTCGGAAACTCGAACAGACGTTTCGTGAAGTCGTTTCTTGTCAGTCAGATGAAGAACGTTTACTAAATTTTTACTTATTTATGAGGATTTTTTATCTATAAATTATGTATATAGATGAAACAAGTAAGAGCAAAAAATTTGAAAGTGATTGGTTACATATATTTTAAAATATATTGCGCGCAAGTGTTAAAATCACATATCTGAGAAAAACAACTTTATAAATTAAAAATGCTTCAATGTTACTTATTATCTTATTTTGTACCTTAAAATGCCTTTGTTTCATAATTAGCACCTTCCTATGTCTGTTATGTAAGAAAAATCAAAAAATTTCTGCCTTTTAGGGGCTACTTGAGCTCTATAGGTTGCTTCGGAAACTCGAACAGACGTTTCGCGCAGTCGTTTCTTGTTAGTCAGATGAAGAACGTTTACTAAATTTTTACTTATTTATGAGGATTTTTTATCTATAAATTATGTATATAGATGAAACAAGTAAGAGCAAAAAATTTGAAAGTGATTGGTTACATATATTTTAAAATATATTGCGCTCAAATGTTAAAATCACATATCTGAGAAAAACAGCTTTAGAATTTAAAAATGCTTCAATGTTACTTATTATCTTATTTTGTACCAAAATGCCTTTAGTTCATAATTAGCACCTTCCTATGTCTGTTATGTAAGAAAAATCAAAAATTTTCTTCCTTTTAGGGGCTACTTGAGCTCTATATGTTGCTTCGGAAACTCGAACAGACGTTTCGTGCAGTCGTTTCTTGTCAGTCAGATGAAGAACGTTTACTAAATTTTTACTTATTTATGAGGATTTTTTATCTATAAATTATGTATATAGATGAAACAAGTAAGAGCAAAAAATTTGAAAGTGATTGGTTACATATATTTTAAAATATATTGCGCGCAAGTGTTAAAATCACATATCTGAGAAAAACAACTTTATAAATTAAAAATGCTTCAATGTTACTTATTATCTTATTTTGTACCTTAAAATGCCTTTGGTTCATAATTAGCACTTTCCTATGTCTGTTATGTAAGAAAAATCAAAAAATTTCTGCCTTTTAGGGGCTACTTGAGCTCTATAGGTTGCTTCGGAAACTCGAACAGACGTTTCGCGCAGTCGTTTCTTGTCAGTCAGATGAAGAACGTTTACTAAATTTTTACTTATTTATGAGGATTTTTTATCTATAAATTATGTATATAGATTAAACAAGTAAGAGCAAAAAATTTGAAAGTGATTGGTTACATATATTTTAAAATATATTGCGCGCAAGTGTTAAAATCACATATCTGAGAAAAACAGCTTTAGAATTTAAAAATGCTTCAATGTTACTTATTATCTTATTTTGTACCAAAATGCCTTTAGTTCATAATTAGCACCTTCCTATGTCTGTTATGTAAGAAAAATCAAAAATTTTCTTCCTTTTAGGGGCTACTTGAGCTCTATATGTTGCTTCGGAAAATCGAACAGACATTTCGCGCAGTCGTTTCTTGTTAGTCAGATGAAGCACGTTTACTACATTTTTACTTATTTATGAGGAATTTTTATCTATAAATTATGTATATAGATGAAACAAGTAAGAGCAAAAAATTTGAAAGTGATTGGTTACATATATTTTAAAATATATTGCGCGCAAGTGTTAAAATCACATATCTGAGAAAAACAGCTTTATAATTTAAAAATGCTTCAATGTTACTTATTATCTTATTTTGTACCTTAAAATGCCTTTAGTTCATAATTAGCACCTTCCTATGTCTGTTATGTAAGAAAAATCAAAAATTTTCTGCCTTTTAGGGGCTACTTGAGCTCTATATATTGCTTCGGAAACTCGAACAGACGTTTCGCGCAGTAGTTTCTTGTTAGTCAGATGAAGCACGTTTACTAAATTTTTACTTATTTATAAGGAATTTTTATCTATAAATTATGTATATAGATGAAACAAGTAAGAACAAAAAATTTGAAAGTGATTGGTTACATATATTTTAAAATATATTGCGCGCAATTGTTAAAATCACATATCTGAGAAAAACAGTTTTAAAATTTAAAAATACTTCAATGTTACTTATTATCTTACTTTGTACCTTAAAATGCCTTTGGTTCATAATTAGCACCTTCCTATGTCTATTATGTAAGAAAAATCAAAAATTTTCTTCCTTTTAGGGGCTACTTGAGCTCTATATGTTGCTTCGGAAACTCGAACAGACGTTTCGTGCAGTCGTTTCTTGTCAGTCAGATGAAGAACGTTTACTAAATTTTTACTTATTTATGAGGATTTTTTATCTATAAATTATGTATATAGATGAAACAAGTAAGAGCAAAAAATTTGAAAGTGATTGGTTACATATATTTTAAAATATATTGCGCGCAAGTGTTAAAATCACATATCTGAGAAAAACAGCTTTAGAATTTAAAAATGCTTCAATGTTACTTATTATCTTATTTTGTACCAAAATGCCTTTAGTTCATAATTAGCACCTTCCTATGTCTGTTATGTAAGAAAAATCAAAAATTTTCTTCCTTTTAGGGGCTACTTGAGCTCTATATGTTGCTTCGGAAAATCGAACAGACATTTCGCGCAGTCGTTTCTTGTTAGTCAGATGAAGCACGTTTACTACATTTTTACTTATTTATGAGGAATTTTTATCTATAAATTATGTATATAGATGAAACAAGTAAGAGCAAAAAATTTGAAAGTGATTGGTTACATATATTTTAAAATATATTGCGCGCAAGTGTTAAAATCACATATCTGAGAAAAACAGCTTTATAATTTAAAAATGCTTCAATGTTACTTATTATCTTATTTTGTACCTTAAAATGCCTTTAGTTCATAATTAGCACCTTCCTATGTCTGTTATGTAAGAAAAATCAAAAATTTTCTGCCTTTTAGGGGCTACTTGAGCTCTATATATTGCTTCGGAAACTCGAACAGACGTTTCGCGCAGTAGTTTCTTGTTAGTCAGATGAAGCACGTTTACTAAATTTTTACTTATTTATAAGGAATTTTTATCTATAAATTATGTATATAGATGAAACAAGTAAGAACAAAAAATTTGAAAGTGATTGGTTACATATATTTTAAAATATATTGCGCGCAATTGTTAAAATCACATATCTGAGAAAAACAGTTTTAAAATTTAAAAATACTTCAATGTTACTTATTATCTTACTTTGTACCTTAAAATGCCTTTGGTTCATAATTAGCATCTTCCTATGTCTATTATGTAAGAAAAATCAAAAATTTTCTTCCTTTTAGGGGCTACTTGAGCTCTATATGTTGCTTCGGAAACTCGAACAGACGTTTCGTGCAGTCGTTTCTTGTCAGTCAGATGAAGAACGTTTACTAAATTTTTACTTATTTATGAGGATTTTTTATCTATAAATTATGTATATAGATGAAACAAGTAAGAGCAAAAAATTTGAAAGTGATTGGTTACATATATTTTAAAATATATTGCGCGCAAGTGTTAAAATCACATATCTGAGAAAAACAGCTTTAGAATTTAAAAATGCTTCAATGTTACTTATTATCTTATTTTGTACCAAAATGCCTTTAGTTCATAATTAGCACCTTCCTATGTCTGTTATGTAAGAAAAATCAAAAATTTTCTTCCTTTTAGGGGCTACTTGAGCTCTATATGTTGCTTCGGAAAATCGAACAGACATTTCGCGCAGTCGTTTCTTGTTAGTCAGATGAAGAACGTTTACTAAATTTTTACATATTTATGAGGAATTTTTATCTATAAATTATGTATATAGATGAAACAAGTAAGAGCAAAAAATTTGAAAGTGATTGGTTACATATATTTTAAAATATATTGCGCGCAATTGTTAAAATCACATATCTGAGAAAAACAGTTTTAAAATTTAAAAATACTTCAATGTTACTTATTATCTTACTTTGTACCTTAAAATGCCTTTGGTTCATAATTAGCACCTTCCTATGTCTATTATGTAAGAAAAATCAAAAATTTTCTTCCTTTTAGGGGCTACTTGAGCTCTATATGTTGCTTCGGAAACTCGAACAGACGTTTCGTGCAGTCGTTTCTTGTCAGTCAGATGAAGAACGTTTACTAAATTTTTACTTATTTATGAGGATTTTTTATCTATAAATTATGTATATAGATGAAACAAGTAAGAGCAAAAAATTTGAAAGTGATTGGTTACATATATTTTAAAATATATTGCGCGCAAGAGTTAAAATCACATATCTGAGAAACCCGCTTTTAAGTTTAAAAATATATTCACAGTTATATTCAGAGTTATCGCAGTTCGGCTAATTAATGTTTGGCTGTAGTTTATAATACATCCTGCGTTATATCTAATGTAGCATCAAAATGCACCAGACGCATAAGTAATTCCTTCCTCTTCCTCTTGTCGTTGAAAATCAAATGTTTTCTGCCTTTTACGAGCTTTTCGAACTTCATATGTACTGCTAGAGGCTCGAAAATCTGCTTCGTGTATCTTTTTCTTATCACTCTGGGTTTTCAGCTTTCTCAAACGAGTTCCCATTCTTTTCTAAATGTGACCTGTGCATTCAAGTTTTTCAACCGCTATTTCATTTCCATATGGTTTGCTATTCGATATTTGTGAAAATGTTTTAGTATCACCATCACCAATATAAAATTTGTACCGAACACCATGGTCTTCAATTGATCTGTTGAATATGCGTAACATTCCATTTTTCCGGCACTACCCGAATGGTTTTTTGAACACACTATTTTATGATTCTTTTTCCACTTTTCCGATAAACCCTGTCCTATACATCGCATAGAAAACACAACTCTTCTGTTTATTTCTGGAATATTTTTCTTAACACCAAGCATTTTTGTATTTTTCACAGACTTTAGTTCATCACAGCTATCACAATATACAAGAAATGTGGATGCTAAACCCATTGAAGATTTTTCAAGTATATTTATTGTTCCATGACATATTTTACAGCACAAAACATTTGTAAGCTCCTTGAAAAGTACTGATATATTAACCATTCTATATTCATGTTCTTCAGATGAAATATACGACTTATCAACAGAAAGTTCATCTTTTGAGCTGAACAGTTTTTTACTTGAAGCACTTAGCTTAGGCATAGAATCAACATTTTGCCGTTCGAACACTTTCGGATTGTTTTTGTTTTTAATTACATACATATTTCCTTGAAAACGCCTTCTTTTCGTTCTTTTACCAGAACGAGATTTAGTTGCCGGTGTATCCATTATTAGAAAGTAAAAAGCAAAAAGTTTATATTAAAAAATTGCACCAAACAGTCTTGTACGTTGAAGTTTACACAAATAAATATGCAAACGTGAAGAAGTTTGTAATGTATACTTATAAAATAGATTAACTGTATTTGAGTTCAAAGTTCTTATGCTTAAACAACATAAATGCAGAAAATCGATCGTAAAAAGTAAGAAAATATAATGAAAAGAAATTGAGAAACTCAGAAGAAATTCTCCACGTTGTAAACAAGTTAACAGCGCTAGAATATAAACAAACTGGGCTGAGCAGTTCAGTAGAGGTGAGTAGTTTCCTTCCTACTGCTGTAGAAATAATTAAATAAATAATTAAGACATGGTGGTGGAAAAAGTATGAGATTTACGTGACACATCAGCAAACTGCAAACATAAACAAACAGTGATGTCCCTTTAAAAATGGCGGCGATGGCTGACATGAAAAAATTTTCAAAAGTGTATGTTGCATAAAAGCTCATAACTTTTGAAATAATGCGAATTTTTGAATGCGGTTTTTTGCACAGTGTTCAGAAATGTTCAAATATTCAGAATAAAATAAAATTGAAAAATCGATTTTTTGAAGGTTTAAAGGTCCTATGCCCCCTTAATAAGCAATTATATTCACTCACATAACTTATCTTTTAATAAATGAAAATCAATATATATGTAAATGGCATTGAATTACATCTTACATTTGGTAAGTTTTAGAAAACGATAAAAAAGAAAAACTATAAAGACAAAAAGCATGGCTTTCAGCTCCTCTATATTTATTAGATGTGCTTCGCTGAATATAAAACGATTCTACAAAGTTTTGCAATAAACATGTTTACCTCTTTGAAGGAAATTTTTCTTCAAAACTTAGATAAAATATATTTCAAGAAATAATTTAACATTATTTATTTAATGTGTTATACGAATTCAGAAAAATGCTTTATATATCTATATAAATAAAATTGAAAATATGTCTGTCTGTATGTCTGTCTGTCTGTCTGTTTGTCCAATTTAATTAATTCACTTGAGAATATGTAATCTTTTATTTTTGACTTGAACAATTTTTGATGGTCATTTCGCACTTTTTCCCAAATGTACCAAAATCTAATGAGAACCAGGGTAACCCACATTTGATTTACACACCAAATATAGGAAGCGTTTGAGTTAGAATTGGATACATACATTTCACAAACACACAGACATTCGCGCACAGTAGTCAAGAAAAAAAAGTATTTTCGTATTTTAGAGGTCTTAAACACGTAGACCCGCCGCAAACTCGAGTTCTAATTTTTGACACGATTCGAATCCTTTTTCTATGTATTGTAAGAATGTTACCATATACTGGAAGAAAAGTAAAATTAACTATGCATTTAAATACCTGAAGAACGGTTGATCGTACTCCCACAGGGTTAATTAAAAGTATTTGGGTCAATTTTGCACATCATGGCATAAAAGCAAATTTTGTATATTTAACCGTTCTAAAGTGGTAATTGAAAAATAATGAAACGAAATATTTCGAGATTTAAAAATTTTTCGTGCAAATTTCCAAGATTTTAGATTTTTTATAATTACACACAATACTATAATAATTTATTTTATTTGAAAACTTAAGACCATGGAGGAACAAGTAATTAAACTCTATGCTTAAAACTTCATCGAAAAAATAGTCCTTCTTTCTGTAAAATCAATGAATATTTCATTCATATCAGCTATGCAGACTCCATCAGCTAAATAATTTTGCTTTAAAGAAATGCAGTAATTCGTATACAACTCATTCTATATATTTTGCTGTTTACATTTTACATAAGTGAAAAATAGACTTCGTTGTAGAAATAATCAAATTTGGTTGATCATTTAATCTCAAATATATTGTAATTGCGTTGTTTCAGTATGTAGATGCACAGAATTTAAGCAAAAATAAAACGGTTTTAGGACAGATACAACACTCAATATGAATTAAAAAGAACTTTAAAAATCACGATTTTGAGACAATATGGATGTCATACTTCATTTTGAAGTGTGTCACGTGATCTTTGGCCACGTGATCGCTACATATAAGAGGTGTAATTATTATTTTAATTTTTATTTCAAAAACTACTGAATATATTTTGCTGAAATTTTTTTTATATATTTTATGGGATAATTTGAATATTATCTAAAATTGTCGAAGCAATTTGTGAATTTTAAATCCGCTTAAAAAATGTTTGAAAAATTAGGCCCCATAGGGTTCAATGCATTTTATTTCTTCAACCCGGGTTCAATCCAAAACTAATCGGGTGATATTATTCCATTATATTCCCATAGGTCTCACAGACAGTCTGAACAACATACTAACATTTCATTTTGATTAAATCATTTTTACGTCAGTTATCGTGTTAACGGGCAGACAGACAGACAAAATTAACAAAGTCATAAACATTTTTCAAATGTGTTGTAAATTGCTAAAAAGCATGGCTTTCATTTCTCCTATATTTATTATAAGTGCGTCACTGAATATAAAATAATTCTACAAAGTTTTGCAATAAACATCTTTACCTCTTTGAAGGAAATGTTTCTTCAAAACTCAGATAAAATATATTGCAAGAAATAATTTAACATTATTAATTTACTGTATTATACGAACTCAGAATAATGCTTTATATATATAATAATAAATGTAAGAAAATTGCACAATATTTTAATCTTACATTTATTTCTTGTTTTAATTTATATTCATCTTGTATGTTGATTTAATTAACGTTATATATATATATATATATATATATATATCTGTTCACGACTAAGTTTAAAAATATCATTTTCAAAATATATATTTCGGATTTACAAAGATTTCTACCATTTAAATTCATTACCTGCTTCTCCATTCAACAATTTTTATTACAAAATTGTCTGTAGATTTGGTGAAATATTTAAATACACCAGTCAAAAGTGAAATTGCAACACCTTGAAGGAATAAACGTTGCCATATGCAAATCACACCACCGGTAGAAGAAAGAGTCATATGTAAATTATAAAGTTTACGTATGTATCCGGGTCACGTGACACACAATCTCGGGTGATAAAGACCAACAGACGGCTCGTTCCATGAATGCTATTAGCGACGATTTGTTGAAGTAGAACTTTCGGAGAAATGAAGAAGCGATGCCTCGAAAACGTCAGCGAGCTGTTTACCAGTAATTAACGGCTGGGGAACGAATACTGAAGCTGCGTGACTTGGGTTTGTCAATGTATGCCCACACGTGCTGGGCACGGCGTTAATACCAATCAGAGATGTGTGACATGACGGACGGAGGGACATCAGAGAAAAAGCCGAGAACGTAATGAATCGAAAGGACAAGCGACAGAGAACACCGATTTGCCGAACAGCGCATTGAGAACCGTTCGCAACGGCAAATGACTGGCGAAACAGCCTGTAATCATCAACGGTTGCATCTGCGTGTACCCAAACCATTCGTAAGAGGTTGCATGATTGTGCACTTTTAGAACGTATGGCATTTTAGCGTATGGCATGGTGCGTTATGGCAACAACAAACGGAACATGGTTTTCAAAGACAGACATATTAAACCGGTTTTTCTCTTTTTTACATGAATTTGTCTGTGAAAATGCTACTACGGTGCGGTCGTTGACAGTACAAGCAACTTAATAGTGGTCACATCACATATTTCAGTGAAGTCGTATGGATAAAAAAGATACCGAAGTAAGATGTTGACGGTCAATAAGCCAATGAGGCCTAGCACAAACGACACGACTAATTTAGACTAACCAAAGGAACAAGAATTTAGGTGGAAGGACTGTGCAATCACTATAGTAGCAATAACAACACCTATGGCGCTCTTATTCATCATCCAAGGACATATGTTCTACTATGCATAATGCATAATCAAAGACGCCAATCAGCAATGACTTGCAAATTTTGGCCTTAATTCTAGACGTCCTTAAATACTTCTATTCCACTCAATATGAGAAACGTCGTCTGGAGTGGTTTCGAACCCGGGGATCTTGGACTATGTCCAGCTGGAATCGTGTAGTGCTCAGCAGCAAAACCCACTTCTATCATGGCACAGATGATTACCATATCGGTGTATGAAGGTGGCCTGTAAATTGATCCAAATAGTCTGAAGGCTGGCACATAGTTATTACACCTGGAGTTAACATATGTACAGATATATCATATGAAAGTGGATATTTCCTAGTTTTGTTATAATGTATTTTGACAGCATGCCAATGCATCAATAATATGCTAAATCCAATTGTATTGCCTATGTGGTCAAGTCTTCCAGGGGCTCGTTACCAGCATGATAATACTAAATGTTACATATAGAGATATTCACAGTAATACCTACGTGGACGTTCATACTTTCTTATGATCTGTCAGGTCCTAAAATTATTCACCAATCGACCACGTCTGCAGTACATTGAGAAGACAGTTACAGTCAGCATGGAATTAGAGCAAACTTGGTTAAATAAGTACAGAATATCCGGCAACATCTGTCACAGGAAACCATTAAACTAGAATTTAACTACTCCATGCTTTACCGCTTTTATCGCCACCACTACACATTATTGTGACCGTTAGGTTTTCACTGCTCTGTAATAAAATGTCAAAGTCATTTTGCAATGGAAATGCAATGATTTTTTTTTACATATTGATTCTACCTTTATAGTGGGTCGTTTTTTTTTTTCATTTGGCAACAAAGTGAAAAAATATCTGTAAATGTGTAATACAAACACTTACTTATTATTTATATATTATTCCAAAAAAAAAAAAAAACGCCGTTAAAACTTCAGATGATAAGCAATAAATTGCTCTTAGTAGATCATGTCTTTATAAATGAAGTGAACTCAAACTTTACTCATTCACACCAAACTTTCGAATGAAGTTTTGCAATAAATTATATCAACAATCAGTTTGAATTAATTTTCTTAGAAGCGTCTATAGAATACGATAGAAGAAATTATCTAGCTAAGTTTTAAAGATATAAAATTTAATTTTGAAACGAATTATACCAGAAAAATAAAATTTCAGAAGAATAGTCTATGAGAAAAAATTTATATATTATAATTTTAAATGATTACCTAGTGAAGTTTGGTACATTTTTCACTCAATAGCACTTTCTAATAAAAATATCATTTTTATATGACAGCAACCAAATAACACATTCTGAAAAATTCAGAATTTCAGTAATTATCCGTTATATTAAAAAACGGCAATTAAAACAGTTTTGATTTCTATATAGACAATTGCAGTTTTGCAATTTAAATAAACTATTTTTTTAAGATAAGGTTCAAATGTTATTCATATTCTAACCATTATTATTTTTTGTTAACACCACTTTTCTTTGCCACTGTTAATATTTTTATTATATTAAATTTTTATTTTCCTATTTATTAACACTTTACAACACAGTTGAAAAGTGTTTATGACTTTGTTCATTCTGTCTGTCTGTCTGTCTGTCCGTTAGCACGATAACTGCCGTAAAATGACTTAATCAAAATGAAATTTTAGTATGTTGTTCAGACGGTCTGTAGGATCCATGGGAATATAAATGAATAATATCACCCAATCAGTTTTGGATTGAACCCGAGTTGAAAACATGAAATACATTGAGCCCTATGGGACTTAATTTTTCAAACATTTTTTAATCGGATTTCAAATTCACAAATTGCTATGAAAATTTTAGGTAATATTCTAATTGCTCCATAAAATATATAAAAAAAATTCAGCGAAATATATTCAGTACTTTTTAAAATAAAAATTAAAATAATAATAACACCTCTTATATGAAGCGATCACGTGACCATGATATGAAAATATCACGTGACCCACTTCAAAATGATATATGGCATCCATCTTGTCTCAAAATCGTGATTTTTAAAGTTCTTTTTAATTCATATTGAGTGTTGCATCCGTCCTAAAATCACTTTCTTTTTCTTAAATTCTGTGCATCTACATTCTGAAACAGCGCAATTACAATATATTTGAGTTTAAATGCTGATCCAAATTTGATTATTTCTACAACGAAGCTTTTTTTTCACCTATGTAAAATGTAAACAGCAAAATATGTTGAATGAGTTGTATTAGAATTGCTGTATTTCTTTTACACAAAATCATTTAGTTCATGCAGTCTGCGGAGCTGATATGAATGAAGTATTCATTCATTTTACAAAGAGAAGGACGATTTTTTTCAATGAAGTTTTACGCAAACAGTTTACTTACTTGTAGCTCCAGTCTTTTAATTTTTAAATAAAATAAATTATTATAGTATTGTGATGAATGACATGAATGGGAAATTATTTATGAATGAAATTCTGCTTTTATAGAGCCAGACGTGTTATTTTTTCTATGACGTCATTTGAATGAATTTGAGTTTAAATGATCATCCAAATTTGATTATTTCTACAACGAAGCCTATTTGTCACTTATGGCGCTATTTGAATGAATTTCAGTTGTTTTCGATGAAGTTTTCAAATATACTAAATTATCGTAGTATTATGATAACTCTAAAATTATTACCGAGGAATGTATCACATTTTAGCGATGTTTAAACCAGGCAATTTATATTCCAATGCCGTCATTTGAATGAAGTTCATTGTTTTCGATGAAGATAAAAGTTTTCGCATATAATAAATTAATGTAGTGTTGTGATAAGTTTTAAAATATTACCGAGGAATGTATTGCATTTTAGACATGTTTAAATACAATTGCATTGAAGTTGGAAAGTGTTTCATAATCAATGCTTTAAGCATGATTGATCTTTCTTGTTTCTTTTAATTTTGTGTTATAGTATTTACTCAATATCGATTTTCATTGACATAAAAGATGGAAAAATTAAAAACTTCTTAAGACCATTACTATTTACTATTATATAAGAATTACAAGGCAATATTTCATATTACATTTTCATATGTAGTTTCAAAAACCCTATAACTTATTTATATGTGGTTAGAGCGAACACAGTCACTCAAGCTTGTCCCAATTTATATTGTTTGTCCGCCAAAGAACTATTTTGAAACTTATTTATATAGAAATAATGCTTATCGCTTTGTCTGCCTATTACATATATACATCCATGTTTCCATCTGCAGTGAAGTCAACAGGGACCACAGCATTATTTACATCACTTCACTAGCACCACTGCACTAGCAAGCAGTCAAATATGTTGTATCAAATTTTTTTCTTAGCTGAAATTTTTGCTTTTTCAAATGACATTTCTTTGCTAATTCAAAACATAATTGTTTGTTTAATTGAAATTTAAGTTTAAACATATGTTAAAGGAACATTGAAATTTATGTACGGAAAGCAGTCATAATTGCTTCCTATAGAATATTCAATTTTAGTCATACTATATAAACGAAAAAATACATTTTCATAACAATGTTAAAGTGTATTTCAATCATCCAATGTAACATCTTTTGCGTTTTTACATCAGTTATTAACATTCTATCTATACCACTCTATTATTCTCTTTTTAACACTTTTCAACAAAGTTGAAAAGTGTTTATGACTTTGTTCATTCAATATGTCTGCCTGTTTGTCTGTCTGTCCGTTAGCGCGATAACTGTCGTAAAAATGACTTAATTAAAATGAAATGTTAGTATTTTGTTCAGACAGTCTGTAGCACCTATGGGAATATAAATTAATAATATCACCCAATTAGTTTTAGATTGGACCCGGGTTAAAAAATGAAATACATTGAACCCTATGGGCCAAATTTTTCACTCCTTCTTTAAGCGAATTTAAAATTCACAAATCGCTTCGAAAATTTTAGGAAATATTCAAATTATCCCATAAAATATATAAAAAAAATTTCAGCAAAATATATTCCGTAGTTATTTAAATAAAAATTAAAATATAATTACACCTCTTATATGAAGAGATCAAGTGATCCACTTCAAAATAAAATATGGCATCCATCTTGTGTCAAAATCGTGATTTTTAATGTTCGTTGTAATTCATATTTAGTGTTTTCCCCGTCCTAAAACCGCTTTATATTTGCTTAAATTCTGTGCATCTACTTACTGAAACAACGCAATTACAATATATTTGAGTTTAAATGATCATCCAAATTTGATTATTTCTACAACGAAGCCGATTTTTCACTGTTGGAAAATATAAACTGCAAAATATGTAGAATGAGTTGTATAAGAATTGCTGCATTTCTTTAACGCAAAATTAGTTAGCTCATGGAGTCTGTACAGCTGATATGAATGAAATATTCATTGATTTTACACATAGAAGGACGATTTTTTTCGATGAAATTTTAAGCATAGAGTTTTATAACTTGTATCTCCATGGTCTTAAATTTTTAAATAAAATAAATTGTTATATTATCTTGATGAATGAATTGAATGGGAAAATGTTCATGAATGAAATGCTGATTTTATAAAGACAGCCAGGCGTGTTATATTTCGATGGCGTCATTTGAAAAATTTCAGTTGTTTTCGATGAAGTTTTCAAATATTATAAATCATTGTAGTATTATGATAATTTTAAAAAGATTACCGAGGAATGTATCGCATTTTAGAGCTGTTTCAACGAGGCAATTTACATTTCAATGGCGTCATTTGAATGAAGTTCATTTTTTCCGATGAAGTTTTAAGTTTTCAAATATAATAAATTAATGTAGTATTGTGATAATTTTTAAAATATTAACGAGGAATGCATCACATTTTAGAGATGTTTAAATGAAATTGCATTGAAGTTCCGGAGTGAATTAATGCTTTATGCATAAATGATCTTTCTTGTTTCTAGTATAAACTTAATTTCTATAAATTTTAAATATCAGTAGAATTGTTGTAAATTTGTCAATCGATAAATGTTAAAAAACTGTTCATTTACTTACAATTATTCTAAGGGCTAACAGAATTATATTATTATTTTCTTTGCAAATTTAAAGTGTTTAATGAAAAGGTAAAATGAATAACATGATTTATGATTTCCAGAAAAGTTAAATTCAGAACCTCTAAAAGCACACTTACCAAAATAAACAACATCTATAATACAGTTATTAGAAACTTAAAGTATAATTTGAGAACTTGGAGTTGTGCCAAGAATGAATAATATACTTTTCAATATATGAAAATTATTTCTAAAAGGATTTATTGGTAATTTTTGAAAATGAATTTAAACGATAAACAATTTGTAAATGAATAAATGTAGTAAAATTCTCTTTCAATGATACGTTTACATTTGAACTACTTTTTAATAGTTATTTATTTTTCATGTTATCATTTTTAAATATGTCCATCAGTATTGTACTGCCACACATTAACGTCCTTTAAATAGTGCCGTCATTTTGATATATTTTCTTTCCTGATCCAAAACTGCTCTTTATCCCAAATACTTAAATTATCTAACATAAGAAATAAAAAAAATCTGATGTGGGCAGCACCTGACTTTCTCTGCAGACTCATATTCACGTTCTCATTATTTCTTCAATAATTCATTATATTGGGTTTAATTTTACAAAATAACACCCATAATTATTTAAAATGACACTGAATTTGCACTTTTAATTCCAGTTTCGTTCCCATTTGGTAACTGGACTTATTTTCAAAGGTGGTGTAGCGAAAAGGCGAAAAAAATAAAATATCTCGATAACGGCGAATCCTACAGTGTAATGGGGTTGGTCTCGTTCTTTTCATCGCTAAAAATTAGATATAAAACAAATATTTAATTGATTATTTAAGCAAACGTAGTTTATTATTTTATAATTCTGGCGATTTTTGCGTGACATTTCGCCAAAAAAGACGGATTTCTTTATCCCGAATCGTACCCCAAACTAATCAGGACCAGGGTCACCAAAAGTGACTTAAGTACCAAATTTCATGAAAGTTGGTTCTTTAGTTTTTTAGTTAAAGTGATTACATACATTACACAAAGAGACGGATAGACAGACAGACACACACACAGGGAGAGAGACACACACAGAGACCGACAGACACACACACAGAGACGTCACGCTAAAAATAATGTTTTTATGTTCTAGGGGCCCCAAAACGTGTAGATCCTTCGAAAACTCGAGTTGCGATTTTCGACATGATTACAATACTGTCCCTTGCTTTACCATGTATTGCAGGGAAAGTAATAAACACAAAATAAAAGAAGTGCCGCTTTAATGAGTAAACATCGCAAAGATGGCGATATTCAGCTAAATTATTCGCCAAGTCCACTAAATGTATTGCAAGTGTTGCAGACAAACGGAGAGAAGCGTAATTTTCATATATAAATGGCAAATTGCTGGGCGTCAAATTGCTAAACTTTTACACAAAGTATATTTTCATCTGAATGGAAGGAACTGGATAAGACAAAGAGAATTGACAAAGATAACCTTATATATGAAGGTTTAATAAACACTTCTTCCGATTATGTACATTGTTACAATTTTATCTACATTTTTTCAACTTATTGCAGCTGCCAAATATTCTTGCAACGGTATATTTAACAACTTGCATTATGTAGTTAATTATTTAATTTAAAATAGTTCGTTTATTGTATTTTTTTTAAATTAAATTAAAAGTGTGAAATATTTTGTTTTCTTAATAACTAATTTAAATTAAAAACAATATTTTTTTAAATATTGTTTTTTAATATTGTTTATTATTCGATACAAGAGTATTATAATGACTTCCATATTGTTTTTAATCAGGATAGATGCCAAGTGACCCATAATGCCTTACGGTGCCTTCGGAATGCCAAATCGTTGAAATCGTTAAAATTATTGCATCTAAAATTAAAGTGATTGAAGTTATTGAAGACATTTAAATTAAAATTATGGAAATATTGTTACGAACTTGGAAAATACTCTGGAGTCACTCTCCCCTCCCCTCTCACTTTTGTCTATTTTGAAGACCAGACGAGGAAAACACCCGCACAGGTAACATTTTCTATGACGTGAATCTAGGGTTGCTATATGCCGATGCTCGAAGATGGGTGGCTAGATTTGATGATTTATCACTGTAGTACAATACTTGGACAACATGTTGCACTCCCAATTACAAATGCCAAGAAAAATTATGAGCAATAAAAATGCAGCAGAGGAAACCAATCGAAACACAATCATAGATAAACAGTGTCATCCCCTTCTGCATCAACGACAAATGGGAGAAGTGGTATGAAACCAAAAGGGGGAAATACAAAAAGTGCCCCAAATGTTTTTCCAGAAAGTTCAGCAGATTCGAATTTTGGACAACGAACTAACAACATGTCTCTTGAGTTTGTGCAAAAAATATCTACAGGAGTGCTGAAAGAAAGCGTGGCTCAGAAGTGTGATGTGCAATAGAATCTTACAGCATAGTGATTGCGCGAATAAGTGTTGGAATGCAAGAACGCATAGGTATTTATGTATTTCACTTGTCACTAATTAGCACCGAAGTTACACATTTAACGGTTATCTAATAATGAACAATTAATTCGTACGAATCTATGTCGTAATAACGAGTTCTTGTATTTTAAACTAAAAGAACTATTTGGAGTTTCGGTAAATTAAAAAAGGGTGTCTAAATATATGTATCAATTTTATTATGTGTATAAATATGTTTATTAATGAAATATTGGTAGCGCTAGATGCATTATAAATAATGGATTTATGAATAGTATTAATAACCAAGACATAAATGGATATCTATAACTTAAATATTAAATAAATTGGTCAAATTTAGATAAGTGTGTTTATTTATATTTTGTGTATTTGTGACTCCGGCTTGAGAACTGGGAGTTTACATGCTCCACCCTTAGTGAAGGCATCAAAGGTAAGTCCTAGTATAATAATTTCGATAAGGACAACTTTACCTTATGACAAACACCAATTTGGTGACCTACTAATGTTCGAGAAAAACCTCAAAATAATCAGTATTCAACGATATATGAGATATTTTTAGATGTTTCTATACATGATATATAAAAAGAATCATCACTCAATTGGAGAGCAGTTGACAATTACGATCTACATTGAAATGTGACTTCGGCAATGTTTTAAGAATAATATCGGTTGTTTTGTGACATCACTGAGGCATTTAGTTAAGTATTGTATTACTGTATATTGTTCCTGTTTATGTTGTGCTTGTGAATAAACGTGCCAATTATTCAGAAATTGGGACTCATTATTGTATCCACGTTTCCAGAGGCTACGTAACAATATACATACATAAGCATTTAACTGATACTTTTTACCTTATCTAATGTTCAGAACCCCCTAAATTTTCGAATGAAATTTTGAAAAAAATCGTCCAAAAACAAAACTTCTAATAAAGTTACGCAAATAGGCATTTTGTATGTAATTTTTCATTAGAAAACGATTAGCACAAATTTTAGAATGCTAACATGAACCGTTCTCGAGATATTGCGCATTTTTCAAAACAAAATATCAAAAAACCATATAAAATAAAAAAAAATATATTTCCTATTGAGAAACATGTTCCCTTTCATATGTTATACCATGCGATAAATTGAGTGACATCATTCTCGTGGATCTAACTCGTTCCATTCATGAAAAAAGATACTTTGAGCAATACTTTTGTATCTGAACGCCAATAGTCATTTATCTGCTGTAAGAATAACTTATTTCTCAGCCCATAACGTTTGGCGATATTTTGGCGACGATTTTGATGGAATGTCGCCAACTTGGCGACTTTTTTAAATGTTGCTAAATTAACGAAAAACTCGTCAAATGGATAAAAATGACGCAAAATCAATGAATATGATGACTTATTGACGAAATTTCAATATGTTGGAAAGAATATAAATATATACTATAAAAATAATCTATTTTTTACTGTAAAAGTAGTAAATTCATTGCACTATATAAGGAAAGTCATGTGCTGCCCACATCATATTTTTTTTACAATGCAAATATCACCATAATAAAAGTTGAATTAATAAATACAACATTCTTAGCGTGTGAGAAGGACTTTGGTACAGTTCTATTAAACAAATACGTAAGACTTAAAATTTTAGGGAAATGAAGTTTACTACGGATACACTGGTAACAAAAGAAATCTTAATAGTACAAATTGGAAATACATTTTATTGATATAGAAGCTTTAGAAAAGATTAAAGATTACATTAAATAGAGATAAGAAAAAACTTAAATTAGCTTCTAGGTAAATGGTGCGATTACTGTCTTCCACAGTTCTTTGTTACTGAGCAATTCTCTGAAAGTTAATTTACCGAATACGTAAATAGCAATCAAAAGAGCTAGGCAAAAACTTAAATTGCTCTTTAATTAGTTGGTAGAATGCCAACAAAGGATAGCAGATAAAATGAAAATATTTCTTTAAGCGTATTTGTATAATCAGCGTAAAAAAGTTCTGAATTATTTTATATGGTAGCTATCTATTAATAAAGAATGTTTATTTTATTTAACCATTTAAAGATTCATTCCTTTTATGTGAAATATAATACATTCTACCTTGCTATATTATGCAGTAATTGTGTTTAAATAAGAAAACACGCGCACAAATAATAATAACGACAATTTCTACCAATATTATTTTAGAATATTTTTAAACTAAATAAAATGATCAAATACACATCTAACATGTTTGTTATTTTTTAGAATTTCTAAGATATATATTCTTAAAATTGTTATCGCAGATAAAAGGGAAACGATGTGTTTTGTTTTTGAATTATGACTCAGATATTTGGAGTTTAGCCAACGGAGTAAGTAAGCATTGTTTTGACCTACTTTACAAGTTGTTTGGGATAAAAATGTCTTTTAAGAAAATTGAGTGAAATGAATAAGTCAAATTTTGATTGGCTTAAGTTTTGAAGAACTTAAAGTCAGCTTAAGCTTTAATGAAGCCAAGTTTAAAAATATTTTATTTATTTGTTTAAAAAAAACTAGTATTAAAGTCTGTCAAAATTCAGAGAATGCAACAATTTAAAATATGAGGATTCACAATTGTTAATGTTTTACTTTGTTTAAAAACTGTGACACTTAGCATCGTACTTAGTCGTCTTAATCCAAAAATCGGCTTAGTTGGGTTTTCCTCCATGGTCGATAATATTTGTTTAAAAGAACTAGTATTAAAGCCTGTCAAAATTCAGAGAATGTAACACTTTTAAAAGATGAGGTTTCACATGTTTTACTTTGTTTAACAACATAGGGCTCTTAGCATCGTACTTAGTCGTCCTATCCAACAATCGGCTTAGTTGGGTTTTCTTCCATGGTCGATAATATTTGTTTAAAAGAACTGGTATTAAAGCCTGTCAAAATTCATAGAATGAAGAACTTTTAAAAAATGAGGTATCACATATTTTACTTCGTTTAACAACATATGACACTCACCATAGTTTTAATCCAAAAATCGGCTTAGTGAGATTCTCTTCCATGGTCGATACAATAAGTGTCCAAACATTCTGCCTGATCCACATCCCGTTTTGTTCCCCCCTCCCCTCTCCCCCCGACATAAACCAGTCTCTTTTAGATTCTGTACCATGGACAATACTATATGCAATGACTCAAATATCTAGGTCTGGAAATAATTTTTAAAACTTCCCATTTTCCTCTCCCCCGTGAGGAAAACCGAAAATCCTAATCCGTTAAAGTCTGCCTTGTAGTCCATACCGTACTAAGTGTGCTAAGATTCAGCCTTCTTGTTCGATGGAGAGTTACCTAGTAGATGGGTGAAAAATTTTCTAAAACCTATCACTTTACCGGCCCTTCTAATTCATACTTGATACAATAACTCTGCAAATACTTTGTGTTTTCTGTATCGCCGGGAGGGATTTGAGGGACACTAATTCGTTAGATATTTATTTTTCAAACTGTAAATTCTATAGAGTTTTAAATTTACATTTTAAATCACAAAGTTTCGACTTCATCGAAATTATAAATGTTAATGATTAAGAATACATAGATACCAACATTCTGCGGAAATACATGTATGTTGTAATACACTTTATGCTGGATTAAAATCATTTCTAATGTAGTAAAAAAAATCACATTACAATAATTACAGTACAATACAATAATTTCAATACAACACAATACAATACTACAATACAATGCAATATAATAATTACAATACAATACAACACATTACAATGCCATACAATACACTACAATGTAATAATTACAATATAATACAATACAACACAATACAATACAATACAATACAATAATTACGATACACTACAATAATTACATGGTTCTGCTACAAAATGGTACCAGCCTCAAACACGAGGACGCCTAATTTTACAATATTCCAATATAATACATTACAGTGTTATAATACAATACAACACACAATACATCATTTCTTTAGCAACACCAAATAAAAAGAAAAATTTTCTCAAAATGTATTTTTTTCACTTTTATATAGCTGAGAATCACCTCTGATATATTTATTGATTGGACTATCTAAACTCTCATTACCATTATCTAAAAAGCTTCTATTGCATAAAAACAGGTTCCTAACAAAGTCCTTAAGCACTCAAATAACTTTGTAAGGAAAGGTCTCCATGAGTGTACACGTTAGGTCTATTTATGGTAAAAGTACCGTGAACGATCGAATAAGAGTGACTTCAGCATCCTGAGAATCTTGTACACACTGCAGTAACTGTCCTTGGGATATACTTACGTGAAGTAAAAATATCGCACGGATAATCTCCTTTCTTGCAGAAAAAATAAAACTATATGAGCTTTGAAGAAATCATAATTATAGATTTCATACTAATGCTAAATCCGAGATTCTGCTAGCAGACGATATTCTCGGAGTAAAATATTACTCAGTGATCAAACGAATCACAATTTGCCCTTTAGTTTTAAAGAATCCCTCCTTAAAATATCAGTAGAGATAGATATTCTTATGTTTGAATAGTCGACGATCAATTTAAAGTAGCTTTCATTTGCATTAAAAATAATACAGTAATTCAGTACAGTAATAGTAAATAATTCAACCAGTTTTGTCCATGAGCTAAAAGCAGGGGGGTAAAAAGAGGGAGATGGAACTCCTATGGATGAAAAAGCGTGAAAATGCCATAATGCTTTGAGAATTCTATCTAGGCGTCGCTAGTGTTAGTAAAGTAGCCGATATTGTTAATTGACACAAAAGAAATGCGTAGTAATCTTTGATTATTTTAATTTAAATGTTCCCTAATTATGAGCATAGTTAACCAGTATTTTTTCATAGTTGCAGGATGAAATACGAAATATAGAGATAAAAATGAATTGAAAAGTAAAATACTTTTGAATATTTAGAAATATTCTATATTGTTTCGGTTCTACTCTACATTGCACTAATAATTTATTTTTACAAAATTGACAGTTCAAATAAATTTTTTTTTCCTTTTACTATATAAATGCATACAATGTAGAACTACTTACCTTATCCTAGCGGCTCCTGTATTATTGTCTCAAGAATATTGGCGTTTTCTTAATATAAAGTTCTAGCTGCTTACTTTTACCTGCATGGGTACAAGTATCAAGTAAAAAATGTTTTATTCCCATATCCTTTATGTAACAAGAAACCTTTCTACTTTTTAATGTATGACAATTTTCTAGAGGCTAAAAATAAAGCTACTTGAATGGCGTTGATTTAATAAATAGAACTTTAGATATTCAATGTGTTCTGTTTCTGTGTGAACTACTTAAATTAACGATATGGTTTTTTTTATATAAAATGTATATAACAAAAAATAACAAAACGGATTTATATACAGTTAATTGTGCTTAGAGTTGTGCTTATTTACTATGTTTTTAGGACCACTGAAAAAAATCTTGTATAAATTTTAATTAATGTGAAATAACAAGAATACGTGTGCAAACATACATGTGCAAATTAATTAAGTACAAAGTTACAAAGTAAAAAAATCACACTTTTTCAAAACCTTTGCCTTTTATATCATTCTATGCCTTTGTATACACTGATAAATACCTGTATTAGTATGTCCTCCTTTTGCTGAAATTACCTCTTGAATCCGTTTTGGCATTGATTCCACTAATTTAGTGCAAATATGTCTGAATTCATCATCGTGGAATCACACTTTGATAGCATTAGTTATCATGCAGTCTTGGATTGTACAGTCCATCTTACCTAAACGTCTCTTCAAAATATTCCACAAGTTTTCAATTGGATTCAAGTCTGGTGAATTGCCAGGGCAATCAAGTAAATTAATTTTATTTTCCAGCATGAAAGTCTTGACCAATTTTGAATTTGACACAGGGCCATGTCATTTCCGAGAGGTTGGTGGTAGGGGAAGGAGGGTACGGTCCCTGTGGATGCCTCCCCCACTGGGTTCCGGTCTAAATTGGGTGGCACTTCCCTGCCGTCCATACAGTTACCTTACACCATTCTGGTAGGTCGGACGGTCTGGGTCTCAACAACAACAACAGGGCCATGTCATGCTGAAATGTCCCATCAAAAGTTTGCAGAAATGGAACAATCTTACGTTGTAATATTTCTATGTGCTTGGATGAATTCATCATACCTTGAACAGGAACTAAGCTTCTAGTGTCATTTGCTGTGAAAAAACCCCTAAACATCTGTTTCACAGGGTGTTTTACACTTTGTTGGACATGCTGAAGTCTTAAAGGTTCACAGTTGCTTCGTCTAACGGCAGTTGCTTTGTAACCCTGCACAAATAAATGAGTTTCATCATTAAAAATTACCTTTTTCCAATCGTCAACAGTCCATGATTTATATTTTTTGACCCATGATAAACGTTTTATCTTCATTTTAGCATTCAAATATTGCTTTTTCGTTGGTCTTCTTGCTAACTTCCAGAAGCCTACGGCGTATAGTTGAATCACTAACATCGAAACCACCAGCCAATAACTCTTTTTGAAGGTCTCTGCTTGTCTTTGTTGGATTACTTTTACTATTTATGATTATAATTTTATCGGTTCTTGGAGTTGTTTTTCGTTTTCTACCACATTTACCACTCCTTTTTGAGGAAAATGATTCAGATGCATTGCATCGCATAATAATTCTTGATACACTTGATTTGCCTACACCAACTGTAGAAGCGATATCTCTCACTGTCATAGAAGTGTGATCATTAAGAGCAATTATTTTTGCGCGCTTCATTGGAGAAATATCCATTTTTGAATACATGAAAACAACACGTATATCACAGAGAACAAAAACTAACATCCACCTCTTACACACAAATACTCACAAGTGAAGCAGAAGTGACTATTTCCTGTTTCAAACCAGTCAAACCACATTCTTATTGTTGCGTTCTAACCGTAACACCATCTCAAGGCAGATAAAACAGGTTTAGGTCGGTTTCAAACATCAACTGGCAATCACATTACAATTCTGAGAAAAAAAATACGATTGTCCCAATTAATTTACACAGGTATTTATGTATTTCAATCATTTTAAGCTAAATTCGTATTTCATATTTTTAATATTATCATGTTATTGTATAGGAAAAGCATTCTTTTATGAATTTTTTCAAAATATTTTTGGAAATATGTCCATCTCTGTCTGTGTATGAGAAATAGACCCAATAAATCATCAATGAATTTGCCCACCATTACAGAACGTTATCTGCAGATTTGTTATATGATAAACAACAGCTTTTCAGAAGTTTTAGTAATTCGCAAGATTAGAACGCGAATTATTTGAGTTTTAATATTTTCATAGTATTATTTCCTATGGAAGGTAATGATAATACCCATAACAATGTCGATAACACATGGCATAGGGGGGGGGTATTGATAAATTAAACTACTTTATGGATTTTAATAGTATCAAAATGGATTTTATTAGCACAGATAAATCAAACGCATCCATTGGCGTTCCACTGAGGTTTGCCAATGTGGAAAAAGAAAATGTTAAATAATTTTGGCAATATATTTTAAATAATAACTTAAGTTCTAAATCTTAAAATTATAACATATGTTTTTCATTCTGATAATAATTCCGTTTCAAGTAGAATGGAATATAATTGCATGGAAATGCTAGTATGCATTCGTATTCCTTGTTATATATTTTATATGCATACAAATTTTTTAACTAAATTTTTCAGGATATTTTTAGCGTAAAGCATTCGATTTATGTCTTTCCTCTAGAGAAATCGAGAGAGAATGTCTAGACGGCAAATAGAGAGTACTCCAGGGATGAAATATGGTGGGGGAAAACTACTGTAGAATAATAAAATACAATTATATGAAGAAGCTAGTACTCATTCATATTCTTTGTTATTATATTTTATTTGTATACACCTTTTTCAACACATTTTTCCAGGATAATTTCACTTGCGTAAAACTCAAATTAAGTTTATGTGCTAGAGAAATCGAGGGAGGGTGTCTTAACGGCAAATAATGGGTGTTCCAGGGGTCACTTGTGACGGTAAAACTACTGTCGAAGAATAAAATATATTTGTATGAGGTAGCTAGGAGATATTCATATACTTTGATATAAATTTTATTTGTATACAACCATTTTGAACCCGTTTTTTCAGAATATTTTTACTAGTTTAGAAAATTCAAATTATGTTTATCCTCTAGAGAAATCGAGGATGTCTAAACGGCATACCAGGAGTGCTCCAAGGGTGATTTAGCGCGAGGAAACTACTGTTTCCTACCAGCGGAATAAAATTTCCGCTGCATACTATTGTTTTGCGTGTATAATTCGAATACTCTAAATGCAACCGTATGTTGAAGGCAGTATTTAATTTAAAAGGCATGACTGCATTGATCAGAAGTATTAAAGTAATAAAAATTATGATTCACTCAGTTGAAACAGTGCTAACATAATTTTTGTCTATCGTATTTGAAATTTCTAGCTATATTTGTTCCCGACATTTCTGTAAGCATACGTCGATGTTGATGTTGATGACCCAGACCGTCCGACCTACCAGAAAGGTGTAAGGTAACTGTATGGACGGCCGGGAAGGATGTTATTTGTCTTTGAAACTAGTAGAGCAGTTTTTTCGTTTCTGCTGATTTTTACTATATTTTCAGTTATTGTGTTATTTTTGCGACAGTTTTGGGGTGATTACTCGATCAAACTTTCTATCCCTAATCGAATCTTCTTAATAAGAGCCTAAGAAAATTGTGGTCATCGCAATTTCCACTATAAAGTCCAGTTTTCACCATAAATATATCGATTACGTCTCTATAGGTACTATAAATGGTGTCAATTCATTTGTGCGTTGAATTCATTTCGTTGCATTCATTTTCATCGTTGGCTCTTCATAATCTCGAAAACTTCTGAAACGATTTTGATCCAATTTGTGTGGCAAGTTTCATTTATTATGTAGATGTGGAAGTAGAAAGAAAATTTCGAAAATTGTATGCAGTTTAGAAATAAAACGGGATTTTGCCAACATTTTTGTCCCTTTTCGAAAACTGCTTTATCGACTCAGAATGCACTGACGTGATTTGGATAAAATTTTGGCGATATATTGCGAATATTATCTAAATATAAACCCGGAGGTGGGATATCCTAGTGGTTAGCGCGCTGGTATTGTACTCGGAGATTGCACACGAATTCGTTTCCCACATCTTCCCCAAAAGTCCCCGTGTTCACGCTAATTGCGGATACGTTAAATATGTGGGTCCGTATGTTCTACTAAGAAGTTAGTGGTAGGGAAATCAGGGTACGATCCCTGTGGATGCCTCACTCCTCTGGGTTCCGGACTAAATTGGGTGGCACTTTCGACCGTCCAAACAGTTACCTTACACCTTCGAGTAGGTCGGATGGTGTGGGTTGAAGAAGAAGATATGAACGCAGGAAAAAATCGAAAAAATGTTATGAAATAAACCAAAATGTTGTTAAATTCAGCGACTGTTCGTGCTCTTAAAAACCACTGACACGATTTGAATCAAAATTGGGCAATATACTGTGTATAATTGGGAGGTATATTGTGAATAGAAATAAATGCGGAAAATGCATTTCTAAAAATTTATATATTTTGCCTGAGAGGCAGAACTAAGTACTGATTGAGTAATGTCCACTTATTTCGCTTAGAAAATCTAGGTATTGCTACAACCTTCTATTGAAATCCAATACTATATCCTACTACAATCTAGTACTACAATCTTGTAATGTATTGATATACTCCAGAGTGTTAAAGACAAATGTTTTATCTTTTATGCTTATTTTCTAATTATAGCTATTATTTTCTCTATATTTTGACGGGCTGTGAAGATAGTCTATCTTTGCCCTTTCTCATGCCAGTGCGTTTTTGGATTTTTAAAATAACATTAAATTATCTTATTTTGTTTATCTAAATATACTTTTATCTAAGAATTACAATTTATCAAAATCACTAGCAACGCCGAGCATATCTGCTAATTTATACAAACATTGAAGTCATAGACTGAAAACATATTTCTTTCGCATTGATTTATTAGGTAATGAATGAACACCAGAAAACATTTCGAAGATGAGAAATAAATAACTCCTAGACCATATCTTTATTAACCGAAGCGCACAGTGTGCGCGCTTTATGCTTCTCTGCACACCGAACTTTCGAATAAAGTTTCGCAATAAACTATATCAACGATTAGTTGAATATTTTCCTTTGACGCGTAAATAAAATGTGATAGAAGAAAATAATTTATTAATACTTTTTAAAGTTTTAAGGATATGAATAAGAACTTTCCACATAACGTTTGAAATATAGTTTTTGATAGAGAAAATATTGTCCAAATAAGTGTGAATTATTATTTTTACTCTTTGTAGTTTTTTATATATTTGTAAATATATCAAATAAAATGAACAAAGAGATCTTTTAAATAACGATGTGCGATGTGTAACGATTTGGGAGATGTGCATTAAATTGTTATCATTGTTTACATTGTTATCTCTAAATCATTTAATTGTTACTATTGTTTAAATTGTTATCATTAAACGATTTAATTTTTATCATTGTTTAAATTATGATCATTAAATCATTATCATTGTTTAAATCGCTACCATTAAACCATTTAATTGGTATCATTGTTTAAATTGTTATCATTAAATCTTTTAATTATTATTATTGTTTAAATAGCATTAAACATAGTTAGCGTTAAACAACCTATTTTTTTCCTTTCAATGTGTTTCCATTAAAAGTTGATATGTCGTTAATAAATATACTATGTATTATAATGTAAGCTTCAATATAAAAAATTTGGTTATTTTTTAACAATGTGATTTATTAAAAACCTATTTTAGATTTTTATTAATTATAAGATGCTCTGCAGAAATAAACTCCATCATTTATGTCCGAATTTTTGTTTTAAATTTATATTGCAGTTTATTTAGTTAACGATTATTTTATCTTCTAAAGTTATTTCACAATTGTTAGATCTTGTAAACACCAAATTACGATTTACATTACTGGCAGCAAGAATATTTGATGTGGTGAAGATCCAGACCGTCTGACGCGTCCGGGGACACGAGCAGCTGCTTGGACGGCTGAGAATATTTGATGTGTGTCATAACTTTACAAATCTATGTGACGACTAAAAATGTTAGTCGTACGACTCATCAGAATAATCAAATATCTTGCAATTCATTGATCCATTTTTAGAAATATTCTCCAAATCAATTGATATATGTTGTTGAAGTATTCTTACCCGGTTATCAAACTTGGTGAATGTTGACTCGTTGAGTAAGATTCATTAATTTAAATTTGCGCCATCAAATTACTGTCGAATCAAAATGCATTAAGATTCTGACGTCATGGGCGGATGATTCATTGCCAAATTATAAACTAATTTACCGAATAAAACGTTTTTCCTTTTAAAATTGTTTCAATATAAATATTCTAATTATCTGTAATGATACAAAATATTCCAATTTCAAAGAATAACAAGGAAATATATATTTCATTATCCAAATTTGCATTGCTACGTTTATATCTGGCTTCAAATTAACAAATATAAATTTCTTTAAATAAAAAAGAGAGCAATTTATAAGGTAAATATGTACAATAATAATTTAATTATTTAATTATTATTTATATTATTTAATAATTTATATAATTATTATATATTTATTAGTTATATTATTTAATTTTTTATTTTAAAACTTAAGAACGAGGGATGGTAAGTCACTTTCTGTATGTATTAATATAAAAATCGGAGAGGTTTAAAACGCACGAAAAGTTCACATTTCTAAAAATTCACTAAAAATCTTTTAATAATCCTATGCATTCTAATCACAGTTTGTTTGAAAAGAATTATCGATCTTTCCGGTGGTGTCAAGATGGATGCTATGTGTTGATATTTTAGGTCGCTAGGGGATTGATGTGTGCGAATATCGCTCAAAATCGCTGTGACTCGGGCGAAAACATATTTAAAATACTAATTTGAAATTCGAAAAAAATAATGCAGATGTCCACCTAGTATCGTCCTGAAGTACATATTTGCCAAATTCCATGGTCGTACGAGGCTTAAATATTCCGCTACATATACACAAATAGACATCTTCATTAGTTAAGAAGATTCGAAGTGGCTACATTGGTAATCACTATCTCGGATAGCTAATTGGATATAATTCTTCTGAAAATGCGCTTGCATTATCGGCCAATGACGTCATAAATCAGGCACCGAGTGTCAAAACAAACAAGCCAGGCATCCGTGGAATAGAAATCACTTGCTGTATAGAACTAACATTTTGAAACATGGCGGACACGTTAAAAGAAATTTTTGATAAAAGGTATTAGAAGCATTGAAAAATCCAAATAACATATATAAAAAATCTGATGTGGGCAACACTTGACTTTACTTATATGATGCAATGAATTTACTACTTTTACAGTTAAAAAAAATGTTACTCTTATAGTAGATACTTCTATTCCTTCCAAGATATTGAATTTTCTTCAATTAGTCGACATTTTCATTGATTTAGCGTCATTTTTATCCATTTGGCGAGATTTTTGTTAATTTAGCAAGAATTAAAAATGTCGCCAAGTTGGCGACATTCCGCCAAATTCGTCGCCTAAATCTCGACGAGCGTTATGGACGGAGAAAGAAGTTATTCTTACAGCAGATAAATGACTATTGGCGTTCAAATACAAAATTATTACTCAAAGCATCATTTTCATGAGAATGATGTCACACAATTTATCGCATTGTATTACACATATCAAGTAAACATGTTTCTCAATAAGAAATAATTTTTTTATATGACTTTTTGATAATTTTTTTGAAAAATGTGCAATATATCGAGAACGGTTCATGTAAGCGTTCTAAAATTTATGTCAATCGTTTTCTAATGAAAAATTACATAAGAAATGTATATTTGCGTAACTTTATTAGCGGTTTTGATTTTTTGACAATTCTTTCAAAATGTCACTCGAAAATTTAGGGGGGTTCTAAACACTCGATTAAGTATAAAAACAATAGGCCTCCAGTGTTTACGGATTGCGATTTTTGTATCCAATTTCGTTCGAATCGGTCCATTTTTTCGTCAGTTATAGTCTCCTCAGTCTCACTGACACACACACGCACACACACACACACACACACACACACACACACACACACATACTTTCACACACACACACGCAGACAGCATTTTAAAAATGTTTGATTCGTGATCATGCATGCTTGAAACGTGTTCTCCCGTCGAAAACTCAAATTCGAATTTTCGACCCCGTCACAATACTTCCCTTATACATTATGTATATAAAGAAAATAATAAGATTAAGACTAAATTGTCATTTCATACAACAGACAAAACACGAACAAGACAACTTTTAAGATCCATTATATTCTACAGCTAATTGATTTTTAACAAAATTCACTACAGTGATTTTGCGTTTCATTTCAAACAGAATTTCCATTCAAAAATCCCATTTAAATAATAAATTCTGCATTTTTATAAAGAACTATATACAATCGCCGTATATTTCACGAATTTAAAATTATACGATTTAGATAATTATCTTTTCAGAAACTCAAATAAAATGTTTAAAAAGCCACCTTGCATATCAGCCAAACTATTGAAGAAATATATATATACATATCCTACATATTCTTATTGCATTCATTATTCATAAGAATTGTAACACTGAGATAAACATATACATTACATTATTAAAATAGTGAGTGTTTCTTCGTGTGATTTACGAATTTAAAATTATGCGATTTGGATATACCTTTTCAGAAACACATGTAAAATGTTTAAAAATGCCATCTTGTGTATAAGCCAAACACTTGAAGAACCGTATATATATATATATATATATATATATATATATATATATATATATATATATAATATATATATATATATATATATATATATATATATATATATATATATATATATATTTATATATATATATATATATATATATATATATATATATATAGCATAGTAAACATATAAAATTAAAATTAATTCCACAGTTATCCAATTATTCTCCAGAAGTTGGCGCAAAGCAGCACACTCTCCTAAAGTAACATACAAGATTCATATGAAAAAATAAGGGATGATGGCACCAGCTATTTTCAACAGGTTAAAGGTATTCCCATGGGAGGGGGTTGTTCATCCCTGCTCGCCGATCTATACTTGAGTAAATTTGAAAATGGCACTCATATACTACATGAAATGCCATACTTTCGTTATGTTGACGATGTCCTTGTTGGGCAATATAAGAATACACCCCAATTTGATTTTACTTTTTATCCAAAAGAACTGGAATTGATTGAGAATAAAAGTAAGGAGGATGATAGTGTTGATTTTCTAGATATCACACTAAAACATGACAGTAGATATGGTACTTATACCGTCTTATATGACAAGAGAAACAATTTCAATATGGAAATCAATCATATTATAGACTGGAGTTCCAATTTGACCAAAAACATCTTCAGAAATGTCGTTATAGGTCACCTCAAACGAAATCAACGCATCAATACTTTCAAGTCAGATTGCATCATGCATAATAGGAATATTATGAAGGAGGCAATAAAACGGAATTATCCAATTGGCTTCCTTACATGTTATTATAATTCCCTATTTAATACAAAAAAGGGGCTACTTAAAGGATATGGCAGAGGTATAGAACGATGAAAGTAAAAATAACGTATTACGCATGCGTAAACTGCTTTTATATATAAGGTACTCTGGCATTTGCTGCATTTCCATTCTTTTCCTTCCCTTGCAATCCTGGTTGATTCCTATTTGTTACTCTGCACTTTTTCGAGTGTTTTTGACTTGACACATATACGGAAGTATGACTTCTGCATGGCATTGGTACCGTGAGTGTTGCCCGGGCATAAAAGCAGTCTTTTAAACGGGAAAGAGGGGTCGCCATCCCCCTCTACCATTTTATGCCTTGCATTTGGTCATTTCCCTTATTTTTTCATATGAATCTTATATATATATATATATATATATATATATATATAAATATATATTTATATATATATATATATATATTTATATATATATATATATATATAAATATATATATATATATATATAAATATATATATATATAAATATATATATATAAATATATATATATATATATATATATATATATATATATATATATATATATATTTGAAATGTAATAATAAGAATTATGTAAAAATAAAAAATCAAAAAAATAAAAAATAATAATAATAATAATAATACAATTCAAGTAATATTAACATCACCATAGAAGCAAATTCACGGCCATAATGCCGATAAGAGAAAAGAACAGAACCTTCCCAAATTCGATGATTAATCAGAATAAAATTCCTCTTCAGGTCTGAGTATTTAATTCTAATTAACCCAAACAAATGCCTGTTTCAGATTAAGCAATAGTACATTACTATAAATGCTTAAACTCAGATTACAGACATCAAAAAATGAAAAAATGAAAAAAGAATACATTAAGAAATTTGTATTACCATGCGGCATGAATCCTTCTTCCTCACCACGTGTATACACGATCAACCTCAACAGCTTAATCTAGAAGCACCGGAATGAACAAGTCGAAATTCTATCAGAGAGGCAGTACGAACGTCCACGGAAATACTCCCAAACCCGTCCAGTGAGTCTAAGCTGGAGACTGGACAAGCAATTCAGAATACAACTTCCCAAACATGCAGAACTGAATATGAATATGAATCAAAGATGAAAATTCCTACTAAACAAGTAATTCATAGGAAAACCGGATAATCGAGAATGCCACTATACACCATTATAAGGGCGCTCAAAACGTAGTTTCAATACTGACAAAAGTTACATTTTTTTGCGAAAATAAAATTCAAAACATTAATGTTAATGCATCTTATTTTCCGATTTTTTGATTTTTCTAATGTTTTTGAATTAGTTTATTATTTTTCATTTTTATTTATTTATATAATTAATAAATAATTATATATAATATACACATATACATACACATACATATACATATATATATATATACATATATACACACATATATATATACATATATATATATATATATATATATATATACATATATATATATATATATATATATATATATATATATATATGTATATATATATATATATATATATATATATATATATATATATATATATACATGTGTGTGCGTGTGTTGTTGTTGTTGAGACCCAGACCGTCCGACCTACCAGAAAGGTGTAAGGTAACTGTATGGACGGCCGGGAAGTGCCACACAATTTAGACCGGAACCCAGTGGGGGAGGCATCCACAGGGACCGTACCCTCCGTGTGTGTGTGTGTGTGTCGTTGGTTATATATATATGTTCCTTTCGTTTTTTTTTCATTTGTTGTTGAATGTTGGTTTTGCTATTCACTTATATGTGGCAGTTTATGCGCCACACCAATAAAGTACTGGCTGCCGGATAAGTTCCGCGGAATAAAAGCATGCTGTAACCGGGAAATAGGAGTCACAACCATCTTGTCATTTTGTACTTTTCTTGTTTTGATTCTTTGTTCCATACGGTTATATATTTGGCAAACTTATAGAAAATGTAGCATAGCTCATATCTTTATTATATTGAATGTTTTTGAATTCTGTATCTATTTACGTTTCCATCTTTAGACTTATATGTGTATATATATATATATATATATATATATATATATATATATATATATATATATATATATATATATATATATATATATATATATATATATATATATTTGTCATAACTTATGTAGATAAAGCTTCTAATAATTATGCCATCTTTTGTAAAAAATATTATGGTTCTCTGTTACAGAATTACTTAAAAAATAATCAAATTTTTAAACCCATTAATAATCAATCTATCAAAATCAAAACTAAAATGCTAAAATTATATACACAATTAAATATTAATTGTAAGTTTTTTAAATTTCCTTATGTTACTTGTTTCCTAAATTCCACAAATCACCTCTCAGTTTTAGAACAGTCACTTGTGGACATAATACCTTTACCACTACAGCTAGTAAGTACTTGCTTAACTGTTTAAATAGAATTAATGAATCTCATATATTCAGGAATTCAGGATATTTCATTTTGAACAATAGTTTTGATTTAGTTAATCACCTTAGCAAGTTTCCACAAATTCTTGGTTTCCAAACCTTTGATTTTAAAGACCTATTTAATAATATTTTCATTAAAGATTTATATAAAGTTATTATCTCTCTGTATCATGACTATATATCTTCCAATCATGTTGCTTTTAATGTCAAAAATTTTCCTATGCTCTTGCACTTTGTGTTATACAACAATTATATTTTCCAAGGTGATAACATTTATTTACAAACATCTGGTGTACCACAAGGTGGCTGTAGAAGTAGTATTCTCGCTAATATATATCTTTATTATTATGAATGTCATTTTAACTCTAATTCATATATTATATATAGATATGTTGACGACTTAATTTGTATTAACATTGAATATTCCTATCCCATTAATATTGATTTTTACCCTTCTAACCCAGAATTAATTCCTAATGAGCCTAGCGTTAGTCAAACTGTTAATTTTTTAGACCTAAATTTAGATACCCTCAATAATCATGTAATCACCAATCTATATGATAAAAAAGATTCTTACAACTTCACTATCATAGAGCTGCTATCATATCAATCTTGTAATTATTTTCAATTGTTTAGAAACATCATTTCAAACCTGCTATTTCGAATACATCGTCTTTCTGATCCTCGGTTTCACTTTCTCCACATCAATAATCTTAAACGCATTTGTCAAAATTACCAATATTCGGAAGTATTTGTAAATAATATTATTAATAATTTCAAATATACCACGTAATAATTTTACACATGCATTATTTATCTTTGATTGGTTTACTCATTTTTGAAAATTCACCCATTCTTATCACCTCACTTACCACTTGGCCTGAGTCTAATACTTTTTACTATTTTCGAATGACTATTTTCCACTTGTCCTGAGTCCTATACTGATTACTATTTTTGAAAGTCTCCATACATATCATGTATCGTTCAAATGTATTCATTCCGGTGCCCACTCGCATTGACGAAGTGAGGTAAAATGCTCAGTCACTAGTTTATCTTACACGTGGTGCAATGCTTGTGAGTTCATATTTCTGTTCGAGGAGGTATTATTTTTCAGATTTGTAATTCAATTGATTTATTTTTCTCCTTCCACTAGCCAGTAGACAGTTCCAATGGTGTCTATAGTTAAATACTATCGCCATTGTCAGAAACTGGCTCGGTTTTCATTCGAATTGTATGGCTGTCCTGATAAGAATGCAATTTCGAACTAACCGCCATTTTTTGTGTAGTTTCAATTGATTGTTCTCTATGTCTTAATCTCTTATATTGAGCTAATTATTATTGCCTTTTCTCATTTTTGCCGTGTTTTATTTTTCCTTTTTTTATATTTATATACTTTTAATTGTGATTTTTGTATCCTAATATTCGTCTCATCCCCCTTTCCATTGCAGTGATATGTTACCTTCTATCTTTATCCTTAGTCTTGGTCTATAGTTACTCATTTGTAACAGATATGCTAGAGATGGGTTTTTTGTACATACAGTAGTTTATGCATAATTGTCGATTAAAATCATTCAATTTTTAGTTATTTATATATATATATATATATATATATATATAAATATATATATATATATATATATATATATATGTATATACACTCACGGACACACTTGCGCACCTAGAAGAAAACATGGTACAACCGCGACATGATGTAAATAGCGAGAGGGTTGGCTGCTATGCAAATGATCCCAGTCTGGTGTGATTGCGCATAACCGTACACTCACTACCGTCGATAGCTCAATAGCGTCGACCATCCTCAATAGCGTCTACGCGCTATTGAGGATGCGTGGCACCTCAAGCATAAGCCAGCGGTCTTATAAACCGGCGTGTAGGCGACGATCCCATCAATGACGCACTTTCAATGACGCCCCATCAATGGAAGCTTAGGCCGAGCAAGCACGAGTATGGAGTGAAAAGATTGGTGGGTAGATGCCAGAAACTTTGATATACGCAACTGATGCACTTCGAGAGAGGGCTGATCATCAGGCTGAAAACTGCAGCGTGGTCAGCGCGCCGGAAGCCCGTCACGTGGATCGTTCGGTCTACACTGCCGATGGTGTTGAAAGTACTGGTCACGGGACGCCACCTAGACACGGTGGACAGGCTATGGATGGACCAGACATACCACGAGTAGAGAGGATCTAATGATCGCGCAGCAGGCACGTACAGAGCCCACAGCGACACGATCCGCGATACAGGCACACATAGCGGCTCTTGTGTGCTCACAAACCATATCTAGAGGTCTGAAGGAAGCGAATCTTCGATCCCAGCGTCCCATACGTGTGTTGCCGTTAACACGGGAACATCGACGGCTCCGGTTGCAGTGGTACCGTTGCCAGAACCACTTGGAATGCCGCAGGTTGGCGATGTGTGGTGTTTGGCGATGCGTACTGTTTCGTTTTGGGAACCAATGATCTGCGTATCCTGGAGTGGAAGTCCCTTGCACAACTCCAAAATTCCAACCTCGTTATCAAGCGCCATACTAGATCCACTGTAGGCACCATGGCTAGGGAGGCATAGCCCGCGACAACCTTTCAGCTCCAGTAGTGGTACCTGGAACATTGAAGGGCCAGCCGTACGTGGATGAATATTGTACGGCCCCATGTGCTGCCATTCGTTGCTGTGATTCAGGTGCTAAATTATAGCAGGATAATGCCCGGCCGCACACGGTTCGTATCGCCCAGACCTGACTGACTCATGCCAAGACACTTCCATTGCCTGGCCGCTTCCCAGACCTGTCCCCAATCGAGCACATGTGGGCCCAGTTGAAACGCCAGCTGCCTCGTTGCCGCAATATTCGGAATTTGTAACGTAACATCCAACAGGTGTGAACTCGTCTGCCGCAAGACAACATCAGGCGTCTGTTCGACACCATGCCGGTTCGTATTTCTGCTTGTATCGCAGCACGAGGCGGTGCGACTCGTTATTGAGGATGTCCGAACTGTGTACCGCAGCTCCTTCTGTACATGTTCTGCTGCACTGCTTTTGTGATCATGTATATAATTCACCTGTATCCTACCATCAAGAGAATTCCTGGTCCATCCTATGCTTCCTTCTTGGTACGCAACTGCACAACTTTCATTGTCCGTAGGTATATATATATATATATATATATATATATATATATATATATATATATATATATATATATATATATATATATATATATATATATATATATATATATATATATATATATATATATATATATATATATATATATATATATATATATGCATATATAAATATCTAGTCACCTCATCGAAATTAAACAACTGAAAATATACCTATAGGCGCTATGCTGCTCAACCAAGTACATTTATATAATACAAAAGAATTAAATTTTTTAATCAGAACCAAACGATTAAATAGCAGTGAAGAAAATCGATATAGAAGCGATCTGTGCTATCTGAATGAGGCAATTGCAAGAGGTTACCCATTGCGTTTTTTAAGTAATATTATATGTAAATTTTTCAACATAACCGTAACGGAAAGTTACAACTTATATTTATATAAACGTACACTTACAGTTTGAACAGCAGATACGTTGCTACTCAGGACGTCGTGGTTTAAAAGCTTTAAGGTGTTCTATTCAAACACAGGATGAGCAAATTACATTTTGGAAGCTTGAATGGTGAAGTGTATGCGAGATTGGTTTATCTTGTTATATATTAGTGTTAAATATTAGTTTTTTAAAATGTCTTTTGTGTTTCTGTTTTGCTGTAGTGAATTTTGATGATACAGTTATTGTGGTATAGTTAGTATAGGTCTTTCAACTTTTTTACATTTAAAGTTTTAGTATAATGTACTTGGTTTGCGACATTGTATCAGCTTCCGGGAGTGTCGTCATGACATTAAGCTGGCTTAACCGGGAAGTGGGGGTCACAATCCCCCTCGGCGAAATTTTGATGCATTGTTGTTCTTTCTTCAATCTCTTTTGTATTATATATATATATATATATACATGTCCTACATATTCTTATTGCGTGCATTTTTCATAAAAATTGTGAGTTAAAATGTATATTTAAATTATTAAAGTAAAAGGATAAGGAAGTAAAATGCAAATTTGAAGTTTATTTTCAAACAAATAAATTCTAACCTGTTAAATTCTTTCAGTAGCGTGAGTTGAAGGCTCTTTCTTTCCAATGATACATTCGATATCTCGGCACAGGGTTCTATTCCCATCTTAGGTGTAACTGACACTACTAATCAAGCATATTGGCGTAAAAATGTTTTAAAATGTGGGGAAGGGGAATGAGGTAACAGAAAGAAAATAATAATAACATAAAAAATAAGTTCAATAAATCAACGTCTTATCCTACCCAAAAGAGCCGTATAAAAGAATAGAAAATAAATTAAAATCTCAAATGAAATAAATATAAATTGAGGGAGGTTGCAAGCGAATTCAATTCAAAATAATCTATATAAATAAAATTTAAAATCTGCCTGTTTATTTATTTATGTGTTTGTATCATCATTACGGGAGAACGACTGCACCGAATTACATGAAATTACGTGAAGAAAAACCGGCCTTTTTTGCGAATAAGCTCGCAAAAATCGCCAAAATCTGTAATTAAAGACTACGCATGCTTAAATATAACAATTAAATGCTTATTTTATACATAGTTTTTGACTAGAAAAATACTAAGGCCAACCCCATTGCAATAGGTTTAACCATTGTCGAGATATTTACGATGTTTCACATTTTCATTACGGCGTCTATTAAAAAATCTGATGTGGGCAGCACATGACTTCCCTTATACAATGCACTGAATTTACTACTTTTGCAGTAAAAAGGAAATATATTATTTTTATAGTAGTTACTTATATTCTTTCCAAGATATTGAATTTTCGTCAATGAGTCGTCATTTTCCATGTCGTCATCATCAATGAGTCGTCATTGATTTAGCGTCATTTTTATCCATTTGGCGATTTTTAGTTAATTTAGCAACATTTAAAAAAGTCGCCAAGTTGGCGACATTCCACCAAATTCGTCTCCAAAATCTCGCCAAGCGTTATGGATGAAGAAATAAGTTATTCTTACAGCAGATAAATGACTATTGGCTTTCAAATAAAAAATTATTACTCAAAGTATCTTTATTCATGAATGGAACGAGCTAGATCCACAAGAATGATGTCACCCAATTAATCGCATGGTATTACATATGAAAAGTGAACATGTTTCTCAATAGAGAATATTTTTTTTTATTTATATGACTTTTTGATAATTTTTTTGAAAAATGTGCAATCTCTCGATAACGGTTCATGTTAGCGTTCCAAAATTTATGTCAATCGTTTTCTAATGAAAAATTGCATAAGAAATGTCTATGTACGCAACTTTATTAGCGGTTTTGATTTTTGACGATTTTTTCAAAATTCCACTCGAAAATTTAGAGGGGTTTGAACATTCGATTACGTATAAAAACAATAGGCTTCCAGTGTTTACGGATTGTGATTTTTGTACCAAATTTCGTTCGAATCGGTCCATTCTTTCGTCAGTTATCGTCTCCACACACTCACTGACACACACACACACACACACACACACATACTTTCACACACACACATATATACACACGCACAGACATAAAAAATGTTCGATTTGTGATCAGGGATGCTTGAACGTGCTCTCCCGTCGAATACTCGAATGCGAATTTTCGATCCCGTCACAATACTCTCCTTATACATTATGCATATAAGTAAAGTAAAAATATCCGGTTACCAAATAAAAACAAAAAATGATTAAGTACAACTGTAGTGTCATTTTGTGTAATTAAACTCAATTTAATGAATTATTAAAGAAGTTAAGAGAAATGAATTTGAGTCTGCAGAGAAAGTCCTGTGCTGCCCACCACAGATTTTTAGCCTTATTCACATTCAAATCTGTGTAGTATTATACATGTCTAGACGTGACAGGATCAGAAGAGCATTTCTTCTGAAGTACTGTGGCATAATGTAAAGTGAAAATGCATGAAACGGACAAATACATAAAAAAGGACGTAAGTAATTTACCTAACGACGTAAAGTAATAACGTCAAAATTTGATAGACTCAAACTTTCCCTGAAATGAAGTGATCCCGTGTTCTAAATCGCTGCGTACTCTAGGAATCAAGAGGAAGCCCGTAAAAGATGCCGTACGTAAAGTACGTAACGACGTAACGCAATGACGTGAACAATTTATAGATGAAAACGTTCTGCGAGATGAAACTGCGTTCCTAATATCAGTTCTCTACGTGCTGTACGTGAAGATAATAAAGAGTTGTTGGAGTTCGTGAAGGTAAGGTAGATTGAAAATGAAAGTAGAAGATGAGGAATGTGTAAGTATTTCACAATCCTCCGAGAGGATAATTTTCATTGGTGATAAATTACTGGTTCCAAATTCTAGAGGATATAGTTTCAAGTATCTGCATGATAACTTTCTACGCAACGAGAGATAGAAACATCAGAAAGCAATACGATGCTGTTGAACCTGTTAAAATAAAAATTATAATAAAAATGTGTGTAAATGTAAAAATGTAACCATGTTCAACAGAAAAAGTGAAGAAGCTAGATTCGTTTTGTATTTATATCTGCCTGTAAATTTGGAAGATAAACTCCTATATTTATAAACTATATTTCCTACCAAATAATAAGATAGGCATGGCAAGTCCTAAATTTCCAAAACTGAGATCATTATGCTACCAAAATGTCCATTTTATGGATATTCATGTGAGTATATAGTTGATCCATTTTGCTTCAAGAGCAAGTTACAAATGACGAAGCGAGATGGAGCTTTGCAATATACCTATATTACAAATGACAGGCTAACCTGTCAAAGATCGCTAAACAATCTTAAAATATTAGACCATCAACTTTCTTTTAATAATTTTATTTTTAGCAGTGATGATATATAGTGCAGTGATGATATTTAGCAGTGATGATATTTAGCAGTGATGATATACAGTGCAGTGATGGTATTTAGCAGTGATGATATATATTAATGATATATGGTGCTTAGCGTCGAAAATAGCCGTCTTAATTGAAAACTGACACAGTGAGGTTTTACTCCGTGAACGAGTTTCAGCCTTTTATGTTCAAGATGGGAGATTTGAGAGGTTTCTGGGAGACATTGCATTATCAGTTTGCCTACTACCGGAGAAAAATCGAAAATCCAGTGGTCGAGACTATAAGTGTAAGGGCGGCTGCTTGATTGTCCGGAAATATATTTAAAAAGTGTCCTTATCTCCTCATATGGTGAGGGGACTTGGACATCAGACAACGTTAGGATCTGTCTGTGGTGCACAAACAAACAAGAAACTTAATGTTGGCATTTAAAATTATTCAATTACCCAGAATTAACATGATCGTAAATCGTAACCGTATATATTGCATTGTGCGGCATATTAAAACCCACCATTAAATCTTTAGTGCGAGTTCCTGGAATAAAATATATTAACATAATACTACACAATTAATTTCACCCATTTTGACTTTAAAAAAATCTGATGTGGGTAGCACATGGCTTTCCTTATATAATGCAATGAATTTACTACTTTTACAGTAAAAAATATAGATTATTTTTATAATATTATTTCCAAGATATTGAATTTTCGTCAATGAGTCGTCATTTTCCATGTCGTGATCATCAATGAGTCGTCACAGATTTAGCGTCACATCTATGGATTTGGCAAGTTTTTCGCTAATTTAGCACCATTTAAAAGAGTCGCCAAGTTGGCGACATTCCACCAAATTTGTCGCCCAAATCTCGTCAAGCGTTATGGACGAAAAATAAGTTATTCTTACAAGAGATAAATGATTAATGGCGTTCAAATACAAAAGTATTACTTAAAGTATATTTTTTCGTGAATGGAACGAGCTATATCCGCGAGAATGATGTCACCAAATTTATCGCATGATATAACATATGAAGAGTGAATATGTTTCTCAATAGGAAATATTTTTTTTTTAATTTTATATGACTTTTTGATGATTTTTTTAAAATGTGCAATATCTCGAGAACGGTTCATGTTAGCGTTCTAAAATTTATGTCAATAGTTTTTTAATGAAAAATTACATAAGAAATGTCTATTTCCGTAACTTTATTAAAGGTTTTGATTTTTTGACGTTTTTTTCAAAATTTCATTCGAAAATTTAGGAGGATTCTGAACATTCGATTGCACACAAAAACAACAGGCTTCCAGTGTTTATGGATTGTGATTTTTGTACCAAATTTCGTTCGAATCGGTCCATTCGTTCGTCAGTTATCATCTCCACAGACTCACTGACACACACACACACACACACACACACACAGACATCACTTCAAAAATGTTTGATTCGTGATCAGGTATGCTTGAAACGTGCTCTCCCATCGAAAACTCGAATTCGTATTTTCGACCCCATCACAATACTTTCCTTATACATTATGTATATAAGGAAAGTAATAACGTTATTTATTAAGAACGGTACCATTATATTTTAATTACAATGACTATTCTTATATTTAAGGAGGATATTGGGTACGTAAGACCAGGTATTGTATTCAAACAGGATAATGACATTTTATATATGTTAATAACACACATACCTTCTCGTTGTCTTTAGACGTTTGTGGATCATTGGTTGCTGAACCACCTTTTATATATGCATACTATATGACTGAATATCGTCACATCAAACTTGATGCATATTCTAACATGACTACACTATCAGAGTGCCTTTGCCCATTTTCGGATCTCGTTTGTGCCACCTTCTCTATGCCTCTTTGTGGAACTCCATTCCATATTCAAATCCCGTTTTAAACTGTGTGGAACTTGATGCATTCTCGTCTATATCTTTTGTGCAATCTATATTCTCAGCACCCTTCTGCCTGTTGCCACGGCTTTTGCCTGAGTTCTAGATATGCATTTTCGGCGATCATTGGTTGACCTCAAGGCGATGCGACAACACGTCTTCCTCATTACTTCAGTCTTTAACCAATCCCATGGTTTTATATTTAACCCCCCCCTTTTTTTGGTTTTCCTGGCCTCTCAGGTCAGGTCTGCTATAAATTGGCGTCTACCCGTCTGGGTCCCTTGTATTCTTGTTAGAACTCATAAATTCTTAACGTATAAACCTGTCTAAGTGTATCCTGGTCTCACACTGTCAATTCTCGATACAATAAGTGTGCAAAAATGGCCTTCAAGGGTAGTAGGAGGTTTTTGGAGGGTCTATAAAGACTTTTAGAAAAGAAAAGAAAATTATCTCCGCCTACGTTAAGTTTTGTCCACTGTTAATACTATAAGCAGGCAATTATGGAACCTTCTAGGCTACCAGGGAGGTTTCTTCGGGGGTCTGAAAAGACCCTTCGAAGCCCAGTGTTTTACACCACCGGGGTGGAGGGTGGGGGTGGGATACATCTGAAATCCGGATCAATTTGGTCCTGTATCGTTCTCGATAATATAAGTGTACAATTATCTTCTAATTCAGCAGGGGTGTTTCGAGACTTTCTGAAAATACGGCTCCGTTAGGTGGGAGTAAATGTAATATCCGGTTCCGTTTGTTTTGGGCTGCACTCAATATTGTAAGAGTGCAAATAATCAGTCTTCTGTGTCAACAGGGGGGTTCTGGTCTGTCTGAAAATACTTTTCGAGACCCCTTTTTTATGCCTTGGGGATAGGGGTTTGATTCAAAAGTTCGACTTTGTTTGGTTCTGTACCGTACTTGATACTATAAGTGTGGAATGATTCAGCGTCAGCAGGGGTGTCTTTGGAGTATCTAAATAAATTTTTTTCGAGACCCCTAAATTTTGTATTATTCTTCTGGAAGGGGGCTAAATCTTAAATCCGGTTTTATTTGATTCTGTATCGTACTCGATACTATAAGAGTGCTAAGATTCAGCCTACTATGTCACTGTAGGACTTCTGGACGGTCTGAAAAGACAGATATATGTTATGCAATTATACATAAATATATAAGGTGTCAAACAGATAAAATGCTCCATAAAATTAGGTTTACGGAAAAACATATTATTTTTCTGATTAGGTCTTTTATTCAGTTTTTCAAATGCATATAAAGTAATTTTTACGCACCTGAATAATCATATTAGAATCCTCTCCGTTTTACTTATCGCTTATAATGATTTCCGGGAGCATCTCTCACATGGGTTTAGCAACAGTCTGCTAGAATTGCTGCATTTCATTTCCCTTAATATTAGACATATTTTTAAGAGCATATACCCTAACGAAGCCATTCCCAACGCTTGTCACTGTCAGCACCACAATATGATGAGAAAAAATCCAGATGACAGTGTAAAATATGTATTTTTAATGACGCCCAGTCTCCCTTCTTGCACTCTAGACTTCCATAGTGTCGTAAAGGGGTTTTTTTGTCGTAAAGGGGCATTACTGAAAATCATATACAGCTGAAATCCCGCGTCAAGTCATTTGAAAACTAGAATTAATCAGCGATTTTTGCGTTCTCTACAGACCTAGAATAATGTATTGGAAAAGTATTGGGATCATGTGTAAAGAAAAGTATTGTGTAAAATAATCTAATCCAAGTTTTCGACTAAAGAGCACGTTTCAATCATCCCTAAACCCCAAGCATACCTGAACTCGAACCTATTATTTTTGAGGGGATGCCTGTGTGTAGGTTTATATGTACATGGTAGTGTATGTATATATATCATATATGTATATATGTCCGTATGTCTGTTGAAGCGATGTCTCATGAAGGAATGGAGCATTTTGAATGGAATTTGATACGATAATTTCAATCAGGAAATACTGGAACACTGCTGGTTTCAAACGAAATAAATTATTTTAGCAATCCCTCAATGTTCAAAATATTTTTTGAAGATGATATTAAAATCAAGGCACTCAAATATACTCAAAAATACTCAATATATATGCAAAAAAAAACTCAATAAAAAATACTCAATATATATGCAATTTTTAATCACCAATCGAATGCCTCACGTTTTAAAACGCTCAATTCAACCGTCATTTCTTGAAATAAAGCACGTTTTCCAAACAAATTTACTAAAACATTTCGTAAAATTTAAAACAAATTAGTAAGTTTCAACAAAACGTCCACTTTTAGAACCAATATGAATGTAACAACATATCACCAACTTGGCGAATTTTTAATGTCGTTACATTGACGAATATACCACCACATTCACGAAAATGGTGTTAAATTAATAAAAATGACGAGAAATTAGCAATATTTTATTTGATAAACTCTGCCACTTTGGGGAATTTTTTTATTATTGAACCAAAATAAAAAGGATTTTACTTCTCGTGGGTCATGCACGTTATTCTAAGGAGGCTAGGGTGTCTTAAAAATAACTGCATTTTGCAAGGGGTAAAGGCATTGCATTACGTATGAAAAGTGAATTTTTATTTTCACATTTTTTATGCACAGTATGCCAAAATTGGTCAAACATAGCTATTTTGAAGATACATTTTTGCTGTTATCTAGTGTACTTATATACAGTGCTTGACGAGTTACTTTAGACATATAATGAAATATATTCTTCACACAACGCGATAATTCAATTTTTATTTAACTTACCTCTAAAATTACGCTGTCGCAGATTTTTGTATGTTTTTTCCTCTTCATCAACGATTTTCGCGGTGGATGTAATTTTTAAGCTGTACTTTAGTGAAACCACTTAAATATGTTTCAAATTATTGCAACAAGTTTGGTTGCTGTTAATTCATTACATATTTTGTAGAAGGTGCATACTGGAACTAATAATAAGAATTCTAATTACAATTACAGTATCTACAGAAAATTCGTACTGTGATATGAGAAAAAAGTAACAGATAATGTACGCAATATATTCATCAAGTAGTGAAATTATAATTTCCAAAGTTAAATTCAAATGTGAGTTTTATTTTGAAATTAACTCTCACTACAATACATGAAAATATATTGGGAAAATAATGAAATATGGTTGAAAATTGAACATCGAGTTTTAAATCCAGTTACAGATTTTAAAATTTTGAGTACAAATAATATATTTTAACTTAACGAATATGTGTGTGGGGGGGAGGTTGTTAGTGCAATACTTCTTGAAACTGTAGCCCCAAAACTATACAAAAAAATTCTGTGAAATTCTGTGAAGTTTACACGTACATAATTCTCCTGCCGCTCAAACTGCTGCTCGTATTCTAGGGTGAGGCTGGCCGTCTGGGTGTTCAACACATACATAATCCCGGTGCTAAGTAGATTTTAAAGTGGCGACTCGTAGCTATATTTATGGGGGTGTTGCGCCAGAAAATTTTTAGCCTTTGTTTTAAAATTATGTAAAAGGAAACCACCATGTATAAAAAGGAAATTTATTCAGAAACTTGATAAAATCCTAAAAGAGCAAAATCAAACATTTTTTATTTACTTTAACCTAAATTGTTACAGTTCAAGCTTAAATCTATGCATTTAAAAAATGAAATCCATTCTTCTTGTTTTAATTTGAGCGAAAAGATCAACAATTTTCTTTAATAAATGAACCGAAACAAAACCGAAATTTAAATAAAAGAACCGAAAAAGTAATGAATCAAATAGAATAGCTGGAATCAGGATAATAATCTAATTCTACACTTTATCACATTCAAGAATATGGTACACGGTTTTTAACAAAACACAAGCGGAGCAAAAAAAAATGGAAAACTACCTTCCACCAGCACGACACGGTCGGCACTGCGAGAGCGACAGTGCTCTCTCTCCCGCGTAGCCTCGTATGCAGCTTCCTATGTGCGTATCGCACAACAGTCAAACACCACGCCGCTGGAACTGTGAAGAGCACAGTTCCACACAAAGATTTTTGTATCTTTTTCATAAACTGGGGGATGGCTACTGACATTAAGCTTAAGGATGTACATTGTACAAGTATAAAGAAAGAAATAAAGAAAACAGGACTCATTATATTAAATGTTGCAGATAATATGAAGTGGAAATAGAGGGTGCTGCAGTTCCACAGTGCCGCGAGCCTCCAGACATGAGATGCATATATACATACATACATATATATATATATATATATATATATATACATATATACATACACATACATATATATATATATATATGTACATATATACATACACATACATATATACATACGTATATACATACATATACACACACACACACACACACACACACACACACATACATACATACATATATACCAAACTTAGAAGAAAACAAACGACTGTTGTCATTTTATACCGAATATGATGAATTTCGCTTTGAATAAGATGTTTTTTGACGAAAATACATTGCCTGCAAATAATTACAATGTTTACAGAGGGACGCGATTTAATTGGCGAAGAGCAAGTGCGAGTGATTCATTTAACATTTTCAGTCAACGCCCATATTTCGTCTTCCGAAAGTGCCAACTTAATAATTTCTCAACGCGGAACTCTGTAAAGCCTATTTAATAACACAAATTATTGGTGAGATAAATATGATGAATAGTGTTAAAATGTTTCTCAAGTTATCTTGAAACAATGTGATACTTGGTGTTAGAGAATTTACATTTAACCTTTGTTAAAAACAGTGCATCTCGCCAATGAATGTTGTAAATTGTGTCAAAGGTGTAAAATAATGTTTTCTGTGACATTCTGTATAGATTCATAATTTTGGTATAAAGCTTATAATTATCAATTGTACTATATATCACTATCGACATCTATCATCCCTGTTAATTCCATTACATAAATGTATAGTCAATATTACGTCTCAATACATGTACATAAAATTATTTTCAATCTATTTTAGTAAAATAACTCTTTATACGTGAGTGGCAACCAGATATGATTTTGATAATCATTTTAGTGCAGGGTGAGTTACATGTATGGTCAATACAAATTTGTTTAAATTCTCTCACTTTTGGTTAAAATATTTTTCATTATTTTATTTTTCTTGTATTTTAAGTTTTTTCAACGAATCGCGTATTACCGAATAACTTCATCATATCCGGAAAGAATCATAGTATTTAGTGTTACATGTGTAAAGTAACGTGCTACCCCAGACAGGAATCGAACCCTGGATCTCCGAACTGGTTAGCCGACGCTCTATCGTTGAGCTACTGGGACGAAATTGCAATCTCTGATCGAAATTAACTCTGCATTTTTCTAATATCAGATTTTTCATTATTTTATTTTTCTTGTATTTTAAGTTTTTAGAACGAATCGCATATTACGGAATAATTTTATCATAGTCTGAAAGAATCATAGTTTTAGTGTTACATGTGTAAAGTATCGTGCTACCCCAAACAGGAATCGAATCAAGGATCTCCGAACTGGCCAGCCGACGCTCTACCGTTGAACTACTGGGACGAAATTGCGAATTCTTATTGAAGTGGACTCGGCATTTTCATCCCTCTAATATCATATTGGAGGGCAACTGACAATTTGACTGACCACCTGCTGCTACTATTATTTTTAACCGGGTTGGTATCCTGCGTGGTCGTTATCCACTTAATTTAAAATCTCCGCTCAATCTTTCAAAGCCCACTGAACCCATACTAGTCGTACTAGGGTCACTTTCAGACCTCCGACATATTTTTTCTTATTTTTCTTTTCTAAATTTTATTCTAAATTTCTGTTTTTGTTTTCATACGCTTAATTTTTTTCATTTTCATATATTTATTTTATATATCATACGACCTCTGACATATTTTTTCTGATTTTTATTTTCTAAATTTTATTCTAAATTTTTGTTTTTGTTTTCATACGCCTAACATTTTTCCTTTTCATATATTTTCTTTTTATATATTTTCTAAATTTTACTTTTAAGATTTTATTATTTTCTTTCATTTTAATCTATTTTTCATTATGTTATTATGCCTCACCCTAAATTTTATTTTTAAATGATCTTTTTATCTATATTCGCAATAACCATTTTCCCATTTTTGTAAAATGGACGTACTTGTCAAGTTCAAATATAATGTAAAACTGTCTGCTTAATCACAATATTTTTCATAAATTGTTATATTTTTAGACCTAAATAAAAGTGCGTTTGGCGGGATGGTAGACCTTGGGTGCCTCCTGAATGCAGGAGGAATCCTTTCCCGGCCGTGCAGATAGCTACTCTAAACCCACTATGTGAATCGCACGGTCTGGGGTCCTCAGACCTCCGACATCTTTGCACTAATATACAGGGTTGATTTTTTCGGGAGCCATTGTAAAGAACCTTGCTGCCCTAACCTGGAATCAAACCCTGAATCTCCGAACTGCCAGCCGAAGCTTTTCTGTTGAGCTACTGGGACGAAATTGCAAGCTCTTATCGAAGTAGACTCGGCACTTTCTTCCTTCTAATATCAGATTTTTCATTATTTTATTTTTCTTCTATTTTAAGTTTTTACAACGAAACGCATATTACGGAATAATTTTATCATCGTCTGAAAGAATCATAGTTTTAGTGTTACATGTGTAAAGTTCCGTGCTACCCCAAACAGGAATCGAAGCCTGGATCTAAGAACTGGTTAGCCAAAGGTCTACCGTTGAGCTACTGGGACGAAATTGCAAGCTCTTATCGAAGTGGACTCGACATTTTCATTCCACTAATATTATATTGGAGAGCAACTGATAATTGACGGACCACCTACTGCTATTATTATTTTCATCCAGATTAGTATCCTGCGTGGTCGTTATCCACTTAATTTGAAATCTGCGCTCAATTTTTCAGAGCCAATTGAATCCGAACTAGTCGTACTGAGGTCACTTTCAGACCTCTGATCTCTGCAAACCTCCCCCCTCTAATAAATCAATTTGGTTCTCCAAAGTTCGTTCAAATCCCTCTTCAGTAGATAAAATTAAAAACTGTATTCTTTTTGCCATGGAAATTTCTAATAAAGTGACCTAAGCTTATGAGTAGATTCTGCTCTCAATTAATTTTGATCAATGAATCCCTTTATTTCATTCTTATTAACTTATATGAACTTATTGTGTTCCCTCCATTTTTTTTTACTTTAAAAAACAACAACAAAAGAAAAACTATGTTAACTGTTCTTATTTTCTTGGATCTTTCATTTTCTTTTGACCCTTTTTATTTGTATTTTTTCTTATTTTTCTTCTCTAAACTTTATTCTAAATTTCTGTTTTTGTTTTCATGCGCCTAATTATTTTTTTTCATATATTTTCTAAATTTTACTTGTAAAATTTTATTATTTTCTTTCATTTTAATCTATTTTTCATTATGTTATTATACCCCACTCTCAATTTTATTCTTCAACGATCTTTTTATCTATATTCGCAATAACCATTTTCCCATTTTTGTAAAATGGGCGTACTTGTCAAGTTCAAATATAATGTAAAACTGTCCGTTTAATCACAGTATTTTTCATAAATTGTTATATTTTTGACCTAAATAAAAGTGCGTTTGGCTGGATGGTAGACCTTGGGTACGTCCTGAATGCAGGAGGTATCCTTTCCAGGCCGTGCAGATAGATACTCTAAACCCACTATGTGAGTCGCACGGCCTGGGGTCTACAGACCTCCGATATCTTTGCACTAATATATAGGGTTGATTTGTTCTGAAGCCATTGTAAAGGACCTTATTGTCCCAACCGGGAATCAAACCCTGAATCTCCGAACTGTCAGCCGATGCTCTACTGTTCAGCTATTGGGAAGGAAGCAAACCTCTTATCGTCGAAGTGGACGCTGCACCTGATCAAATAACATTTACAGTACCCATATATTATAAAATGGTTTGAAAACCAAGCCTTCTCAGTCTAGAAGGACTATTATTACACACAGGGAAATAAATTTTGACACTTCTTTAAGATGTCTCCATGCGGGAATTCCGCAGATCAAATTGCTGATGATTTTTTACTCTAACATAATGGAACGTAACACTCAAGTGAAGATTAAAGAAACTTTTAAAGGATTCGTATATAACTTATATATATATATATATATATATATATATATATATATATATATATATATATAAGTATGGAAACTTTATGATTCATATTTATATATTTTATGAATAACCGATATTCTTAAGCTCTAAAAGATGAATTCTTTCAAACCTTCTATTACTCATATCTGAATTTTTTAGAACTTCCTACTTAGAAGGCAGGGAGCCGTATATAAAAGGCAGCAGATGAGATTCCAAAACCAGAAATAGCTGACCACAGTCCTATGGGTCAGAAATAATCTATATTCAGCTTATACGATATCAATTATGTTATCAATTATGTTATCAATTATGTTATAAATTATGTTACAATAGAATTTGAATAATATAAAATGTTTCAAAATAATATCAAATATAACTTAAAAAATGTGTCAAACATATTAAATTGAATGTGTTTGAGTGGTATTGAATGTTACAACTGAAAAACATCATTATACACTATTACAAAGATAATGTTTTTATAAAATAAAGTTAGAAACATTTCTTCTCAAATGTCTTTTGTTTTTGTGATATATCAGTTAATTGATTTTTCATCACTAATCTAAGGTGTGTGACATTTTGATACATTGGGCTCAGATTGAATTCTATCAGAAAGCAGGAATAAATGAATTTATGTCATTTACGTTTCAAGCCGCTAGACAGAAATATTGGGGAAAACTTAATACATATTTATCGATTATCGATTTAAAATGATGATAGGAGGTTGACAAGTTAAGATTTTTATTTTAAATTAAAGAAAGAAAAATGTTAAATACAAAACAACTCAAGAAGTTAAAATGTATTTCGCAAAATATCAAGATATACATGGTCCATATGTTACACTGAAATAAAGTGAAAAATTTGATGTGGGCAGCACATGACTTTCCTTATATAATGTAAAGAATTTACTACTTTTACAGTAAAATAATAGGTTTTTCTTATAGTACACTTATATTCTTTCCAAGATATTGAATTTTCAACAATTAGTCGTCATTTTCATTGATTTAGCGTCATTTTCATTGATTTAGCGTCATTTTTATCCATTTGGCGAGATTTTCGTTAATTTGGCAACATTTCCAAAAGTCGCCAAGATGGCGACATTCCGCCAAATTCGTCGCCAAAATCTCACCAAGCGTTATGGACGAAAATATAAGTTATTCTTACAACAGATGAATGATTATTGGCGTTCAAATACAAAAATATTACTCAAAGTATCTTTTTTCATGAATGGAACGAGCTAGATCCACGAGAATGATGTCACCCAATTTATTGCATGGTATTACATATGAAAAGTGAACATGCTTCTTAAGAGGAAATATTTTTTTATTTTATATAACTTTTTGATAATTTTTTGAAAAATGTGTAATATCTCGAAAGCGGTTCATATTAGCGTTCTAAAATTTATGTCAATAGTTTCTTAATGAAAAATTACATAAGAATTGTCTATTTGAGTAACTTTATTAGTGGTTTTGATTTTCTGACGATTTTTTCAAATTTCACTCGAAAATTTAGGGTGGTTGTGAACATTCGATTGCGTATAAAAACAATAGGCTTCCAGTGTTTATGAATCGTGATTTTTGTACAAATTTCGTTCAAATCGGTCTATTCGATTGTCAGTTATAATCTCAGCAGTCTCACTGATACACACACACACACACACACACACACATACTTTCACACATACACACACACACATACTTTCACACACACACACACACACAGACATCACTTCAAAAATGTTTGATTCGTGATCAGGGATGCTTGAAACGTGCTCTCCCGTCGAAAATTCGAATTCGAATTTTCGACCCCGTCACAATACTTTCCTTGTACATTATGTATATAAAGAAAGTAAAAAGGTGCAGATGACTTTACTATTAAAATATATTAAACGGCACAGAAAATGCAACACTATGAAAGAGCGAATAGAGTCTGATGATAAAGGACATTTAGACAAAGTTGGCATTTATAACTAATGGCCATTCCTGTAGTATTATACAATACAGTAATGGTATAGACAGGGTGATTTGCAAGCGACAGGACCACCTCTTGCGGAGATACAAGCAGTAACCCTTCAAGAAACAGGTTCAATAACCGTGCGGATATTTTCCTGAAGGTTGGATGACCATATGACTTCAACCATCCTCTATAGGTCGTCCTTTGTTTGAGGAGGGGGATTGCTGTCAAACGGCGGCTAATCACGCCCATTACATGCTCGATGGGTGAAAGATCTGGAGACAGCGAAGATCACGGAAGCATTCGGATACGTTGCAAGACAGGTCTGTTGATAGTTGTCGTTTGTGGTCGCACGTTATCTTGCAGGAAAACAATGTTTTACAGCCGTTGAAGGTAGAGCATTGTCAGCACCTCATCCACATATTGCCGTACCTCTGATACGAACCATAGGTGACCGGCTATCGAAAGCGATGTCACCCTAAACCATGATTCCGCGTTCTCGAACAGTGTGACGTTAAACAATCGCAGCAGGATTGGATCTATTTTCACGTCGCCTCCAGGCACTTACACAGCAACTGTCATTCGACAAACAGAAGTGAGACTCGTTTCTGAACAATATCATATACCATTCAATGGTCCTAGGAGCTCGAGGATGATATCATTGCAATCTTTCACGGTGCGTCGTCTTCAATGGCAGTATTCGTAAAGGACGGTTTGACTGCAAGCCACTTTCTGCCAATCGTCGAGAAACTGTTTTAGCTGATATTGAAACATCCAATTTACCGTGCACATTCTGCAGAATTTCGACAGTCCTCTTTTGTGGGGCCGTCACTGCATGCCTTCGAATGAGTCCATACACGCGTGCTGATGATGTTCGTCTGGATGGATCTGTACCACTGCAACGATTCACATGCCCCTCTTCAATTCATCTTCTCCAAATCCTTTGCTCAGTGGACTCATCTACGCGTGTTTCATCAGCGATAAGCCGGTACAAACACCCAGCCGTATATGGGTTTAAAAGGAATCCTCTCGCACGATCATCCAATTGCTGAAACGAACTTCGGTGTCGTCGCCAACAACATTGCGTCTTTAATAACACGTGTCTTCTGAAACGAAAAACAGCTCGAAAAATGGGTTTCCATAAGTGACAGACAGTAACAACTGTTGGCTCTTCTGTCATTTCATTCTCTTTTACTCAGTACTCTAATCACGTACCCTACTTGCATTTCAGATCATTTGGCCAAGAGTGCGTTTGGCTCACAATTTGCCTAATTGTTCGGCGAAAGGTTTATGATGTTGCATTTTTTATGCCAGGTACTGTATAATTAAACATTTGCTTTCCCAAAATTTTATTGGTATATTTTTTAATTTTTTTTAATATAATTAATCTTACACTGGAAATTTTATCATAGATATTACTTAACACTTTTATACATATTACATTTTATTCATATTATAGGCATAATTGTCGTATAGGTATAATTATATTTAATCACATTCAGGATGGGATATATACTCAGCACAACGTTTATTCCAAACTATCATTGAGAGTGGAATATGTAGATATCTGTAACCATAAAAATTGTCCAATGGTTTCAAACTTAAGGGTTAGACGTATAACATCTATTAGCTTCATGTTCACCTTTGCGACCTGGTGTTGTTGTTGTTGAGACCCACACCGTCCAACCTACCAGAAAGGTGTAAGGTAACTGTGTGGACGGACGGGAAGTTCCACCCAAATTAGAGCGGAACCCAGTGGGGGAGATATCCACAGGGACCGTACCCTCTTTCCCCTACCACCAACCTCTAGTAAGGACTTACGGACCCACATGTTTAACGTGATCGTACTCCGCATGAACACGGCGGTAGTTGTGGCAGCGTGCAAATCCAGCGGGCAAAAACCACCGGGCTGCCGCGCCCGCTTGCGACCTGGTGTGTCAAAAGAAACAATATTGTCTCTCTTAAAGTTCCTCAGCTGATTATAATCAGATTTTGTTGGTGACAGAGATGGTGATACATGGAAAACATATTTTCGACTCAATTTAGATCTTCACTGGTTGCAATAGTTTTAAACCACTTATTTATACCCAAGGTCAGAAATTTCAAAGGACGCTACTCTTAAACCACATAAGTGCTTTCACTTAATTTATAACCATTCACATGCCCTAACTTGATACATACCTTATAAGTTTCAATCAAATATGTTAACTACTTCTTGATGTTTGGGTTTGCATAAACAGTAGTATATTTAAATCTTTCTTTCCTATTCAATACTTGTTTAAAATCATCAGAAAATCGTAGACTAATGTTAAAATGAGAAATAAATTGTTTTGTCAGTTTTAACATTTACAGATAAAACAGCGCTTTCCATCTCTAAACCTAACTTATTTTAATATCTTTTATATTTCAAGAGATTTCCTTCAGCTTTCGTCTGAAATTCTAATATCACTGGAATTTAAAAAACCAACCCCCTGTGAAATATATGCGTAATACGTGGAGCACTATGTCTTTACTATGTCACTTTGTTTCATCCCGAATGCTACTTTTCCGGCTTAAGTACAATAGATGTTTCACTATTTTCGATGCATTCTTGGAAATATTTTCAACATCCTTTATAAGTTGTTTCTCTGTTTTCAGGATGAATCGCATATTCACTGCCATAAATATCAAAGAAGTGAATAATGCAAAGCGATAACATTGACAGGAACAATATTCTTCCAGACTTTTGCTGGCTGATATATAGGTGAAAAGGTATTATACTTTTCGCGTATGACATTTTACTTTCACTTCAATACACGTATGTAAGGAAAATAATATGACAGGGACAAATTACGAATCATGGATTTTGATCACTTTATATGTTTTGAGCAACTCTGAGTACGAAGCAAGCCTTTGTTTCAATGGTGTATGTTGCAAAGTCCACTTCAACAATAAGAACTTGCAATTTCGTATCAGTAGCTCAATAGCACAGCGACTACTTACCAGTTTGAAGATTCTGAGTTCGATTCCCGGTTGGGACAGCAAAATTCTTTACAATAACCCCCGAACAAATCAATCCTGTAGATTGGTGCAGATATGTCAGAGATCTGAAAGTGGCCTTAGTAAGACTGCACATATTCAGTGGATTCTGGAAAATTGTGCGCCGATTTCAAATCGAGAGGATAACGACCAAGTAGGAAGTTAACTTGAAGGCTAAAAATTGCATCAGGAGGCTAATTTGAGGTAAAAGAAGCAGATAAAAGTCAGTCAGATTGTCAGCTGCGTACCAATCTAACATTAGAGAGTGAGAATGCAAATTCTACTAGAATAAAAGCTTGCAATTTCGGCCATGTAGCTCAACGGTAAAGCGGAGGCTGGCCAGTTCTAGAGTTCGATTCCCAGATCTGGCAGCAAGGTTCTTTACAATATGCGTCGGTTTGTTTAGGAATTTCAAAATCATTATCATAAATATCAAAGTTAATAATGCAAAGCGATAACATTGACAGAAACAATATTCTTTCCGACTTTGGGTGGTTGATATATAGGTGAAAATGAGAAATTTTCGTTTATGGAATTTTACTTTCACTCCAATGCACATATATACGGAAAATAATGTGATAGGGATGAATTAAGAAAAGTGGAATTTGATCACTGAACAGTAGTGGCCCAAATTGTGGAAACCTTCAGGAAAAAGTGTATTTTTGAGGTTTGATGGCTCATAGCACCACTTTTTTTCCGATACCATAAAATTAAATATCAATGGAAAGATAATTTAATCAAGATTGCAATGCAATAACATTTATGAATTATTTTTTAATAGAACAGCATTTATAAAGAAGAAAAGTGAAATACACGGAAAAAATGAGAAAATTCTCACCATGTCAATTAATATTCAGTTGGGTAACATTTAGCTTTAATTAAGGCCTTTCAGTGCTTTCCCATGGAGTGAACAAAGTTTATCAGTTCTGCAGCTGTTATATTATGAAACCAAGATTGAATTATTGCTTTTGTTAATTGGGTTTTATTGCTGGGTTGCTTCTGACTAACAAGTTTCTTTAGTCGGCTCCATCGATTTTCAATGGGGTTAAGGTCTGGGCTATTCCCAGGCTATTCCAGAAGTTGAATATGATGATCTTGAAGCCACTTCTTGCAAACATGAGCAACATGATATGCAGCTAAATCCTGTTGAAATATAAATATTTCATTTTCTTGGAAAACGACCACGTTCAAAAGACTGCAGTTTGGGCTCAAGTATTTCATTTATGTATGTTTGGGCATCTGTATTCCCATTGATTACGCAAATTCTACCCACACCTAATGATGTCATATAACCCCAGATAATAACAGTAACTGGATGTTTCACGGTAGGTGTAATGCAATCAGGATGCAAAGCTTCTCCGATTCTTCTTACGTATTTTATGCCATCACTACCAAACAGAGAGATTTTGGTCCCATCACTCCAAATTACACTGCCCTATTGTTCTGTTGTCCAGTTAATATGGGTTTTAGCTTTAATGTTTAATTTTTTAAACCTTTGTTTCAGAGATAAAAATGTTTTTTTTCGTGAAATTCTAGCATTTAGACTAATTTCATAGTCTGCGCCGAACAGTTCTTGCACTCAACTTAACATTCCATTGCGCCATTTCACCTTGTATACACCGATATGGTTTTCTTCTCTCACCTACGCACAGGCTTTTAATTCTTCTATCATCACTTGCTGTTGTGCACCTTTTCCAGGCTTTACCAGTCTGGTTTTATAGTGACTGAGTCTCCTTATACCTCTTCAAAAATTTAGAAATGCCATCTTTGTCTAAGTTTTCCCCAATATTTCTTCTAATTTCTCCATATCTGTAGCCTTGTTCACTTAATAGTACTATTTTACATCGCTTTTTGGGTAACCAGTCAACTCGTTGCGCCATTTCTTTAATTTTATTACGTTTTACTATCTCACTAAATCAAGGAACGCAAGAAAATCAACCAACTTGATAGCAATCGCATAATACACTCATAAATGTTCTGCGACATGTTGGTTCATTGCCAAAACAAGAAGACACCTGGTTGGCTTTCTAAACACTCATGCTTATTGGCTACATTCAAATGAAGGAAAGCTGCATATGAGCCTAAGCAAGTTGTGCATCTTTTTTTTTGGTTACTTGGCTATAACATTTGTTATAATACAGACAATTGAACAAATCTTATTGCATTACAATCTTGATTAAATTATAGTTCCACTGATATATTATAATTTTATGGTATTGGTGCAAACAAAAATGGTGTTATAAGTCATCAAACCTCAAAAATACATTTTTTCCAAAAGGTTCCACAATTTCGGTCACTACTGTATACGTTATTAGCATCTTTGAGTGCGAAGAAACTATTATTTCAGTGATGCGGTGGTCAGCGATGGCAGACCAGTAGTATCAACTGCGGATAGACCGTCTTCACGAGCAATACCTAGACAATCTGTTTCAGGGACCGTGAAACCTGCCATCGCCAGATATGGAAGGCGAGTTCGATTTCGTCGCTCTGTGAGAGACTGAGGAGGTAGTCATGTGGAGACTCAAATCCATTTGATTTTTACAAATTTTTAAGCTTTCAAACGTTATTTTTTTGCATAATAATGTGTTTTCAGATTCGCATAATGTAGAAGTAGTGTCTGTCGTCAATGGCAAATCACTTGCTTGGTGACGTCAAGTATGTGAAGGTATTTGACGGCGTGGTTTCCTCCCACTGATCTCTGATTTTTCTATTAAATATGTGCACACGCATCTAGCTAGAGCCGACGGCTCTACCGTGCTGAAAACACCGGTTTTCATTAGATCACCGAAGTCAATCAGCATCGGGTGCGGTTAGTACTCGGGTGGGTGACCACCTGGGAACACTGCGTGCTGTTGGCAAATTTCGGGCGCAGTAGCCCAGTGGTTTGCGCGCTGGATTTGCACGCTGCCAAAACTGCCGCCGTGTTCATGCGGAGTACAATCACGTTAAACATGTTTTCCGTAAGTCCTTCCGAGAGGTTGGTGGTAGGTGAAGGTGGGTACGGCCCCTGGGGATGTCTTACCCACTGGGTTCCGGTCTAAATTGGGTGGCACTTCCCGGTCGTCCAAATGGTTACCTTACACCTTTCAGATAGTCCGGACGGTCTGGGTCTTAACAAAAACAACAACACGCGTCTAGCTCGTTTGTACATACGCCTTGCCATGTACCATGTTATTTCGTAGCCAGGGGCTCAATTTATTTTGGATGAGAACGTGTATGGTTTTAATCTTTTTGTGTTTTATACAAAATGTTAAGTTATTTACAATGTTTCTGGTCTTTTATAAAAGCACACTTCTTCGTCAAGCAACCTTCATCAACAGACAGGATTGTCTAATCCTAAATTATGGTGCGGCATCTAATTATAATGGAGTTGCGTCCGCCACATATGTGGATCGGTGTGATAGTGAATCTGTTGGCACAAAATTGCTCGAGAATATTGAGTCACTCGAATAAAACTTCCTTCTAATATTTCAAGGGATGAACTGCATACTCAACCCAATTTATTCATGGACCTAGTTTTGTTGCGCTCAGAAAAAGTAAAGTCCTTCTTTTTCTTTCGAACGCATGAAATTTTTGATATTGCCTTGATCCTCAAGTTTTTAAAATGTGCGGTATTACCATGTTCAGATGATCCACGTTATTTCCTGAACAATTAAGATAAATACAGTTCTGGAAGAAAGATCACGAAAGCCAGCATTTTTAAGACCCCTGTACACGTTACAATAATGTGAATCATAAATTGGCCGTTGCAGTTCTGCTCACAAGCTTTAATATACACGAGGTGATTTATTAAACGAACTGTTGTCTGTACTGCCACAAACTTGGTCTATTTACGTGGTTCAACTTCTTGAATATACAACTTTCTTGTTATTTTTCCGCAAATGGATTGAGCACAAATGACCTTGCAATTGTGTACAATATTTTTGTTTATTTCGTTATATTATTAAATGCATTTCTCTTTTCTTTTTTAAATATGCTGCTTCTTTTCCATTTATGCGTAAGTGCTATAATTTTAATTTATAAATAGTACATTTTTATTTTGAATGTTTACGATGTCGAATCAGGAGATAATAATGATTTTGGAAATTGCTTTGAGAATGAAAAATGAAAATTGTATCATGAATATAAGTGTCTATTAAATGAAATTCAATTCATTTTATTTTAAATTCCCTAAATATTAAATTGTATAAACTATAATGGTGAGTGGAGATTCGTTAATTTCACACAAGTAGAGCTGACGCCATCTATGCATGAGTAATGTAAACAAATCATTATATATTTACACTTAACGCAGTCTTATTTCCTACCTTACCTTCAACATTTCTGCAATTTACATTGTCCACTTATCTCCAAAAGGTATATATATATATATATATATATATATATATATATATATATATATATATATATATATATATATATATATATATATAAAAGAAACATATCTAAAAATACGATGCATAAAATACATAATCATAACACTGGATAATATTAAGGCGCAATGCCGCACTTTCATGTTAAGCAAGTATATAAAGGTAAATACAAAAAGAGATTGAAAAAAGATGGGGGGGAGGCATAAAGGAAGAGGGGGAAATGAATGGAGAGTGTTTACAGGAATTGCAATTTTATAGTTCTGCACAACGGAATGAGTTTTTATCGCCAAATACAGGGCATCCCAATGGGTGGGGGATGCTCCTCCATTCTTGCGGATATTTACTTGAACAAGTATAAGCAAGGTACTTATTTGGTTAATGAATTGCCATTCTACCGCTTTGTTGACGATGTGATAATTGGAGATACAAATCAACATTATCATAATGAATTTGGGTTTTACCCTATGTGCTTGGAACTTATAGAAACTCGGTATACAAATCAAGGAACTTTTGATTTTCTGGATATTAGTATTTATTATAATGAATATGACAAAATGTGTTTTAAAATTTATGACAAACGGGACAATTTTGATTTCGATATTAATTATATAATAGACTGGAAATCCAATTTAAGTAGTGGTATATTCAGAAATGTTATCATTAATCATTTAAATCGATATAGACGTCTTAATAAAGAAGAAGAGGAATAGCAACACTGTATCAATAAATTACTACAAGAAGCAGCAAAATGCCATTATCCGCTTCGATATCTAAGGCACTATGTAGACTTAGTCTTTAAGAAGGAAAAAACTGTTTTACATGATGATTGCATATCGGTGCAGTATCGTTACATGGCGTTACTTTTGGTCTTCGAGCATTCTGCTGTATAGTCAGGTTAATTTTATTTTCATATCTTGAGCCCTTTTGTGCTTCATTGTCTTTTTACTTCGGGATGTTTCATTGATTTCATCGGACGGAGGAGTGCTTCGGAATACAGAGGCACCGGGAGTGTTTCTGGAGTAAAAGCGCTTTAACCGGGAAGGAGGGGGTCGCAATCCCCCCGGCCTTTTTTCTGCCATTTCTGCCATTCCACTCTCCATTCATTTTCCCCCTTCCTTTGTGCCTCCCCCCATCTTTTTTCAATCTGTTTTTGTATTTACTTTATATATATATATATATATATATATATATATATATATATATATATATATATATATATATATATATATATATATATATATTTGAAGGCATGACAGCTTTATTCAATGCCTAAATCAGTTTTTTGAATTCCTGCACACTGCATTGTAATTACTCTCATCCATAGAGTATTTTTTGTTTCGAAATTTATTTCTCTGAAAACAAATTTATTGAAATAATTGTAGAAAGTTTTTCGAATTACAATAAATCATTTTCCTATTGAATTTCATAACAAAGCAGAAATAAATGAATTGGTGTCATTTATTTCACAAGCCATCAGACTGAAGCATTGGAAAATAAAAATTCTAACATATTTTTATTGATTATCGATTTCAACTGATGGCAGATAGTTGACGGAGTAAGACTATTATTTTTAATTAATGTTAAAATATGTTTTTATTCAGGAAAGCATTCAATTTCAACTAGTTAATCTGTATTTTAATATACATCTAGTGGTGTGGATTTTAAAATTGACTATGACAAAAATTTATTTTTAGAATGGTGAACCCAGATTCATAGATGTTGAACACTTAAATTGTGAGCACAAATTCACAGATAATGAACACATAAGTGGTGAACACAAATTCATAGATGGTGAAAACATAAATGGTGAACACAAATTAAAAGATGTTGAACACATAAATGGTGAGGACAAATTCATAGATGGTGAGCACATATATGGTGAACACAAATTCATAGGTGGTGAACACATAAATGGTGTACACAAAATCATAGAAGTGACAAACACGAAATTATGAACATTGGTTATGCTACGTCGCATTACTGGCAGGACTGAGAGATACACGAGTATATTTATATTATTACTAGCAGCATACCCGTTCTTCGTACGGAGTATATAATATAAAGAAACTTGAAATTCATAATCATGCCCAAATTCTTATAGTATACTAAATGACATGTTTAATCAAAATATTCTGTTAAAATATTTAATATAATGCTCCTAAAAAGAAGTTTAAGAATCTCTGTTCTCGCTATATAAAATTATCTTCATGGACATATCTGAAGAATAAAACATCTTGGACTCCTTATGTAAGCAAATATAAAAAAAAAATATGGAATTGAATCAATATATGCAAAATAAAAGCGTTAAAATTGTATGGGACCCGTAATAATTATATACGCGAATATTAGACAATATAACCTGTATTAGTAGATTACATGTATAAATTGAAAATACCAATAAACCCGTAATCTTTCAATCTGAAGACAGTCATTTATTCCAATATATGTCAAAATTAAAGTGCTAAAATTATATGGGAAGATATACACGTACTACTTATAATGTCCGATTATTAGAAGAAGATTACCCGTTTTGCAACATGAGTCACAAATGTTTTTTGGTAAAATACAACAGACGACGTAATAAATTGAATATATAATTAATCCCCTTAATCTTCATACCAGAAGACTGTACTTGATTCCAATATATATGCCAATATATGTCAAAATATATGCCAATATACCTATACTACTTATATTCTCGTAGGTTAGAAGATATACCCGTGCATTCCTAGAAGATTACTCGTACAACGTACAATATGCGTGTGTCAGCAATTTTTTGCCGCAATAAAACAATGGCGTAAGAACTTAAAAATATCAATAATCTCTGAATCAATAATTCCGGAAAATATCAATAATAATAATGTTTAATCCTGAAGAGTATAATTGATATTATCCAGTCCAAAATGAAATGGCAATGAAATTTATTTTATATACATATCTTCATTATTCAAATCGGAAAGGATTTAATAAAAATCGTCTGCCGCATAAACACATTGGATTTAAATCCGTTGCTAAGTGACATGATATCATTTGCTTCATATAAATTGCTGGAAAAAATATCGTCTAAATAGTTATATTTCTATTGAACATTTGGCTACAGTTTCGTCAAATTAGCGACATTTTAAAAAATCGCCAAATTTATCGCCAAGTGGGACTATAGAACTGACAGTTCCACTTTGCGACAAATTGACGAAATATCATCACAATACTATCCCCTAACAAAAAACAATTAATATCATTTATTTAGCGCAATTTTATCAATTTTAAGATATTTTTATAGATTTGAAAACATTTTTATCAATTTGGTGACATTTTAAAAATTCGCTAAATGTATTACTAAGTAGGATGGGTGGTCTGACAGATAAATGCTAACCAAACATCATTTCAGTACTCTCTTCTAACAAAACAAAAAAAAAAAATTCATTGATATGTAGAAGACCCAAGCCACACGACCAACCCGAAGGTTTATGGCAGCTGTTTGTGTGTCGTTTATATCAATTTGGCGACATTTCCGTCAATTTGGCAAAGTTTAAGAAAAGTTGTCAAATTAGCGATATCCCTCCAAATTCGTAGCTTTGAATTTGCAGATCTGAATGAAACATTCTTATCCCGTTTCAATATACTAAATGAAAACACTACAATTGTATTAGAAGATATACCCGCTCTACTCTTTTTCTGTTTCAACAATCGGCTATATGAATTTATTGGCTAAACACAATATATGAGTTTAGTAGCTAAATACGATATAAGCTTGAAAACTCTTTGCCAAAATAAATGAAATTGATGTACGCAGTCAGCAATTAATATAATTAAAAGAAAAATCAAACCGTCTATTTATAAGATATACTTTTATATCCATTTATCCATTTATTTATTATTTAAATCGAAAAAAATAATAAAAACATAAACAAACACATTTAATTTAATTGCGATGCCGAGCAACATGATATATCCTCCTAAAATGTTAAAATTTATTAACCACTAACAGCACACCCGTTATTCGTACGGAGTGTATAATTTAAAGAAATTTATAGTTCGCAATCATGTGCAAAATCTGTTAAAATATTAAATTTATTGCTCCTAAAGAGAAGTTTAAGAATATATGTTCTCACTATGCAAAATTATCTTCACGATCAGATCTGAAGAATAAAACATCCTGTCCCCTTTTGTAAGCAAATTTACAGAAGAAAAAATAGGAATTGAATGAATATATGCAACCCCGTACTAATTATATTGTCGCAGATCAGAAAATATGCCAATGTGTTAGTAGAAGATTACCCGTATTACAATATGCGTCTCAAAAATATTTGCCAAAATAAAAGAGATGACGTAATAAATTGAAAACATCAATAATATCCGTACTCTTTATACCAGAAGGTCGTAATTGATTCCAATATATGCCAATATATATCAAAACATATGTCAATATACCTGTAATACTTATATTCTCGTAGATTAAAAGATATACACGTGTATTTGTAGAAGATTCGTACAACATACAATATATGAGTTTAAACAATTTTTGTCATAATAAAATAATTGCATAATAACTTGAAAATATCAATAATCCTTGAATCAATAATCCTCGAAAATATAAATAATAATAGTTTTTAAACCTGAAGACCGTAATTGATATTATCCAGTCAAAAATGCTATAAGAAAAATCAAATCGTTCTTTTCTGAAATATATTTTTATATCCATTTATTTATTATTCAAATTGAAAAAATAATTATTAAAATTAACAGACAGATTTAATTTAATTCCGTTTCTGAGTAACATGATATAAGATAGAATCTTATAACATGTTAAATATGTCATGTCTTATAACATAAACTGCGAAATTAAATAACGATTTTGATTTCTCTATACTTCTCATTGTTCCGTAAAAGCTTATTTTAAACTAGCAGCATACCCGTTCTTCGTACGGAGTATATAATATAAAGAAACTTGAAATTCATAATCATGCCCAAATTCTTATAGTATACTAAATGACATGTTTAATCAAAATTTTCTGTTAAAATATTTAATATAATGCTCCTAAAAAGAAGATTAAGAATCTCTGTTCTCGCTATATAAAATTATCTTCATGGACATATCTGAAGAATAAAACATCTTGGACCCCTTATGTAAGCAAATATAAAAAAAAATATGGAATTGAATCAATATATGCAAAATAAAAGCGTTAAAATTGTATGGGACCCGTACTAATTATATACGCGAATATTAGAAAATATAACCTGTATTAGTAGATTACATGTATAAATTGAAAATACCAATAAACCCGTCATCTTTAAATCTGAAGACAGTCATTTATTCCAATATATGTCAAAATTAAAGTGCTAAAATTATATGGGAAGATATACACGTACTACTTATAATGTCCGATTATTAGTAGAAGATTACCCGTTTTGCAATATGAGTCACAAATGTTTTTTGGTAAAATACAACAGACGACGTAATAAATTGAATATATAATTAATCCCCTTAATCTTCATACCAGAAGACTGTACTTGATTCCAATATATATGCCAATATATGTCAAAATATATGCCAATATACCTGTACTACTTATATTCTCGTAGGTTAGAAGATATACCCGTGCATTCCCAGAAGATTACTCGTACAACGTACAATATGCGTGTCTCAGCAATTTTTGCCGCAATAAAACAATGGCGTAATAACTTAAAAATATCAATAATCCCTGAATCAATAATTCCGGAAAATATCAATAATAATAATGTTTAAACCTGAAGAGTATAATTGATATTATCCAGTCCAAAATGAAATGGCAATGAAATTTATTTTATATACATATCTTCATTATTCAAATCGGAAAGGATTTAATAAAAATCGTCTGCCGCATAAACACATTGGATTTAAATCCGTTGCTAAGCGACATGATATCATTTGCTTCAAATAAATTGGTAGAAAAAATATCGTCTAAATAGTTATATTTCTATGGAACATTTGGCGACAGTTTCGTCAAATTAGCGACATTTTAAAAAATCGCCAAATTTATCGCCAAGTGGGACTGTAGAACTGACTGTTCCACTTTGCGACAAATTGACGAAATATCATCACAATACTATCCCCTAACAAAAAACAATTAATATCATTTATGTAGCGCAATTTTATCAATTTCAAGATATTTTTATAGATTTGAAAACATTTTTATCAATTTGGTGACATTTTAAAAATTCGCTAAATGTATTACTAAGTAGGATGGTTGGTCTGACAGATAAATGCTAACCAAACATCATTTCAGTACTCTCTTCTAACAAAACAAAAAAAAATTTCATTGATATGTAGAAGACCCAAGCCACACGACCAACCCGAAGGTTTATGGCAGCTGTTTGTGTGTCGTTTATATCAATTTGGCGACATTTCCGTCAATTTGGCAAAGTTTAAGAAAAGTTGTCAAATTAGCGATATCCCTCCAAATTCGTAGCTTTGAATTTGCTGATCTGAATGAAACATTCTTATCCCGTTTCAATATACTAAATGAAAACACTACAATTGTATTAGAAGATATACCCGCTCTACTCTTTTTCTGTTTCAACAATCGGCTATATGAATTTATTGGCTAAACACAATATATGAGTTTAGTAGCTAAATACGATATAAGCTTGAAAACTCTTTGCCAAAATAAATGCAATTGATGTACGCAGTCAGCAATAAATATAATTAAAAGAAAAATCAAACCGTCCATTCATAAGATATACTTTTATATCCATTTATCCATTTATTTATTATTTAAATCGAAAAAAAATAATAAAAACATTAACAAACACATTTAATTTAATTGCGATGCCGAGCAACATGATATATCCTCCTAAAATGTTAAAATTTATTAACCACTAACAGCACACACGTTATTCGTACGGAGTGTATAATTTAAAGAAACTTAAAGTTCGCAATCATGTGCAAATTCTGTTAAAATATTAAATTTATTGCTCCTAAAGAGAAGTTTAAGAATATATGTTCTCACAATGCAAAATTATCTTCACGATCAGATCTGAAGAATAAAACATCCTGCCCCCTTTTGTAAGCAAATTTACAGAAGAAAAAATAGGAATTGAATGAATATATGCAACCCCGTACTAATTATATTGTCGCAGATCAGAAAATATGCCAATGTGTTAGTAGAAGATTACCCGTATTACAATATGCGTCTCAAAAATATTTGCCGAAATAAAAGAGATGACGTAATAAATTGAAAACATCAATAATATCCGTACTCTTTATACCAGAAGGTCGTAATTGATTCCAATATATGCCAATATATATCAAAACATATGTCAATATACCTGTACTACTTATATTCCCGTAGATTAAAAGATATACACGTGTATTTGTAGAAGATTCGTACAACATACAATATATGAGTTTAAACAATTTTTGTCATAATAAAATCATTGCATAATAACTTGAAAATATCAATAATCCTTGAATCAATAATCCCCGAAAATATAAATAATAATAATTTTTAAACCTGAAGACCGTAATTGATATTATCCAGTCAAAAATGCTATAAGAAAAATCAAATCGTTCTTTTCTAAAATATATTTTTATATCCATTTATTTATTATTCAAATCGAAAAAATAATTATTAAAATTAACAGACAGATTTAATTTAATTGCGTTTCTGAGTAACATGATATAAGATAGAATCTTATAACATGTTAAATATGTCATGTCTTATAACATAAACTGCGAAATTAAATAACGATTTTGATTTCTCTATACTTCTCATTGTTCCGTAAAGGCGTGTTTTAAATAAACCATGAACCATGGAGATAGATTTCCCCTTTAAATCATGTTTCAAACAATTCATGTTTTCAGAAAGTGACTATTTAACGCAAAAAATCTCCCATCAAACTCAGAGATTAAATTTTAATTCACTTTCAAACGAATTTCAAGCTTTTCGTTTGGATAAACCACGGAGTTAGGGAGTAGAACTCCTAGGAAAAAGTTCCGTTTTTCATTAATATCTCGACAACCCCAGGTCTTAGAAACTCGAAACTTGGACAAAATTTATGGGGGGATATTTCAAGGCTATTCACCAAATTTCATTAAATTCGGTTCAGCCGTTTTTCCGTGATGATGAGACAAACGAAAATTTCGTTTTTTACTAATATCTCGAGAACCACTGGTCGTAGAAACTCAAAACACGGATATAATTTTAAGTGGGGCTATTTCTGGGCTACCCACAAAATTTCATCAAATTCGGTTCAGCCGTTCTCCCGTGATGGTGTGACAAACAGACAGACAGACAGACAGACAGACAGACAGACAGACAGACAGACAGACAGACAGACAGATTTTCATTTTTATTTATATAGATAAACCATGAACCATGGAGATAGATTCCCCCATTAAATCATGTTTCAAACAATTCATGTTTTCAGAAAGTGACTAATTAACGCAAAAAATCTCCCATCAAACTCAGAGATTAAATTTTAATTCACTTTCAAACGATTTTCAAGCTTTTCGTTTGGATAAACCACGGAGTTAGGGAGTAGAACTCCTAGGAAAAAGTTCCGTTTTTCATTAATATCTCGACAACCCCAGGTCTTAGAAACTCGAAACTTGGACAAAATTTATGGGGGGATATTTCAAGGCTATTCACCAAATTTCATTAAATTCGGTTCAGCCGTTTTTCCGTGATGATGAGACAAACGAAAATTTCGTTTTTTACTAATATCTCGAGAACCACTGGTCGTAGAAACTCAAAACACGGATATAATTTTAAGTGGGGCTATTTCTGGGCTACCCACAAAATTTCATCAAATTCGGTTCAGCCGTTCTCCCGTGATGGTGTGACAAACAGACAGACAGACAGACAGACAGACAGACAGACAGACAGACAGATTTTCATTTTTATTTATATAGATTAGAGAATCCCAACCATAAGAGAATCAGTATGATGGAAATACTGAGATGGTCATATTTTTACATTATTTTAGAAAGTATTAAATAAATATTATGCATTGTATTTATATATTTCATATATTTTTATCAACATTACATATATACATATTTATATACGTATTGTATATACATTTATGTAATAATAATATGTGTAGATAAATATACATACATGTAATAAATGAATCACATATAAAAATTTTATGCAGATTGAGCTATAAATAAAAGTATAACAAAGCTTTGAAAATAGGTCCAAAGGCACATCTTTTCAGTTACTTGAAGGTTGCAACTCCCCTTAATTAAAGTGGTCGTGAGTCGTAACATTGTTATCGTAGTCGCAAAACACACCATTACCCTTTGCACGAGTTCCTTAACATAACCATTAAATTAAAACACTACACATTAAAAACCACATTTTAACTTTTAAAATAAAATGGCATTCATTCAAGCATCTATTATTGTTATAATTAAAATTAAATCAATTTTAACGAACGCTTAAGAAGGTGAAAAGCACCTTGTGAAACCAGGTATTTTGAATCGTATTCCAAAGATCAAAAATTGAACTGACATACATGAAAACTGACACATACCTCTGTATTTCGGGTCTATTGCTCACCATGGCTGTCACCTATTCTGATCCTCTTTCTGACATTTGGAGTCAGACTTCGTTTTTCTCTATAATATTCTCAATGCTCAACTGAATAAAGACACTCTCTGAACAACACTTTTTTGAAATCACGAAGCTCTCTTTCTTCAACTCTTGAATAATCATTCCATTGAAACCACAACTCTCTCTCTACGCATTCGAATATTATTGAATTATATTCGTTGAGTTTCCTCCATGTGTCCGCAACATTTTTCCTGAGGTTCAGGTACGCCCAACAATCTCTCATTGGATGCTCCTCAGTCTGATGTCGTATCTTTGCATTATTGGCTCTTTCAGTTTCCAATGAAGCTGGCCTTAGGATAGTTTGCCCCAACCACACATGCAATTTGTGTGACGTATATTTATTGAGGTCATATCTTTCCGGAACAAGACTGTCATAAAACGGTAATTAAATGTCTGCGCTTTGTTATATCGTAAACATCAGAAGCTGCAAATGGTGCCTCCTGGTCTCACAATTTCTATGATGGATGTTGCACTGTTCTGGATGTATTGAAAAGTAAAATATATAATTTATTACTTTCTTTTTATGCAATAATGTATAAGGAAAGTATTGTGACGGGGTCGAGCATTCGAATTCGAGTTTTCGAAGGGAGAGCACGTTTCAAGCATCCCTGATCACGAATCGAACATTTTTGAAGTGATGTCTGTGTGTGTGTGTGTGGTGTGTGTGCAAGTATGTGTGTGTGTGTGTGTGTCAGTGAGCCTGTGGAGACGATAACTGATGAACGAATCTGCCATTCGAACGAAATTTGGTACAAAAATTACAATCCATAAACACTGGAAGCCTATTGTTTTTATACGCAATCGAATGTTCAGAATCCCCCTAAATTTTCGAGAGAAATTTTGGAAAAATCTAAACTTCTAATAAAGTTACGCAAATAGACATTTCTTATGTAATTTTTCGTTAGAATACGATTGACATAAATCTCGAATCGTACCCAAAACTAATCAGCACCAGATTCGCCCACAAGTGACTTACTTACCAAATTTTACGAAATTCAGTCCATTAGTTTTTTAGTTAGAGTGGATACAAAATCTGCACAGACAGTCAGACAGACCCACAGACACACACAGAGACGTCACGCTAAAAATAGTTTTTTCGTATTCTAGAGGTCTCGAAACGTTTAGATCCGTTGAAAACTCGAGTTGTGATTTTCGACATGACTCCAATACTTTCCCTATACATTACCACATATTGCAGGGAAAGTAAAAAGGAATGAACAATTCAGTTGAAGACTTGAACTAAAGAAAATTATGTCCAATATTGAACCACATAAAAAGTCTTGTTATATACAATGAAAAAAATAAATCAGAGTTAGCCTTTCTCAGGTTATGTTCTAGCATAAACTCATTCTGGTAGCAACGTCAAAACCACTACAACCTTAGTTTAATAGTGTCACTTAAACTAATATATGACTGCACTTCATATAGTCATTTTCAGAAAATCAAAGCAATTTTTCTTAGCAATTTTTTAGACAGTCGGTATTACTTTGAATGAATAACCGCTGTTTATGTGCAGTAAATACATTTATTCTATCAAAATAAAAACATTGCCTTTTTAATGTCTTCTAATTTAGTCCTTTAACTGTTAAATTTGTACACAATATATTTCAATCTATTTTCATTTAAAAGGCAATATGAGAGCAGCAGGTAAAAATAATGGATTTGTGCTCAATTTGAAGGATATTATTTTCTGATATGTAGCATGTATTATTTTCTGGTGTTTAGCATATTTGGTATTTAGCATATAGACATGCAAAAAATATTTTCAAACTTTCACCTAAAAATATTTAAAATAATATTTGCATAAACTTTTCTTTATTTTTCATCGAACATTCTAACATAACAACATTTTGAAATACAAACAAACCCTCTGTGATATATCGCCGTAATAGAAGCACTACTATATATTCACTATGTGAAGTTATTTCTTCTTCAATTTTACTTTTCCAACCTAAGTAGGAAATACGCTTTGCGTTTTTTCATGTATCGTCTTGAATATATTCAGTACCCGCTATATGCTGTTTTTCTGGTCTTAGGATGGATTGCTTACTTATGGCCGCAAATACTTTTGGCAGAAAGAATTTTCTTTACAGTATTTTGTAGTGTGGTACAAGAGAAAATGACTTAAATATTATGCGTGCATTTATTCAAAACGTATTTTCAATATTTTGAAGTTTAAAATCAATTGTGCATATTTTATGAATTGCTATTTGAAGATGTTTCTGTCAAAATAAGTATAAACAGTAAGACTTCTGAAGATACTATGAACTTTAGAAGAATTATTTTCGTATTAAAATATTTTTAAGTTTTCTTAACTTTTTCCCATATTAAGAAAATTAGTCATTTTTCCGAAAATTAATAATCGCTATAAAGCAAGTTTACCTAATTCCTGCGTATTACGTTGCATGTGTTACGGCAGTCAAAATTAAAATAATGAATGCGTAACTAGGCATCGCGCACTTTGGTCTTGTTATTTTAACAGCCGGAATAGGTGGCCCTTAGTGGAATGTGTTTTTGCTTAAAGCAGAGCTCAGGTGTGACATTTTGGTGTAAACACCCATTTCAGTAAGAAAGCGATGAACGCGGGGCGACTTCGCGGTGGAAGAATCCCAGTGCTATAAAATATAACGTAAGAAAAGGGAATTTATTTCACTGCCTATATGTATGACTTGCGCAACTCTAGTATAATAGGGTTTAGAAATATGTCCGTAAAGCGCCAGGGTGAACGCACAATAACGGGTGTACTTTAATGGACTGAGGGAGCGAAATCTCCCAGGACCATCTGAGATCGCCAGCAGCTGACGGACCCGCCAGATGGTCAAGGGGTCAAGAGGCCGTGTGAACTAGAAAGTGTAAACAACAAGTCGGGTACTATATATATTGGCCCGAGAGGATATCGATGTATAGAGTTTGATGTGTAGAGTTCGATGTATAGAGTTCGAAGTATAGAGTTCGGTATGACATGCAACTGCGTTAGTGCTTCTAGCTGAGTGTGCGCAAAAGAGTCCCCGGATCCCTAGACGACGACTGAAGCCCCAAGTACAGCCCCAAGTACAGAGCAAAGACCCCCGTCTTAGTAAAGGTAAGATTTCTCGTCCATGATATTATTATTATGACGGTGATCAAACGCGCTAGTTTTTCGGGAATAATTCAGGGCTAAGATCGGTGGCGCAATGTATCGTGTAAATTACATACTCTCTCTCTATCTCTCTCTCTCCATCTTTTTTCCTGGTGAAAGGAAAGGCCCGATAGCTATCGAAAGAATACTAATCTGTAGAATAAATCATGTAAAGAAGTGTGGGAATAAATAGGTATTTTAATTATATAATTGTTCTTTTACTTAACCATTCAAACCTTATGCGTCATGTCATTTAAAGATAAAAGAGCCGCCAATCCGCAAAGCCATTACTTCGCCGATTGAGGTGTCCTCCAAGTGGGCATATAGACTGTGGCAGTATGGCTACTTATAGAGGGGAGGGCAACGGCGTAACACATGCCAAGTAATCTAAGTGACACTAACTTAAAAAAAATAAATTTTAAATGTTTTTCTCTTTGCCAAAACATACAAACAAACTCACAATATAACTATTTTTATTGATATAACCAATCGTTACAGGTTGTAAAGAACCTCGCTGCTTTAACCGGGAATCAAACCACGGATCTTCTTTCTGGCTAACCAATGCTCTACCGTTGAGGTATTGGGACGGAATTGTAATCGCTTATCGTCGAGGTAGATGTTGCATTCACAACCCTCTAATGTCAGATTGACGTGTAACTAACAATTTGACTGACCGGCTCCAGCTTTCCCCCCTCAGGTTAGCCTCCTGCTGCTACTCTTATACTGAAGGTTAGCTTCCTCCATGATAGTTGTCCTCCTGATTTGGAATCAGTGCTATACCAGAGTCCACTGAATCCGTGCTAGTCGTACTAGGGTCTCTTTCAGAACTCCGGTATATTTGCACTAACCTACACGGTTGATTAGCTTGGACGACATTGTAAAGGAACTTGTTTCTCAAACGAGTAATCGAACCACGGATGTTGATGTTGACCAGCCGACGATCTGCTTTTAAGCTACTGAGGTTGAATAGCAAGCTCTTAACATCGAAGTGGCCTCTGTAAGGTTTATTTATATCTTAATTGCAAATTGTTTAAAAAGTTACATAAAAATTGCACATTGAAATAAAAAGCAGTACCTAATATACAAGTATTTCTATTCATCATTAAAGAAAACAAAATCGCCCCTCACGCTTTGGAGCATGCTGGTTGAAAAAGGCTTTTAACTCATTCTGCTAAACTTTACTATATTTTGGCATGTCGGATAATGTGCTGGAATACGATAAGTACAATGTCGGAATACCCGATACCGCAAATTAGGTGCAATATCGCCAACTCGGAAACTTAGGCAAAATATCACTAATTTAACAATAGATTCTGAATTATATTTGATTTTTTTTATTATCTCTGTTGATATGTGGAACTATAAATGTATTGCATTTTATTCAAAGTATAGAGTATTTCAATGCTTGAGAAACAGATATTTTTTTAATGAATCTGGGGTCTCATGCAGTAATTTATGGCATTAATCGGGAGAGGTGAATTGTCCGTGTTCATAAGTGTATGCCATGTAAACCATATTCTGAAAAGCATGCTGACACGTTACCGAATAACATTACACACCTTACCTTACATATTGGGATTCAAGAATGTCTCATTTCAACTCCACACGACTATGTATTTTGAGTTTGGTGCTTGCAGTCAGAAATTATGTGCATTTTCGAATATCATAAACGTTTCTGAACTTATCATATTGTACCACTTTTGCAGATCGAATCGTGTATTTTCTTATTCAAAAGAGTTCTATATTAAATTTCGCAATGGAAAATCAATTTAAAAATGTTGGACTTGCCTGCTCAGATAATATATCCGAATACCATAGAACACATCTGCAACATATTAGGATCTTATTTTGATCTAACCTTAGACAATCTTCCGAAGCAACTGCTAGAGATATTTTGTAAAAAGATCGACCATATCTAGAAGATAGTTCCATGTTTGTTCCAAAGTCTTTTAATGGATTATTGTGTGGTCTTAAACAGCCCAACTTAATATTTATATCTCAGTATCCATAAGCTACTTTTATTTCCACCTTGGAGTTGAACTATGTTCATTATGGATCATAAAAATATAACAATTCGTTCCATAAAAGAGTAAAGATACAGAACTGCACATATACATTAGTTATATTCTGAAATCTATCGCCTATACAGTTTAATTTGCTTTCGATGCAGAAAGCAATTGAATGCAGTGTAAACTATTTTACTTATTACCAATTTTGCAATCATCCTTTTGAATAGTTCATTTCTTACCTTTTACTAACATGTGCCGATTGCATTTATTATTAACTAATCCTGTCGCAATGTACTTCTGAGGTTAACTACAAACCTTTTTGTAAAATAACTTCCAATAACTGGGTTATGAACAAGGTCAATTTTAATAATAATTTTCAGTATCTTGTAAATCAATTCTCAATTAAATACTTCAATATTCTTAAATTATTTAAGTATACTTAGCCCTTAGAAAGTAAGCTGTTGATTGTAATCACATTTTGAAATCTGCATCTGAAGCTAAGTATAATAGGGAAGAAAACTATATATGAAACTGCAATAACCCTAAAACATTCTTAATAACCCTAAAACCCTAAAACCTCCAAATTTCACTTGTGAATGACATATTATAACTGGCAATGTATCGGATCGTAAATTTGAAACTTGCGCAAGTCATAGTGAGACATTTTCAGTATTCTTAAATAGTCAAAAAGGAGCAACAAGCTTATATGGGAATGACGAATGCCATGTAAAAGTATATGCTTCTCTTTAGTATAATTGCAATCACAAACTTAAGAGGAAGAGTTGGGTCATAAATTCGCATTAAATGTATAATTTTATTAGGCCATTCAAGGGGCTCATATCTGGGCGCGGTAGCCCTGTGGTTAGCACGCGGAGGTTGCAATCGGTAGTCGCGGGTTCGATTCCCGCCGCTGCCCAAACTGCCGCCGTGTTCACGCGGAGTACGATCACCTTAAACATGTGGGTCCGTAAGTCCTTCCGAGAGGTTGGTGGTAGGGAAAAGAGGGTACGGTCCCTGTGGGTGCCTCCCCCACTGGGTTTCGGTCTAAATTGGGTGGCACTTCCCGGCCGTCCAAACAGTTACCTTACACCTTTCTGGTAGGTCGGACGGTCTGGGTCAAAGAAGAAGAAGGGGCTCATATCTGAAATGAAAATTTAACAGAATAATGTCCCTCCACTCGATGGTCGATCCCTTCAGCTTTTTCTGTTATTCTGCCTACGTATCTGTTACCATCTTTATATTCCTGGCAACACAGTGAGCTCATTAGTTGAATGGTGGAAATCACTACGAAGATACTTTCAAATAATATGACTAAAATTCGTCATAGGTACGTTTATAACATTTATCTGCAAAATAAGTTTTAACAATAAACGGACGTTCATGCTCTGAAAAGGGCATTGAAACTGACACAGCACGCAGGACTGGGTTCTTAACTAGTACATACATATGCCATGTTCGCTTTTGCTACATATTACTTACTGTTGACCTTAACTATAATAGTACCATCTAACTAACAATTTTACATATCCTTTATCGACGACTGAATTTCACATTCATAAACGTCGGGGTTCATCCTCTTAAAAACAATCTTTAGCAAAATACTCTTTCAAAACACTCTCATACAATATTTTAGTCGCGTTATTATTACAGGCATTCCATCATTAAGTAGACTGGTGTGGTTTTACTGTCACATTAATTTAATATTTTTTAGAAAGGCAGCAATATAAGTTGAAACTTAATTTATATTATTTTAATCAACTTATTTAATACTAGTATTGAAGCATGTCAAGGGCAGGGGCACTAACAATTAAAACCTAGTTGCATTGTTTTAATAAGTTTGCTTTTTTCAACAAAAACGCGTGTCGTTGAAAATACTTATTTTAATAAAAAATTGACAGAGTTATGTTCTGACCCATGGTCGATACTGTGAGTGTGCAAAGTTTTATCCTTGTATTTCATCACAAGAGGGAATTATGAAGGGTATGTACATTATTTTGAATCCCACCCCCCTACTCCAATTCGTTTGCACTTGATGGGAAAATTCGAAATTCTGTGTTAGATCATGTTCCATCGACGATAATATAAGTGTCCAAAGTTCCCAAGAGACAAAGCCACCGAGAGCAGGGAATTTTCTGGAGCTTTTAGAAATACTTTTAGAAAACCTGCACTTTCTACGCCTATGAGAAGGTAATCAAAAATATGACTACACTAGTTTCTGTCTGGTCGTCGATACTATGAGTATGCAAATATTCAGTGTTCTAGTTCATCAGGGTGTTCAAGAAAGTCTGAAAATGCTTTTTAAAGAACACATTTTTCTACCTCCAGGGTGATCAAAATCTATTTTCGTTAGGTTTTGTGCTGTGATCATGGGTACAGAAATTCACCCTTCTGAGTTACCGGGATATTTCTGATGGATCTGGAAACAAAAAAGCGCGTTGGACAATTCTTATACAGAAATTATCAATGTCTTCAAATTGTTACAGTGCTGATAATATTTCGATGAAATTAAGAATGAAAAAAATAATTAGAGTTTGACACAAACTACAAGTGAATTATATTCTTAAAATGTGCAACATATTTTAACGTGTTGGTATGTCCGTTATAATGTTCTAAAAATAGTATTTTGTGTGATTTATTGAACAAAAATACTGCACTCTCTTGAGGTAATTGATGAAAGTTTAAAAGTATCCTAAGAGAAATTAAATTTAAAAGTTTTATGTCGTTAAATGACGGTTTAATATTGAATGAAACAATTTCTCAACAAAAGTTGCCGTTGCAGTAATTGCCATGAGATAAATTTTAAATTGACCTTATATATAATTCAGAAGCATTTCAAAATACAACAGTGAAAGTAATTGTTTTAGAGATGGTTGGAAAGATACCTGTAGAAAACTAATTTCTAACCTGAGTAAATAAATAAAGAAAAAACCCTACTTGAAGGAAAAGGAAATACAGAAATATATTTTAAGTTGTTGATTGCTTAAGTTTTGTCGAAAGTTCTAAAAATACTTATGTTAGTCGATTAAAGTGGATCATGTGTTCAACATTTTCTTGTAAATTTAATACATTTTTGAAAACTGTATTTTTAAGTTCTGATAAACACTAAGATGACTTGGCTGGTACCTAATTATATAACCTGAAGTACCAGTAAAATATGCTAATATGTACTGTTTGTTCCATGCTGTTTTTCAATAATGTTGAAAAATGTACCTTCTCATAGCACAGCTTTATGCATATGAAAATATTTTCTATTAATACAATTATATGTTTATAGTAATTTTTTTTTCTTGTTTATATAAACTTCCGTCGGTTTTAGATATAAAAGTTAGAATAATGTCAGAAAAATGGAAACTGCTGACTTTACAAGAAAAGCAAAACAACAAGAATGTAAATTCAGTGAAAGACGTTCGAAAAATTCTGTTGAAAGTCGTAAAAATACAATTTTATTTTAAGATTTGTCAATTCTTTTAATTAGTATATCAAGTTAATGATACTTTTAACTTTTTGTTATGTGAATCACTAGCAAAACTCTCGTATCATTTATTTTCCAAGAAAAAAATTAATGTAATAGCAGTAATGCGAATTATTTAAAATGTCTGCTTCTATGCACGCAATTTATCATCCTAACTAATCAAAGTATTTTAAGTAATTCATCAGTCAAATTTGAAAAGTCAGTCCAATTCGATGAGAGGATGTTTGTCTTTTGTTCCAGTAGTTCATCACTTAGAGCAGTATTTTGTCTTTAGTCCTAGTAATTCATCGATTAGAGCGGATTTTTGTCTCTTGTCCCAGTAGTTCATCGGTTAGAACAGCGTTTTGTCTCTTGTCCCAGTAGTTCATCGGTTAGAGCTGTATTTTGTCTTTTGTCCCAGTCGTTCATCGGTTAGAGCTGAGTTTTGTCTTTTGTCCCAGTAATTCATCGGTCAGAGCACCCTTTTGTCTCTTGTCCCAGTAGTTCATCGCTTAGAGCAGCGCTTCGGCTTTTGTCCCAGTAGTGTTCATCGGTTAGAGCAGCGTTTTTCAACGTGTATTCCACAGATTCTTGTAGATCCACGATGTGATAGTTTCCTGCACGTTTTCTTAAAAAATAATAAACGCGTAAAATTTTGATTAATTGAATTTTCAATTTGGGGTTCTACGAATGTGATAGTTTCGTGTATAATATCTTACAAATTAAAAAAACACGTAACATTTTGAATACACAATTGGGACCACGCTGAAATTATTCTCATTTTAGGGTTTCTCCATGAAACTGAATTGGAAAAGTGTTCCGCAACCACACAATTTTGGAAAACACTGGATTATAACATGAACTGTGGCCAGTTCGAAGATCCTCAGTTCTATTGCCGTCTGGGACAGTGAAACTTTAACGATTTTTTATATTAATTAAATGGAAATAAATGACTATAAAAGCATGGTATTTAGATTTAATAATGTAATTTACAAAGGACTGATTGTTATGTAGACGTAATGAAGTGACATGTTAAAATTGTTTATAGGTATCAAATTTTAATGCAACAAAATTCCAAGAATATTTTATTACTGTAATCTATAAGGAAAAGTACCGCAACTGAGTAACAATACCTCCTGGTACCCCCTAAAACCGCCTGAGTGAACAACTTTACCATTATTTTTAATAACTTGTTTCTATTTTATATAAAAATAACAACCCAAGGTTCCAATATATATTTTAAATAAAAAATGTTTTCTACTTTGATACAAATAAAACTTTCTGGAAAACCGTAAAAACAAATCAATAGCAAAATCATTTTGGGAAAAAAAATAGCCACAACCCTAAACAACAGATTTCTAAGGTGTAAAAGGGTACAAAGACAAAAAAGTAGTAGTAAACAAGAAAATATGTCCGAGAGAAAAAGCCGTTGACTCCTGAAATTTATGACTTCCTCTGCTGTTTGACCTACTTTAAGAATTTGGTGAATTGTAAAAATAAATTACTTTTGTTTAAGTTAGAAACAAAAGCTTGTATTGCAAATAAAATGGTCAGAAATAGAAAAGTTTTATGCACATTTGCACAGATAGTGCTTTTAATTGATTCTAGTAATTTCGTGTAGCTTTTTATTATTGCTGCTGAATATATTTTCGAAACCTTGTTTTTAACTAGCAAAAAGCTGCTCTATGAATGAACTTGCGCATGAATTATGCGACCTGTTGAAACCCAGACCGTCCGACCTACCAGAAAGGTGTAAGGTAACTGTTTGGACCTGTGAAATGCGGTGAAATATTTCAAATTAACAAATAATTAATTAAAAAATTGGAAACATAAAATTCAATTTTAATACGTAAGAATCCTAACACAAAAGACCATACACATTTTTAGAATTTAAATATTAAATTAAACAAATTAGAATATAGGAAAACAATGAAATCAAAATAAAAACATTTACATAGCAAAACCGTATTTAATAAGACGTATTCGAATTAAACGCATCGTAATTAAACATATTCGAAACGAACTACGGAGTTATTGAGTTTCAGCAAACAAAGGACGGACCCCAAACAGTATATTGTAGCCACGTAACATGTAGCGCGAAAGAGCTAGCGAAGCGAAAGTGCTAGCACTAAATTCGAGCGAGGTTGGCGGTCATCCCTACCCCCTACATATCGAGTCCCCTAACATAGCGAGTTCCCCTGCACAACTGGTCCCCCTATATAACGAGTCACCCTACATACGCGAGTTTGCGATTGTGAAGAACAAGGGTACCCCCCTAGTATTATTTAAAATTTAAAAAAAAATGAACTCTAAATTTTATAACCATAACAATCTTTTAAATATCCTATCCATTGTAGAGATATTATTAAACTTTATAATTTGACAATAAACTCTCAAATAAGTAAAATGCACTTTGTGCAAAGGATAAGGAAATCATGAGCAACGTATATATGCACAAATGAGACAATAATGCAGCATACAGATGTTTCAAGGATCTTCATGGATAAAATGCCGCATTTCGTATGTTGGGGTTTGTTAGTTGGCTGGCACTGACGAAAGCGTATCCTCAAAACAGCTGTCTTATTTGTGCCTGATTATTGTCTTATTTGCGCTTATATATGGTTTTCCTTAATAAAGTCTTACTTTCACTGTATAATGGTATAGGATATTGGTCAGTTTTACTTTACTCCAATAGAGGGCTACGCCCCTTTTCGCCTACGTTCACCACAGCTCACAAAACATCTTAATTTACTTCGCTCTTCAACAGCCAGATATCCTTTCGCGAGCTATTTCACCCCATCTTCCCACACACGAAGTTCAAATAGTTATTTAATAGTTAAATATTTGCAATAATAAGACATTAAAAGTCTAAAGATAGCAATAGCCTACGATACAGAAAATCTCAACTAGAGTAACAGTAACCGAGGTCAGAATAATAGATTTATTTTTAATTGTTCAAATTAGTTGAGGACGCCGGTCTCTGCTTGTCCAGAGATAATTAATATTTTATTCACACAATGTATGTATATATTATGGTCATGTGAAAAAATAGGGCGTCCAATAAATAATCCATGCATAGTCCACTTCAACACTAAGATCTTTCAATTTCGTCTCACTATCTCAACGGTAGAGCATCATTGTAGCGGATGTACCTGTTTATTTTTGTTCCTCCTTCCGGCCAAGTGGTGCGGATGACATGTAAATGCCAGTGTAACCACCTTGGCCCGATTTTATAAATATATATATATATATATATATATATATATATATATATATATATATATATATATGTGTGTGTGTGTGTGTGTGTATAGATTTATTTTGATAGTAAATTTAGGTGTTTAGTTGGATTTTATGTTGGCACGCATTTATGTTTTGTGTTTTCAATTGAGTTTAAATGTGGTTGTGTTTAGGGCTGTTATTGGGAATCCTTTTGTTTTGTTTCTTATTTAAGTGTCTTTTCCCTTTCTTTCGGGTGCAGGTGGGTCCTTTTATGTTGTTTATAAGTTGTAAGGTATGTGTATAGGTTGTTGTAGTATTGACATTATTTTTTGTTTCCCGCTTAATTTAGCGGATGCTCCTGTTTTGTTATTATTTTCCCTCCAAGTTGAGCGTATGTTTTGTAATTAGACTTTGTAACCACCTTGGCCGGTTTTCAAAAAGGAGAAATGAATGTTCCGAGGACGCTCGCCTTGGTGTCGGGGTCGGGTGTCGGTTGGTCGGTCTACTTGTGGTTGGGTCCTTGCTCTGTCCTGTGTTGTTGGCAGCTCTTTTCCCGACCGTGCATCCCCCCTTTAAGCCCTTTGTTGGTATGGAGCATGGTCTAGGAAGCAAACAAAACACGATAGAGCATCCACCTGACAGTTCAGAGATCCAGGGTTCGATTCCCGGTTAGGACAACTAGGTTTTTTACAATGGCTCCCAAACAAATCAACCCTGTAGGTTAGAGCAAAGATGTCGAAGGTCTGAAGACCCCAGACCGTGCGACTCACATATTGGGTTTAGAGTAGCTATCTGCACGGCCGGGAAAGGATACCTCCTGCATTCAGGAGGCACCCAAGGTCTAGCATCCCACCAAACGAACTTTTATTTAGGTCTAAAAATATTACTATTTATAATAAATATTGTGATTAAACAGACAGTTTTACATTATATTTGAACTTGACAAGTACGTCCATTTTACAAAAATGGGAAAATGGTTATTGCGAATATAGATAAAAAGATCATTGAAAACTAATATTTAGAGTGAGGTATAATAACATAATAAAATATAGATTAAAATGAAAGAAAATAATAAAATTTTAAAAGTAAAATTTAGAAAATATATAAAAAGAAAATATATGAAAAGGAAAAAAAAAGAATTGCCGTATGAAAACGAAAACAGAAATTTCAAGAAAAAATTCAGTATGAAAAAAAAAAAAAAAAGATGTCGAAAGTCTGAAAGTGACCCTAGTACGACTAGCAAGGATTCAGTGGACTCTGGAATATAGAGCGCCGATTTCAAATTAGGAGGATAACGATCACGCAGGACTCTAACCTGGGTAAAAAGTAATATCAGGTGGCTAACTTGGGGTAAAAAGAGCAGGTGGTCAGTCAGATTGTTAGTTGCACGCCAATCTGACATTAAAGAGTGGAGAATGCAGAGTTCACTTCAACGATAAGAGCTTTCAATTCCGTCCCAACAGCTCAACGGTAGAGCGTCGGCTGGTCGATCCAGGGTTCGATTCCCGGTTGGGGAAGCAATGGATTTTACATCCTACTCTGTCAACGGTTTAGCCTACTCAGTAAATATTTCACCTACTAACATATTTGTTTTACATTACGTAACATTTTAACCTACTATCATATTTATCTTACATTTCGTAACATTTTAACCTACTAACATATTTATCTTTCCTTACTGAATCTCAACCGAACATGAAACTTTCTGAAGCAATCCCTTGTGGAACTACAACATTTTCAATGAACCCCACATCACACTGTAATATTGCAAGATGGCCGATTACTTGGCCTTTGGCCGGATACGGCGATCTTACCGATTTATTCCAGAACTAGTCCTTATTCATTCTGAATCTCAAAGTCAGCCGACAAAACAGATCTGGCCAACTACGAGAATGAACTTCTTTTGAACTGCATTTGAAAGATTTGCACAAATAATAATAAAGAGTCCCCACACAATGATATCCTCCATGTAATCCTGACAAGATATAATAACATCATCTTTATAAAACTGAATGATATCCTCAAAATGAAAGGAATGGATTTTTTCATTCCTTCCTGCTGGACAAGGCTGAATTTTTCATTCAGATCACAATGACTTAGGTTAAAATTCTAATAGCTTATTTTAAATTACTAATTCTTTTCAAAGACGTATATGTTATTGATTAAGTGATTAATACATGGCATGATTCTAAACTGTCTATAGAATGCATGGAAATAATCAGTTTTTATAATTCGCGCTAATGTTTGGTTCTGCAGGAAAAGGCACGTGATGTCCACATTAAATTTGAATATATATTTGTTATACTCTTCTTCGAATGACTTTTATTATGACTAATTATCTATTCTTCAGCAAAATAAAGAAACCGGTAAAATAAACATGTAATAGAAACAAAAAACGATGGAAGAAAACAAAAATGAAAGCATAATATTTTTCAAAAAATGTAGATACCGTAAAAATCACGTTTCGGAAAGTGTATTACAATAAATCATGCATGAAGAAGAAAAAGTGATAAAGGAAATAAATCAATACCAGTTATATAAATTCATAGCATATATTTCTCCAGTTTTTCCCTAATATCCCAGCACACTGAAAATTTTCGTATTTTATATTCGAATTTTATGAATATTATAATATGCAAATATAAGTACATAAAATTGTTTGTTGATATGATATAAAATATATTTCTTTAAGGGTACCCTAAAGGTTATATTATAATTTAAGATTAATTAGTTAAGCCTGGATCCCCATGATAAATAAATTTCTAATTTATATATGCAAATGATCATTATATACTGATTATTCGTAAGATACTAGTCTTTCACTTATGCAATTATGTTCAATTATTTCGTAATATAATAGTAAGTCAAAATTTCTTTTGCCCAGATTTGCATATAAAATGTACCATTTTCCACACGTTAGTAATTTAAAGTGTATCAATAACATCTATAAATATCCTGGATTTTTATCAAATTTATTAATAAATTCAAGCAAGTATATATCAAATATTATATTATGTAATATTTTATAGTAGTTAAGTATTTTATAATTACTTTTTCTTTTTATTTAATATACATTATATGTAAGTTACTTTTTAAATTTAATATAAAATTTATATTAAATCTAAAAAATAAATTATATTATTGGACATATATTAACTGTTTTCAATATTTTCAGATGCCACATTGCACATTACATATATTTATTTTTTTATTTATGCATGTTTCATTTGTTATTCCTCTTTAAATTGAAATGTAAAATCAACTGCATTATGTTAGATTCAAATCAATTGTTTTCAATATTCATTTCAGTTTCTGATTTACCTGATGAAAATAGTCGCGGTTCTGTAGCATTGGGAAAATTTATTTATTTATTTTTAATTTATTCGCAACGGTAAGATTGTTGATGTTCGATATCTAACTATTTTTGATTTTGTGTATACCCCTAATTTCATTTTGTTGTGATAAGTCTAGAATTAACCAATTTTATCTTTGAAAGTATTTAACTCACACAACAGCAATCTATGATCCAGTGAATCTCTGAAAAAGTCTAAATTATCTGACTTAACTTTGTAAAGTTTATTTGTCCCTTTATCTTCTTTAGATGCCTCTGTAGAGGATTTTTACTTTTATCTGCCAAAAGTGATTTAACTCAGACTTAGAGTACTCGATACTTGGACCTTTCGTCCAAGGATAATAACACAGTATGGTACTATTTAAGTATAACACATTTTGGGGGGACTTCACAGAAATTACAGCAGCTTGCTGTTTAAAACAGAGGACATCATATATACTAATTGTCATTGCACACGCTCAGACTGTATGTCAATTATACAAGCTACTACAATATACTACGCTGGTGATAATGTTTACATGGATACGCATTTGCAAAGTTTATATGCTTACCCTGGTATTCCTTTACTTTCCTCCGTATTGCGGCCACACGCCGAATACTAGACTATTCCTAGTCATTGCTGTATCGAATGGGGTTTCCTTCCATTCACTACTCGAATCTTTCATCATCATCTACTTAAGAACCCTTCTTTCACTCCAAGAACCCACTACTCAAGAACCCCTCTCTCATTCCAGGAACTCCTCTCTCATTCCAAGAACCCACTATTCAAGAACCCTTCTTGCATTCCAGAAACACTCTATTCAAGAACCCACTACTCACGCAGCCACTAATCAAGAAACCACTGAAACTTTCACGATCTGAAACATATTCCTACTCTACCTCAGGAACACAGAAAATGCTGAGTAACTCGGTGTGATTGGTCTTTCAACCGAACCAGTTAGACTCATTAGTTTAAGTAACATAAATTAAGATGCAAACTGAGGGAAATAATAATCGAAAGGTTATTTAGACACCATAACTTCTTTATTTAGTTCAATATTAGTGTTGTCCCTGGCGCACTTAAGCCTAATTATGTTGACGCTGGAATTTTTTTTTTTTCAACTATTCTTTCTTTACATATATATATAATAATGTTCATCTATTTTATATACATTTATTTTAAACTCATATCTTGTTCACATACAGTTATTTTCAAATTTTCACCTTTATTTGATTAAAGATTATGATTATTTGTTTGCCTGCCTGTTGGTGGTATATTGGAAACTACTTTATGATAAATTGTCATTTTTCATGCTTTTAATGTTTCATAGAAAAGTACGTAATTTGTTGCAAAACTATACAGTAGACCAATTAATCACTTTATCATCTTCCGGACTTTGACATTAACCATTGCAAAAATCTTGAATATCTTATACCGAAAATAAGCGATAATAATTTTACAATTTATATCAATAAATGGCAGTAATTTCATTACAACACATTTCAAAATATAAGCAGTATAGTTTCACTTTTAGCATTAATCGATACATTAATATAAAATATTCAGGAAAAAATTAAATTGAGAAGAGTTTATTATTTAATTCAATTAATAAGAACATTTTAAATTAATTTCAATTAACTTAAAAGTTCGAAGGGACAATAATAATATTACCAGAAATTATTGGTTACACCATGTCAGAAAAAAGTGAGGGTACATATGCATTTCCGAATAAATTAACCTAGAACTCTTTAGGCGAGCGCTAAATTTTAAATCTTTTTATAGAGGAGAAAACTAAATGAAAATGTTTTGCATTCTGTGTAAGAAAAAAAACTTTTTTCTGTAAGAAATTTTATGAGCCATGTAAAAATGTCATTTCTTTGCTAATTTATTTGAAAATACTGCATTAGTGCAAGTAGTTTGTTACGTTTAGTACTAATAAATAACAACAAACGATAAATTTCGTTTATTTATCTACTATTTACTAAAGATATTTTTAACTGTAATGTGTGGTGAAGCATTTTTTGTGTTCTATGTAAAATATGGATAATCGTTGCCAATGCATAATGTAGTAGTTAAATAAATCAAAGTGTTCTATAGAAAGTACCAACAGTACATCCGTTCTTCTTACGGAATACACATTATAAAGAAACTTAAAGTTCGCAATCATGTGCAAATCCGGATATATATATATATATATATATATATATATATATATATATATATATATATATTTATTTATTTATTTATTTATATTGTTTTTTTTATTTTTGTGCCAACGCCGATGCAGTGGCTGAATGTTCAAAGCAAGCGTTTCATTGTGGTCGCTCAGATGCCGTGTTATGGGTTCAAGTCCCTCCTGCGCTCATGAATGTTCGCCGCAGTGTGTTTGTCCAGCCCTCACTGGTACGCAGTCATGTGACGGCCAAATTTTTCATGATTCTAGCCGATGTATAGGCGAATGATGAATTGTTTCAAATGCCTGTCCATTTATATTCAATAAATACAGAGGCTGTTCACACATTTTTTAGACGATGTATATTGTATTCACAAAACTAAATTACATAAAATTCTTGTGTTTTAAATGTTCTATTTGACATCCCTTATTCTGAACTATCTTTCGACACCGCAATTTCCAGGATAATAATGCCTTTTGAAGTGTCAGAAGAGGTATTCTATCCCATTCCTCCTGAACAGCTTTCCAGAGTCCTGTAAGAGTTTTGGGACGACGTTTGGATAATGCAGATTTTAAAAGTCCGAAAGCACAAAAATCCATAGGTGATACATCGGGAGATTTAGTAGGGATATCAGTGAAGGGTATGGCCTTGATACCAGTTTTTTGTTCCATTTATTTTAGGAAATTTACAGTGGATTTTGATGTGTGACTGCTAGCTTTGTCCTGATGGAGTCTCACAGATTGATGGCACTGTGGGTAAAGCAATGGTATTTCATTCAGAAAAATTGGCGATAAAATATGTTCCTGATAGTATTTGGAGTTAATCTTGACATTTTTTCCCACTCTCTTTATTTTTAACTTGCCATTATAAGAAAAACCAGCAACAATCATGAATCCCTTAGAAAAACTTTCTTTCGATTCTTTGAACCATGTACTTAAATTTTTTTCTCCCCTTTTATGATAATAAATGGCTCTTTTTTTGTTGCAATCATTTAAATACACCCATGATTCATCTATTGTGACAATTGTTTTCCATTTTTCTTTGGATAAGTGTTTCTCATATAGAATTCTGCAGCGTGTCCTGCGTTCAGCGATATGATTTGGAAGAAGACGATGCACATTGCGTTTTTTCGCTTTCTTAAGATTTAAATCAACGTTTATCATTTTGTTTACAGTGGATACCGAGCATTTTAATGATTTTGCAACTGTCCTTTGACAAGGGGGATTTTCTATTAACATTAAACAACGTACCTTTGCAATAGTCGAAGATGTCCGTTTTTTTCTTGGATACTTGTTTGGAATTTTTGTCCCACTTGAGGCTCCAATTTGACGTTTTTTTCCTTTCCTGTTGACGATATTACCTATCGACGCTTTAGATATCACAAAACCATGACTCTCACATCGTTTTTGGATAACAGAGTATGCATATTTCTCTTCGGAAAGAGCATAAATGTAGCCTTCGAACCACTGTTTTGTTAAAAACGCCATTTTTGAATAAAAACAAAACTTTCAAACCGCAGACGATAATTTTGACTTTTAAAAACATAGTACAATTGGAATTATTTCTTTTGCAGCAAACGATTTTTTATTACCGCTTACCAAAATCGTCTAAAAAATGTGCGAACAGCCTCTGTATTTGTGTAAAGTTCCTGAGCGTAATCTTTACTTTAATTAGATCCTCCATCGTAACGCATCGGATTTAAATTGAGCGATTTTGATTGAGATGGAGAATATGCTCTCTACAATATCAATTCGTTTCATCTGGATATAAGTGATTTTGTGTCAGCTATCTGAAATGGATTTCCATTTTCTCAAAGAATTCTAATTCGGACGCTTTCGTAACTGCTTTAATTTACTGGTTTTGATTTTAATTTTACACGTAGGAAGGGGTTATTATCTATTTTTGGAGGGAGTTGATTGTTACTCAGCAAAATTCGTACCCCACTTCGACTCTGACGTAAACTTTATCCACCAATAACGAATTAAAAATACCCTATCACCTTGAACCTACGTGGGTATCTTGTACGCCTGCTGATTTGAGAACAACGATTTATTTTTTACTCAGCAATAGACCCACTCGACATGCAAAAGCTGGAATTTAAATCCTATGATTGATTGTTGACATGAAACTTTTTATGGTTTTGTAAGACTTATGACTCCTATTTTGTGCATTGACATTTACCATTACATTTTATCTCACGTATGAATTATATCCTGACTCCATTGATCCTTTAGAACATTTCTACACACATTTGTTGCTTTTCGACTACTCAAAAGTTGCTAAAAACTGATTGCTATCAAAACTGGTTGCTATAGTGAGTAACCGCTAGTTTCGTTCATCGCATGAGGTTACTATATTTCAAAAAATAGCAAAATAAGACATATTTCTAAAATGTGCAATTCCATTTATACAAACAATAAGGACTGCTTAGAAACAAGTTGGCAGTTGAGCCTTTTACTTGAGATAAACTTTGATATATAGCTATAGATAATGAGAGAGGTTGTGATTAATAAGGAATTGGAGTTTAAAGCCCTGTAATTATGTCAATAATAATATAATGTGACAAAAATACGTTATGAGATGCAATAATATATTTACAAATATATAATAATATTTCTGACCCCCCCAATATGAAGCAAGAGCATCTGTATTTTTCTATTCCATTATATATATTCAATATGTCTGCAATTTCTTCCCACTGTAACCACATTTGTTTGTACAACAGAAATAAATTGGATATGATAGAAATGAAAAAATAAAGAGGTCTCTAGTTAAAAATGAAAACAGGGCTTGATAATGAAACTTAGCATCCCTTACAGCGGTTTGTGGCTTTAATTTTTGCCTCATGAAAAAATAAAAGAACAATAAAAAGTGCATTTCAAATCGTAATGCATACTTTTTGATTATGGTTTTTCAAAATTTAAATTTGATTGGGATCAAGTATCTGAGGCAAGAAGTATAGTTATATAGGTCATTTTCTCTAAACGGGTTTTTCATCTTTCTTGTTACAATATATTTTTTTCTATTTTTCTTCCTGTTTTCTACATTACATTTTAACAAGGGAAAATTTAAATTAAAATCAGCAGTAGAGGTGATCATTTTGGGAAATTAAATAGAAAATGTCAATTTTTATTTTCAAGACAAGTAAATGCAGTATGACATGAGAATGATACTTAATGAAGGCAACTGCTTTGTTAGTATATACATACATATGTATATACATATATATGTACATACATACATATGTATATACATATACATGTTAGTATATACATATATATATATATATATATATATATATATATATATATATATAAAATAATATATATATATATATATATATATATATATATATATATATATATATATAAAATAAAATTGTAAATCCAATGGTAGAATGTAAGTAGTAACTCATAATACACTATCTTAAAATTTGCCTACAAAATACAATGAAATACAATGAAATAAAGGAAATTCAATCATAAAGAGGAAATTATATATATGTATATATATATATATATATGTATATATATATATATATATATATATATATATATATATATATATATATATATATATATATATATATATATATATATATATATATATACACATATATATATATATATATAATTAGAAAAATAAAAAATATGTTTTGGTTTAATTGCAATCTTATATTTAGAACTAACTTCTTATTTGTTTTTTTAAAAAATATACAGTTTAAATGTCATTCTTCTGTTCTAATGCCATTCCCTTTTTCACCAAGATGACAGGTGAATGACGACAGGGGCATGACAAATCGTGCGATTTTACTTTCTGAGTATATTAGTTTCATTTACATTGAAGCCTAACTTAATTTCCAGTTTGCTTGACTAACTAGGTACACATATATGTTAAAAAAATATTTGCTTTTTTATTCTGAGAATAATTAAAGACATGTTAATTACAAAGAATAAAAATACTCACACAAAATTGTTCAGTTTTATAATATTTCCTTGCACAGAATGATAGCTAGAACATAGTCAAACTCTGGAAATAGTGAATATGGGCTTTAGTAAAAAAGAATAATATTTAAATTATATTTTATTTTCATATATGTACAGAAAGAGGTGTAAAAAGTTAAATACAAGTGAATGACAAAAAACTAGGGGGCATTTGTAAAAAATTAATTTAAAATATCGCTCAAAAGCATAGTGGATTTTTATTACTGACTAGCAGCATACCCGTTCTTCGTACGAAGTATATAATATAAAGAAACTTGAAATTCATAATCATGCCCAAATTCTTATAGTATACTAAATGACATGTTTAATCAAAATATTCTGTTAGAATATTTAATATAATGCTCCTAAAAAAAAGTTTAAGAATCTCTGTTCTCGCTATATAAAATTATCTTCATGGACATATCTGAAGAATAAAACATCTTGGACCCCTTATGTAAGCAAATATAAAAAAAAATATGGAATTGAATCAATATATGCAAAATAAAAGCGTTAAAATTGTATGGGACCCGTACTAATTATATACGCGAATATTAGAAAATATAACCTGTATTAGTAGATTACATGTATAAATTGAAAATACTAATAAACCCGTAATCTTTAAATCTGAAGACAGTCATTTATTCCAATATATGTCAAAATTAAAGTGCTAAAATTATATGGGAAGATATACACGTACTACTTATAATGTCCGATTATTAGTAGAAGATTACCCGTTTTGCAATATAAGTCTCAAATGTTTTTTGGTAAAATACAACAGACGACGTAATAAATTGAATATATAATTAATCCCCTTAATCTTCATACCAGAAGACTGTACTTGATTCCAATATATATGCCAATATATGTCAATATATATGCCAATATACCTGTACTACTTATATTCTCGTAGGTTAGAAGATATACCCGTGCATTCCTAGAAGATTATTCGTACAACGTACAATATGCGTGTGTCAGCAATTTTTTCCGCAATAAAACAATGGCGTAATAACTTAAAAATATCAATAATCCCTGAATCAATTATTCCGGAAAATATCAATAATAATAATGTTTAAACCTGAAGAGTATAATTGATATTATCCAGTCCAAAATGAAATGGCAATGAAATTTATTTTATATACATATCTTCATTATTCAAATCGGAAAGGATTTAATAAAAATCGTCTGCCGCATAAACACATTGGATTTAAATCCGTTGCTAAGCGACATGATATCATTTGCTTCAAATAAATTGGTAGAAAAAATATCGTCTAAATAGTTATATTTCTATGGAACATTTGGCGACAGCTTTGTCAATTTAGCGACATTTTAAAAAATCGCTAAATTTATCGCCAAGTGGGACTGTAGAACAGACAGTTCCACTTTGCGACAAATTGACGAAATATCATCACAATACTATCCCCTAACAAAAAACAATTAATATCATTTATGTAGCGCAATTTTGTCAATTTCAAGATATTTTTTTAGATTTGAAAACATTTTTATCAATTTGGTGACATTTTAAAAATTCGCTAAATGTATTACTAAGTAGGATGGTTGGTCTGACAGATAAATGCTAACCAAACATCATTTCAGTACTCTCTTCTAACAAAACAAAACAAAAAATTCATTGATATGTAGAAGACCCAAGCCACACGGCCAACCCGAATGTTTATGGCAGCTGTTTGTGTGTCGTTTATATCAATTTGGCGACATTTCCGTCAATTTGGCAAAGTTTAAGAAAAGTTGTCAAATTAGCGATATCCCTCCAAATTCGTAGCTTTGAATTTGCAGATCTGAATGAAACATTCTTATCCCGTTTCAATATACTAAATGAAAACACTACAATTGTATTAGAAGATATACCCGCTCTACTCTTTTTCTGTTTCAACAATCGGCTATATGAATTTATTGGCTAAACACAATATATGAGTTTAGTAGCTAAATACGATATAAGCTTGATAACTCTTTGCCAAAATAAATGAAATTGATGTACGCAGTCAGCAATTAATATAATTAAAAGAAAAATCAAACCGTCCATTCATAAGATATACTTTTATATCCATTTATCCATTTATTTATTATTTAAATCGAAAAAAAATAATAAAAACATTAAGACATTAACAAACACATTTAATTTAATTGTGATGCCGAGCAACATGATATATCCTCCTAAAATGTTAAAATTTATTAACCACTAACAGCACACCCGTTATTCGTACGGAGTGTATAATTTAAATAAACTTAAAGTTCGCAATCATGTGCAAATTCTGTTAAAATATTAAATTTATTGCTCCTAAAGAGAAGTTTAAGAATATATGTTCTCACTATGCAAAATTATCTTCACGATCAGATCTGAAGAATAAAACATCCTGCCCCCTTTTGTAAGCAAATTTACAGAAGAAAAAATAGGAATTGAATGAATATATGTAACCCCGTACTAATTATATTGTCGCAGATCAGAAAATATGCCAATGTGTTAGTAGAAGATTACCCGTATTACAATATGCGTCTCAAAAATATTTGCCAAAATAAAAGAGATGACGTAATAAATTGAAAACATCAATAATATCCGTACTCTTTATACCAGAAGGTCGTAATTGATTCCAATATATGCCAATATATATCAAAACATATGTCAATATACCTGTACTACTTATATTCTCGTAGATTAAAAGATATACACGTGTATTTGTAGAAGATTCGTACAACATACAATATATGAGTTTAAACAATTTTTGTCATAATAAAATAATTGCATAATAACTTGAAAATATCAATAATCCTTGAATCAATAATCCCCGAAAATATGAATAATAATAATTTTTAAACCTGAAGACCGTAATTGATATCATCCAGTCAAAAAATGCTATAAGAAAAATCAAATCGTTCTTTTCTAAAATATATTTTTATATCCATTTATTTATTATTCAAATCGAAAAAATAATTATTAAAATTAACAGACAGATTTAATTTAATTGCGTTTCTGAGTAACATGATATAAGATAGAATCTTATAACATGTTAAATATGTCATGTCTTATAACATAAACTGCGAAATTAAATAACGATTTTGATTTCTCTATACTTCTCATTGTTCCGTAAAAGCTTGTTTTAAATAAACCATGAACCATGGAGATAGATTTCCCCTTTAAATCATGTTTCAAGCAATTCATGTTTTCAGAAAGTGACTAATTAACGCAAAAAATCTCCCATCAAACTCAGAGATTAAATTTTAATTCACTTTCAAACGATTTTCAAGCTTTTCGTTTGGATAAACCACGGAGTTAGGGAGTAGAACTCCTAGGAAAAAGTTCCGTTTTTCATTAATATATCGACAACCCCAGGTCTTAGAAACTCGAAACTTGGACAAAATTTATGGGGGGATATTTCAAGGCTATTCACCAAATTTCATTAAATTCGGTTCAGCCGTTTTTCCGTGACGATGAGACAAACGAAAATTTCGTTTTTTACTAATATCTCGAGAACCACTGGCCGTAGAAACTCAAAACACGGATATAATTTTAAGTGGGGCTATTTCTGGGCTACCCACAAAATTTCATCAAATTCGGTTCAGCCGTTCTCCCGTGATGGTGTGACAAACAGACAGACAGACAGACAGACAGACAGATTTTCATTTTTATTTATATAGATTGTATTTTAAATTGTCTAATTTAATATAAAGTATCAAATTAAAAGGGAACTAGAAAATGAAGGCTTGTAAATGAAGTTGTGATTTTATTATTTGGCTGTTGGGACACACAGAGGAATGCCATTTAACAAAAAAAAACAAATTTGTTAGCTAATATGTGACAAATATGAAGTACAATGTGGGCAAAACAGATCAGTGTCCAAAAACAGTCCCAAGTCATGCAAACTTTTATTAAAACACCTGGGACATGTAAAGCTCCAGTTTACAGAAAATGACCCATATATATATATATATATATATATATATATATATATATATATATATATATATATATATATATATATATATATATATATATATATATATATATATATATATATACATATATATATATATATATATATATATATATATATATATATATATATATATATATATATATATATATATATATATATATATATATGTATATTTAATATTTTGTCAAAACATACGTTTTCTTCTATCTTCACATACGTACGGTTAAATTATTTGAAAATTGAAATTCGAGAAGCAAAGTTGTAGAAAATCACAGTAATAGGATTTGATAATTTCATTCTATAACTTCCGTGTGATGCGCTTTTAAGAAACACTTTGGAAAAATATATATAAATGAAACACCGAGATGCAGCGGAAATAACAAAATTAGCGTAGTTGTTTGTTACACATTAAAGTTTTCCACAACATTTCAAATAATTATCAATACAATTGCATTATATTATAATGCCGTCTTAACACACAAAAAGAAATAATAAAAAAATATTGAAATAATGTATTTTTCGCAAATTTTCCCTTCTCTGCGTCGAAATACCCTGAAATTTCGCATATCGAACTTTCACAACTTTTAACGATTTGAATGATTTTGTTTCATATTTTGCTGGGTCTATAAAGAGGTTTCCACCCAAATAAAAATCTAAAATCGGAGAAATTTTTAAACCGAATTTTCATTTCAAACGATGTTTTAAGGAATTATTGAAAAATCCAACAGATCCAGGAGGTCGTAAAAAATCCTCGACTATTTTGATAAAAAGTGTTTTGAGCGACATATGTGGCCATAAGGATATTCCATGCAACTGTCTTGCGCTAGTCGTAATTGAAATTAAAAAAAATGTTTTATTCTGCGCGGCCTACTATACATTCTCATCGCGATGATTTCGAATCAACATGCAAATCCAGCTCCTAACAACTTCCACATTCCTTTATATATATAAGTCCATTGTATATAACACACATGAACAAAATATTACTGACATAAGTAATATGGTCCTTAATAAAATCGCTATTGTTTAGACGTGAATAATCCTCTTTATTTAACTTGCGCGGATAATTTTACTCTGCCCATGAAGACACCATGCCTTAATATGGATTGAACTATGGACCTGCGTATTCCCATTTGTTGATCTGCACATTTAGATATTGGAATAATAGTCTTCCTTCTGTAGTTGAATCAGAGGGTACACCGGTTTCATGCAATCAATTGGAGTAGATAGATATTCCTTTATGCTTTAAATTTCAACAACGATTTCAGCAACTTTTATGTATTGCATTTAGACCATTATGTAATTTAAGGTTTTGAAACTAAATATGTCATAAGTCTAAAATTATCTATCGGAACTATTTATATTTTCGTCTATTGTTGAATTATATGGTATTTTGGTCCGATGGAATCAAGGTGAATAAATGTTAGTTACTACATTTGATGATCTCTTAAAATTTACCTAGGAATAGAACGTAAAGTTAATACAATTTAGAACTCTCTTTTAATATATCATTAAATATGGATCAATAAATAATTCAAAATCCAAAAATTAAATATGTCAACTATTTAAAATCAGATGTCGGCGCCACATGACTTTCCCTGCAGACTTATATACGCGTTCTCTTTATTTTAATTAAATTTAATTCATTTTAATTAAATTTTCGTTTTCATTTGATAACTGGACTTATTTTCAAAGACGGCGTAGAGAAAATATGAAAAACTAAAATATCTCGGGAACGGCTAATCCTAGTGTAATGGGGTTGGTCTTATTATTTTCTTCGTTAACAATTAAGTCATAAACAAGCATGTAATGGATACATTTGAGCATACGTAGTTTTTTATTTTAGATTTTTGCGATTTTTGCGGTCCATTTTGCACAAAAAGGCAGGTTATTTTTTTCCGAATCGTACCAAAATCTAATCAGCACCAGGGTGACCACAAGTGACTTATCCACTGAATTTTGTGAAATTCGGTTTATTAGATTTTCAGCTAGAGAGGATACAAGCTTTTGTTGGCCATTTCGAAAAAAAGCGGATTCTTTTATCCTTAATTGTACTCAAAACTAATCAGCACCAGATTCGTGCACAAGTGACTTACCTAATAAATTTTATGAACTTCGGTCCATTAGTTTTTTAGTTAGAGTGGATACAAAATCTGCACAAACAGACAGACAGACAGACACACAGACACGCAGACGCACAGACACACACACACACAGACGTCACGCTAAAATAGTTTTTCGTATTCTAGTCGTCTCGAAACGTGTAGATCCGTCGAAAATTCGAGTTGCGATTTTCGGCATGATTCCAATACTTTCCCTATACATTACTATGTATTGCAGGGAAAGTAAAAACGCCCTCAAAAATTTTTAACTTTCTATATTTGAGTTAAGCGATAAAATGGTCACATGGTATAATAATGGATATGGAATTTTTACTGGAGCCGTCATATGATGACAAAAGGTGTGCATACATTATTTTTGATGGAACTCTTAAGCATGTGTATTCTCTTTCGCGTACTTGTTTTGTACAGTCATGGGAATTTTCGTTAAGACCAGTAGTGACATCTAAAAAGCCTGAAATGAGAGACCTTAGTAGCCATCTCAGCCTCCTCTGTACTTTAATGCTGCATCCATATCTGTCATCATCTAAGCTCTATATACAACCAATCCTCTAAACTGCATGTTTGGAGGAATTATTTTGAATAGAAAGTGAAAAAATTCGAAAGATGAATTCTTTAGTATCCCCTTTTACCCTTTTACCCTAGATGGTTCAAAATTTTTTAAACTAGACGTGAACAAAGATCATGAAGTTGTTGTTGAGACCCAGACCGTCAGACCTACCAGAAAGGTGTAAGGTAACCGTTTGGACTTCCATGAAGTGTCACCCAATTTAGACCGGAACCCAGTGGGGGAGGCATCCATAGGGAACGCAACCTCCTTCTCCTACCACCAACCTCTCGGAAGGACTTTCGGAGCCACATGTTTAACGTGATCGTTCGCATGAACACGACGGCAGTTGTGGCAGCGTGCAAATCCAGCGCGCAAACCACCCGACCACCGCGCCAGAAATATGCCAACAGCACGCGGTGGCCCCAGGTGGTCACCCACCCAAGTACTAACCGCGCCCGATGCTGTTTAACGTGACCGTACTCCGCATGAACACGACGGCAGTTGTGGCAGCGTGCAAATCCAGCGCGCAAACCACCCGACCACCGCGCCAGAAATATGCCAACAGCACGCGGTGGCCCCAGGTGGTCACCCACCCAAGTACTAACCGCGCCCGATGCTGTTTAACGTGACCGTACTCCGCATGAACACGACGGCAGTTGTGGCAGCGTGCAAATCCAGCGCGCAAACCACCCGACCACCGCGCCAGAAATATGCCAACAGCACGCGGTGTTTCCAGGTGGTCACCCACGCAAGTACTAACTGCGACCGATGCTGCTTGACTTCGATGATCTAACGAGAACCGGTGTTTTCAGCACGGTAGGACCGTTGTCATGAAGATCATGAAGTGAAAATCTTCTTTGGACTCATATGCTTCTGCAAAACATTTTGCGCAATCCATGTCAGCCATCATCTAAGCTCTATCTATAGCCAACCCTATAGATATTTCAGAGACATTGTTTTAATAGAAAGTGAAAAAACTTGATAGAGGAATTCTTTAGTGACCCTTCTTTACCCTCAACCTCCCCCGCAATTTAATGCTAAATCTATATCACTTATCATCGAAGCTCTATCTATAGCCAAGTTTGAGAAAAGTAATTGTATTTTAACCCGAATTTTTTTCAAGAATTTTTTGAAAATGATCAGGGACTGAAAATCATCAATGAACCTATACTCTTTAACAGATCATTTTGCTGAAACCATATTAATTATCATTTAAGCTATATTTGTAGAAAATCACGAGAGTTATACGTTTCAATGGGAATATTTGAATAAAAATTGAATAAAACACCGGAAGTGAAAATCCTTAGTGAAGCACACTAAACCCTTCAGAATTTTATACTATATCCATATCAGTCATCATCTAAGCTCTATGCACAATCTATACCCAGTGTTCAGAAAAGTTTAAAATAAAAAATAACTGAACTGGAAATGGAAAAGGACCGGAACTAGGTATCCTTAGTAAACTCTCCATTTTCTTTTCGAATTCAAAGCTGAATCCATATCAGTTATCCCGTCAGAATTATCTATAGCAGATCTTGATAATTATATGTTTCAATGATATTTTTTCGTAAAATCAATAACATACCAGAAATTTTGCAACCGAAAAATGTTAATACATTTAACTAGAATATAAATTTCAACAAGAAACAGAGCTTAAGATTATTACATTTTAGCATTATCTAGTTATATATCCTTGTTTAATATATCATTCAAGGTCCAGAAATTAAATGTATCAGAAATTTTAAACTAGTCAGCAGAACTATTTACTTTTTAATTCTATTTAATACACCTTTACAAACGATTGATTTCATCTTATTTTTATAGAAATTTCCCGATCCTCTAGAACTTCCTCAAGAAATAAAATTTCAATTCCATTTCTCAAACATCCCAATGTTTTATTCATGCCGCTCGGAACAATGAAGATATTACTTTTCGATCTTTTGGTATTCTATACCTACTTACAGAACTCGTTATGGCAAAGTTTTCTAATATTTACTTTATAAAATATTTAATCTATTTTTCTGATTTCTCTAATGTAAAAGACTGCAGTGGGGAACAGGCATGCGCGGAATAGTATCATTTTTATTCAATTCACTTTTCAATTCACTTTTTTTCCTGTCACGAAATAATTCGTGTGTCATTGACTGGATATAAGTCCATATTATTTAAGAATTTTTGCTAAATAAAACATTATTTATATTTTTATATACTTACTGGAACGAATTACTAGGCGTTTTCCGGATCAGAAATAAGCGTCCGCAACTCAAATAATATAAAGGTAATACCACTCTTAATCACCTGTTTTGAACTAAAATCCCTGCGCTTTTTCTTCGGATTTTCAAACATGGCAATTGTACAACGCGGGCCTAATACTCCCTAAATATGCTCAATTGATACTTTAACAATAAGGGGAATTTCGGTTTCTCTCCCGGAGACAGAAATGGAGTGGAGTCAGAAAGTGTTTCAGCACCCACCAGATGCCTCCAAGTGACTTGAAAGGCTAAACCTTATAGCATCGATCATGAATCAAAACCTAAAGTAGCGGGATTATCAATTAATCAGCCGCGGTGAGGGAGGAAATGGAATTTTTTCGAAAATGCTTTCTATTTCATCTAAATAAAAATATTTACACTATTATAACTCGTTTGATATTCTGTGACTTATTGTGTGTCTCTCCGGGAATTTACAACGTAAACACTTGATCTAGAAAGAACATGTTGGTCTTATATGATGCGTAAGAATCTTTGAAAGAAAATTAAAGAAGTACATTGTGGGTAGTTCTAAAAGTTTCCCCGACTACCAAATGCGCATTCAACCTCTGAACCATACAGAAGACATTTATTACAGATTCGATAAGGCGTGAACAAAGGTATAGATATATAGAAATTGGTAATGCAACACATATTGGCAACATAATAACACATCTGCAATGCAACACACCTTGGATGCATTTTCAATCTAACTATCCAGGAATAATATTAACTTCGGAATGAAGCCTTGAAAAGGAAACTTCACTACACACAAAATGAAGTTACATCGGATTGAATTAAATTAATGTATTGAGGTGTTGTTGTTGTTGTTCCTTATCCTCTTTAACAGATCTGACATAAGTCAGATCAACTCCAGTAGGTTGTTGACCGCCATAAAATCAATAACTAAAAGGGGGGCAGATGTCAAGTCCTCCTTAGAAAGTCCGACGCAACTCAATATGTGCTCCGGGGAGGCCGGATGGTCACAGCATTTATTACAAGTGGGATGGATTTTTCCTCCGCGTTCAAAAGAAAGACACTTAAGGTGGCCACTATTATGTCTAGCAAGTGCAGTCTGGGAGCCACGATCACATTTAATTTCCAGAAGAGCGCCAGGGGATGTTCCGGTGTACCATTGGTGCGCAGGTGGAGTACGCCAAATTAAATTTAATTTAGATCTTGCATTTGAGTACAGTTCTTGATAAGTAAGCGAAGAACCAGTGGCCGTTTCGTCCTCACTGCCCTCTTTGGCCAATCTATCCGCAACCTCATTACCACTAATGTTTACATGTGATGGAATCCATTGGAGATGGACATTGTGGTTTTGAGAAATCTTCTTTAGCTTGAGCAGAATGGATATACTGGTTTCATCGCCTGTAGAGGATCAGCCACTAAGATGTTGAAGTGCACTGCGGCTGTCCGACAATATCCAAAGTTCACCAAAATTATAATCAAGAGATATGATGGCGTCATGCCCTACATTGATTGCAATTAACTCGCTCCTGAAGACAGAACAAGTCTCCGGGTTACGTTGTTTTAGTGAAGTGTCAAGATGAGGGGTTCTAATATAGATACCGCTGCCAGTACGGTTTTCTGTACGACTACCATCAGTATAGACCTGCACTGCATCTTTAGGAATGCAACTAATAACTCCCAGGGTCAGCTGCCTAAGATAGTCGTCAAGATGCGTTTGCTTGTTTGCTGTGGAATTCAAATCAAAGTGGAAGAAAACTCTTAGCATCCCCTCTGAGTGGTCAATACAAGATCTTAAAGATTGAGATTCAACCTCACGAGAGATCAGGTTTTGAGTTTCCGCCAAGCTAAACGGGCTGGATTTCTTTAGTCTTTGATTGTCGTGCCAGGTGTGCAGATAAAAGGAAGTACGATGTTGGGGGCCATAGCTGTAGATTTTATTAAAGTATTTTTCGAATTGAGGTGTAACAGGGGTAATACAAAATTACAAAATACAAAACAATTCGCAACTAACAGGCGGAAATAGGCAACTCACCTGAGTACAACCACCTGGATGACAATATCCCTGTGTCAGCTGGCTTTATAAGTGCTCAAAGTGATCCGGCTTGGTCGCAGCTCTTGGTCGTACATCACGGATATGGTGACACATAATAACTTGTACATATGTTAATCAAATCTACTCCGAAGGCGAGGCCGATAAGTCTAGGCGACCACTGGAACATCTCAAAACATGTATGACGTCTCATTTGAACTGAGTCTACGACAAGAACTAAATAAGGTACGTAGTGCATAACACTTCTTTAGTTCTAACAACCACAAAGACTCTTTAATCACATAAGATATCAAGGTTATATCAAGTCCAAGACTACTACATAACGAGCATAGATGGCAGCACACTTTTGTTTTGAAATATCCACTGATATTCACCGCAACACAAAATGTCTGCATACATGCTAATTGAGACAAACATCTGTATTCACTAAAAGCCAAAATAGATGCACCATTTACAATTGAGATATCGGCCAAACACTCAGCTACACTAACATACGGAGTGCTGCCAACATATTACGGAACACATCCAGATTCTTGTACCATCCAATATTGCTTAACTCCAATTCTTGAAAAATGGCAGCATTTGTTTGATATCTCTGTTACGAAAACTCTTGATCCTGCTACGTTAAATCGTCCCTTCTTACAGTAATATTTAATGAACACATTATTAATAACTACTGAATTTATATTTTGACTGGATATAGTCCGTGTACAGATGGTCGTTCGCACTTTATGGAAACGATTTTGTATTTATGTTTCTCGTTAGTATTTCGAGATAAAGATTTGACATTTTTAATATAATCGTCTGCTACTATTTTGTTTTGATTGGAATGTAGAATAAAAGCTTTATTTTAAAGTGGCTCCAGAAATTGATAGATGGCTCGAAGATCACGTAAATGGTACTTTCCGGGGAAAAATATTCGTATCCACAAATTGTAAAGCGGTGTAAAAATCAAGGTTACTGCATTTCAAAGAGAGTTATTTTAATATATTAAATTTGAAAGGGAAAAGAGCGTCTATCTGAAACGAAAAATGAAAACAAATGGCCATACAATCCCATCCTAAGACTGTTGGAAAGTGGGTAAATATCACGAAATTGAAGTCTCTGATCCTAAAAGAAAATCCACTGACTCAAAGATCCACTGCATCGAAACTGGGAATGTCTTATGGCATTATAAGTAAAATCATTCATAAAGATTTGAAGTAAAAAAATATGTTTAAGAGTCTAAAGGACATCTGCTTCTGCCAAAGCATATGGCAGAAAGAAAAAAAAATGCAGAAAATTATATGAAAAACACCTAGCTGCTGATAAATGGAAATTTATGGTAACATTCGATGAGACATGGGTGTATTTAAGTGACTGTAATAAAAAAGAGCAATTTTCTATTGCTCAACTGACGAAAATGACCGTACGAAATGGCTTCGTCAATGTACAGAAAAGTTCTCAAAGGGATTAATGATAGTTGCAGGATTTTGTTACAACGGTAAATTAAAACTGAAAAAAGTCTCCTGTAAAGCTAAAATTAATTCACTCTACTATCAGCAGAATGTTTTAGAACCAATATTTAAAGAAAAAATTCCAGCCTTATATGGAAAGAGCATCAATAAATTTGAGTTATGTATTGTCATGTTGCCATATGGGTCCATATTTCTATATGATTTGCATAAACTTATTCTCGTTCTTGAATGCGGTAGTCTCACAAAGCCTCTCATATTTGGAAAATTACTTCTCTGGAGACTCTGCAGTTGCATTTCTCGGTGGGGTAACATTGAGGTTTATGTAATGAATCGTCACGATTGCTGTAAAATCTCAACATAAAATTTAAATTAGATTTTAAATTGGCAGTTTATTTAAGTAGTTCAAATAGATGATAAAAATGAAAGTATTTTCCTGTTCAGGTTATAGCGAAATATTTTCTCGGTCACGTAGTAAACGGCATCAGGCCTGAAGCAAAGACGTACCTGCCTTTGCTTCAGGACATCATACGTCAAAAATGCAGTGTTGCTTTAACATGTATTCTATTACAAACATATCATTAAACACATCTTATTGCTATTTCAAGGTAAACGCGTTTTCAACGATGGACGGGCAAGTGATCGAACATGACCAGTTTTTATTGATATTGCAGTATTTCTGTACACGTTTCATTTCGTTCTTGCTCTTGGCTGAGTACTTTCCCTATTCTGGAAATTACCTCACTGTAAACATGGGGATCGGTAGTTTTAATTGCGTTTCAGCATGAATTCTTTACAACATATAAACGCATCCAATTGGGATACTACTAATTTTTTCCTGCTGCAAGAAGCTATCATTATCATTATTACTTAAAAGAAACATTTTTCAATAACATTTTATATAAATATTCAAATGTACTAAATATACAGGGTTAGTAAGAAATAAGTTTCCCACTTCAGAGGGCTCTAGAATGCGTTCTACAGGTCCAAATGAGATAAAATTTGAAATACAGATAATTCAAATGATGCGCTTGACATTTATTAAATCAAAAATTTTAGTACAAAAATACGCCAATAGGTAGCTCTGTAATACACATAACAACATTTAATAGGCTTTATAAATGTTAAATAATATTTAAAAAGTAGCATTAAAACTGTTCAATATGTCCCCCTTCATGTTCAACAATATACTCTAATCGAAGAACCATATTTTCCACAGATGACCGGAGTGAGTCTGCCAGAATATCAAGAACATGGCACCGAATGCTGTCCTTCAGGTCTGGCACAGATGCTGGCCTTTTACTGAAGATATTGTCCTTAAGGAAGCCTCACAACCAAAAGTCGCAGGGGGTTATATCCGGCGAACGAGGAGGCCATGCTGTTGGAAAATGCCGGCTGATCACCCGTTCAGCTGTGAAATGCTGTGTTAGCAATTGCTTTACACTACTTTCAATGTGAGGAAGTGCGCCATCCTGCATGAAAATGATGTCCTGAAGGCATCCACGCTGTTGAAGTTGTGGGATTACAAAATTCCTCAGCATTCCTCAGCATATACGGTACCGTAGTCCTGTGACGGAACAAGTTTTGATTCCAGTTGCAGTTACCTCTTCCAAAATATACGGTCCAATGATAAAGGTAGCCGTAAAACCATACCATACTGTCACTTTTTCAGGATTCAAGGGTTGTTCCTGGATAGCGGATAGCGTGAGGATTTTTCGCTGCCCAAATTCGACAATTGTGGGTGTTAACTTGTCCATTGAAGCAAAAGTCAGACTTCGCCAGTCCACATGATGTTCCATGGTCAACTGACGTCAACCACTATTCCAGCAAGGAACTGAAGTGCAAAAGTTTTACGAACCTCTGAGTCTCCGTCCTGCAATAGGTGCGCAGGCTTGATTTTGTAGGGATAATAATTCAAAATCCGCTCTAAAATTTTTCGTACAGTGGAATACGGCGTATCCAGTTCACGGGAAACAACTGGCACGCTCACACTACCATGCTGCGAATGACTGACTGCTGGCTTCAACGACAGCGGTAGCCACATTTTCGACGCTAAAAGACTGGATTATCTTTCGTCTTCTACCTGGAAGAATGCTAAGTTGCCCAGTTGTTTCAAATTTCTTTATCATCTTGCGTAGGGCACAAGGAGACAATGGACATCTTCGTAGTATCTGCTTCATACGACGGATTTCTTTTACAGCTGCAACGGAGTTCAGCTGGTTCTGGTAGAACAATTTCACCAGTAGCGCTTTTTCTTGCAACGGTGGCATGATGTGATGAGAAGTAACTAATGCTCGTTGCAGAATCTGCCTTCTTTTTATTCAAAGAATAATTCCACTAGACATGGCCTGTAACGCGAATAATGCTTCACATTTTCAATATATGCAAATAAATACCATTTATGTTATAGCGCCATCTATAGGTGAATGTTGATACTAAAATTTTTGATTTAATAAATGTCAAGCGCATTATTTGAATTATCTGTATTTCAAATTTTATCTCATTTGGACCAATAGAACCCATGCTAGAGCCCTCTGAAATGGGAAATTTATTTCTTGCTAACCCTGTAAATACTAAGAAAACATCTTTTACCGTTCATATAACCTTTCACATTATTATAGCTATTCAAACTCTTTTTAAAAATTCTCGAAGAACTTTTGATAAAGAGTAAATAATATCTCCTAACCTCGATACGTTTGATTATTTCCGTCAGCTGCTGGTAGAAATATAAAAATGTTTTTCTTCAATTTCAAACCCGATGTGACCACCCTTACGTTCAAACATATTGCTATGTACTGGTGCCTTCATCTTATTGCCATCAAGAGAATGCATGACATATATCGATGGCATGGAGGTATAAGTAAGGAGCTAAAACTTCATACTAAGAAAACGCCAATATCATTTCAGACAATAATTCAGGTGGTGCTGGGGTGAGATAAGTAGTCCTATATTGTATGTTTTTTACGGCAAAAGGTCAAAAATATTTTATTTTGTAAAAATGAAATATTAACGCAATGCAAATTAGAACTGAAGCAATTAGGAATATCCCTACGTATTGATTTTTTTCCTTTCAATGTATTTTTATCTCCATATATTCTGTATTCTATCATACAACTACGTAAAATATTGGTTATATATATATACTTATAATTAGGGAACTCTTAATTTAAAAATATTCAAAAAAGCATTTCTAAATACTACGGCTTTCTGTTGTGGCTTCTAACAATAGTGACTACTTTACTAACACAAGCGGCACCTAGATAAAAGTATCAAATCATTATGACATGTTCAAGCATTTTATTCATAGGAGTTTTATCTCCTTCTTGCTAATTCCATGTTTGATGGCTACCAACAAAAAATGTGAAACCTGCTCATGGATTTATATGTTATTGGAAACATATATCTACACATTAATCTCTATCTCTGTATTTAACTAGCAATAAGCCGGCTTTGAGTGGACTCACACGTATGCAAACTGTGAAAGATTTCAAATTAAAATTAATTATACAATTACTTCTGAAATTGGAATTATGGTTAGCAACAAAATAAGTGAAACCTGCTCATGGATTTATATGTTATTGAAAACATATATCTACACATTAATCTCTATCTCTGTATTAATACTATTCAACCCGGCTTTGAGTGGACTCACACGTATGAAGTATGCAAACTGTGAAAGATTTCAAATTAAAATTAATTAAACAATTACTTCTGAAATTAGAATTATGGTTAGCAACAAAATATGTGAAACCTTCTCATGGATTTATATGTTATTGAAAACATATATCTACACATTAATCTCTATCTCTGTATTTAACTAGCAAAAAGCCGGCTTTGAGTGGACTCACACGTATGAAGTATGCAAACTGTGAAATATTCAAATTAAAATTAATTATACAATTACTTCTGAAATTGGAATTATGGTTAGCAACAAAATATGTGAAACCTACTCATGTATTTATATGTTATTGGAAACATATATCTACACATTAATCTCTATCTCTGTATTTAATTAGCACAAAGCCGGCTTTGAGTGGACTCACGGGTATGAAGTGTGCAAAATGTGAAAGATTTCAAATTAAAATTAATTATGCAATTACTTCTGAAATTGGAATTATAAAAACAAATCAATATTTGGGAATTCTAATACAACAGAGCATATAAGTTTTCGTAATTTGAATATTGAATTAAATTTTAATAGATGAAAACAATGAAATCAATGTAACATATTTAAATCACAGAAATGTATTTCCATAGATTTGTGTTCATTGAGTTAGAAAGAAGGACATAAAACTCCTATGGATGAAACACCTGAAAATGCGATACTGCTTTGAGAATTATATTCAGGTGTTAGTAAAGTAGCTGCTACTGTTATTTGACATAACAGAAAGGCGTAGTATGTAGTATATGTTATTTTTGATTATTTTTAAATTGAGGGTTCCCAAAGGTGTAATTTTATATATGCATGCAAAACTTCATCTTTTTATCTACTGTAGATTTCGAGTAAAAGGGATAACGAAATTCAGGTAAATGTTGATTTCCCTTCATTTGGAATTAAGAATGGACTTCCCTTCGATGGACTTCAGATCTAATTATAAATGTATTCGTAAATGTGTGCTGTCGCTAAATGTGTACGGTTTGAAAAAGTTAAATTCTACATATGTTAAAAAGCACTATGATTATTTCACCCACACAAATTGTACATTCATTAGCGGCAATCTGTATTATGCATGTGTACTATGTACGATATTATGCATAAAGAGGACCTATACATACAGAGGTTTTTAAATCTTCTATTTAATGGCCCTTTCTCGGGACTATTATTCTACATCTTGGTTTCCAAGATAATAGAGCTTTTCTTTAAGTTATGGGTTGTATTTTATTCTACACCTTTTCACAGTTTTTATAGTCCTTCTACTGTTTTAGCTCTGTATTTAAAAAAAGTTATATTTTAGCTATCCAAAAGTTAAATAATATATTGATGTTATACGTAAAGGGCCTTTGAAGGAATATGAGAAAAATTATAGCTTTAATACCTGTATCTTTTGTAATTTTTTTCTAAGAAATTCGGCGGTAGATTTTGATGTGTGTGACTAGCAGATATATTGTGATAAAGTTTTACTCAATTTATACTCTGTGGATAAAGAAATGTTTATTACTTTACAAAAAATGTTAAAATACTATCTTGGTATAATGTTGAATTAGTTTTGGCATTGTCTCGATTTTTTAATTGAATTTATCGTTGCACGTAAATCCAGCAATTTGTTTTTGTTACAATTATTTAACATTTCTATGTTCATTGTACATTTTTATCTGCCACAGGCTAAATAATTTTTGTAGAGAATTCTACAGTGTGTTCTGCACTCAGTTACATGTCAATACAAAAGGGGGTGGGCACTGTACTTTATAGCATTTTTGAGATTTAAATATTATTTATTACATTACTTATAGTCACTACAGAGGTATTAAAAGACACTGAAATTGTTTTTTGAGTTAGGTGATTGTCTTCGGGGACTGGAGACGTAAATATGCGGACATACTTTGAATATTCATTAGTTGTTCCTTTTCGGTAAAAAAAAATGCTTGACACCTTTCCTTCTTATTATTAATACTATTGCGCTCTTTTTTTTTTTGTTTTTTTTTTTCTTTCTTTTTTTTTTTTTTTTTTTTTTGCATTTAGAAATAAGAATTTCGTGGTCTTGACGGCGGTTTCAATTACAGGAGAACGGAAAGAACGAAAGCGTAGTTTTCAATTCAAACTTTGTTTATGTTCATCATTTTTAATATAGGCAAAATTAAGTTACAGCAAGCAATAATGCAGCTCTTATAAAATGACCTGATTTCAGATTTCTTATTCAAATTAATTTAAGTTTTTTTTTTTTTTTTTTTTTTTTACAATAAAATGGATCTAAAAATTTGTAAACAGCCTCTGTACGTTTTAGATATTTATAATGCACATATAATATAAATAGTTTGTGATATAAATGATAGTATTACAGGTATTAATTTATTTATACCATATGTTTCGAAGTCAAATTAGAATCTTTGGTTATTTTGAATAAAATTTATCAATAAATTGGTTAAGATGATACGATAAAACAATTATTTTAAATTGATATTCCGTTTTAGTACATATATTGGCAATTCCCATAATACTGCTTTACTTACTGGAAAATTCAATGCGCTTCATTCAAATTTAATCATTTCTTTACGTTGTGAGAATTTCCATAAAATATCTATAATGTATTCAATACAATGTCTGACTCTGAAAAATAAGTTTCTTATTAGCATCCCTTATTCTCCTGTAGTTCCGGGTTACATATTGTTCGTAAAATTATGCAAATTGAACATTCAGGCATACACGAATCGGATATATTTTCTGAATTTTAAACATGGAGATTAAAGAAAGCTACGTATATTAAAATTGTTGAAAATCATCGAATGGTCTAGTTTGATATGAGTTTGAAGGTGTACACTAGTTTAAAGGTGTACAATGATGCATTGCAAATTTATCACATAAAATAATATTTCCATTATATTACATTGAGTGAAAGTATACGTCCATTATTGGTATTAAAAATTGTCCACATATTGATTTTACGATCAAATTTTTATTAGGAATTAATTTTTAAATTTAAAAATAGTTTTATACTATTAGTTGGAAATGATATTAGCATATATGAGAAGAAATAGTCAATTAGAATTGCCTACAATGTTGTTAAACTTAGATCATACATATTTATCCGTGTGAAAACAATATATCTCTTACAGATAAACCTTCCAGCGTAAACACCTGATGTAGACAGCATATGACTTCCACTACGAATTCCTATATTTTTATTGATGCATTAAATTAAGTTTAATTGGAGAAAATAACATGGATTTTTTTCTGATATTATATCCAATTTACAGTTTTATGATATACGTTAAATAATATTTATTTGGTATTACCGAAAAAAAGTATTATTGGTAGTACATTTTTTGCCATACTATTAATTGTTTTACTTGAAACACTTATTTCTTGAGTTTGGCTATAAATCGAGCTTAGATGATTCCTGACATGGATTCAGCATCATACTCTGAAGAAGGTAAAGTGGTTCGGGAACATTTTTTATTTCTGGTATTCTTTCCATTTTGGGTTAATTGTTTTCATTGAAACACAGATTTCTCAAGATTAGATGTAGTAGCAGCTCAGATAATGGATGATATGGATATAGTGCCCAATTCCGAAAATGAGGTGAAGGAAAGGAGGTTGTCGAGTACAGCGTGTGGAGGTGGAGCGTCTAAGTAACAAAAAAATAAAAACTTACATACAATGCATAAAAATAATGCATGAATCGTTTAGAAAACATAAAATCTCTTAATTTTTAATAATGCTATTTGAATCATTGTAAAATTATAGACACTAATGAATATCGTACAATAATGACTTAGCCCCATACGTCTATGTACCTGTAAAGATATATTCTTCAGATGCATAGATGTGGATACAAAAATTCTAAATACAGTTTTCGAATAGGAGATTTTATGATTGAATATTGAACTTAATTATCATTCTACATATTGGTGTCCAAGATAATAGAGCGTTCCTTTAAGTTATGGATTGTATTTTAATCCACTTCTTTTCACAGTTTTTAATAGTCTTTCCACTGTTTTAGCTCTGTATTTAGAAAGTTATCTTTTCAACAATACAAAAGCTAAATAATCCATTGATGTTTTACATCAGAGGCCTTTGAAGGAATATGAGAAAAATTATGGCTTTAATACCTGCATCTTTTGTCATTTTATCAAGAAATTCAGCGTAAATCGTGATATGTGCGACTGGTTGATTTATTCTAATAAAATTTTAATCTATTTATACCCTGCGGATAAAGAAATGTTTATTCGTTTTAACATAAAAAAGTTAAAATACTATACTGGTAGTTTGTTGAATTGGTTTTGACACTTTTTCGACATTTTTAAACTGAATTTATCGTCGTACGAAAATCCAGCAATATGATTTTGCTACAATCATTTAAATAGATACATACTTCATCAATAGTAAATATCTATTTCAATCAATCACCGGCTGAATAATTTTCATAGAGAATTCTACTGTGTGTTCTACACTCAGCTACATGTCAATGCAAAACGTGGTGGACATTGTACTTTATATCTTTTTTGAGATTTAAATATTATTTAGTATCTTATTTACAGTCGCTAGACATGTATTACAAGACACTAAAATTATTTTTTGAGTCAAGTGATTTTTTTCGGGGACGGGAGTAGTAAATGTGCGTACCTTCTTTGGGTATTCATTCATTGTTCCTTTTCCGGTAAAAATTATGCTTGACACGTTTCCTTTTTATTATTAATACTATTGCATTTTTTGCATTTAAAAATGTAAATTTCGTGGTCTTGACGACGGCTTTAATTCCAAAAGAAGTTCTCTTCGGAAAGAGCGAAAATATATATTTCAATTTATACTTTGTTTCTATACGTCATTTTTAATATAGACCAAATTCAATTACAGCAAGCCATAATGCAACCTTTTGTAAAATGACCTGACACCAGATTTTTTATTTTAATTAATTTAATCTTTGTTATTTTTTGCAATAAAATCGACCTAAAAATGTATAAACAACCTCTGTACGTTTTAGCTATTTGAAAATGCACATATGAAATAAATAGTTTGTGACATAAATTATATTGTTACATGTATTAATTTATTTGCATCATATGTTTCGAAGTCGATTTAGAATCATTGGATATTTGGAATAAAATAGATCAATACATTATATAAGATGATACGATAAAACTATTATTTAAATTGATATTCCGTTTTAGTACATATATTGACAAGTCCCATAAAGCCATTTTACTTACTGGAAAATTTAATGTGCTTCATTCAAATTTATTTATTTCTTTACGTTGTGAGAATTTCCATAAAATATCTATAATGCATTCAACGCAATACCTAATTCTAAAAAATAAGTTTCTTATTAGTATCCCGTATTCTCTTGTAGTTCCGGGATACATATTGCTTGTAAAATTATGCAAATTGATCATTCAAGAGTACATGAATCGGATATATGTTCTGAATTTTAAACATGGAGATGTAAAGTAAGCTACGTATATTAAAATTGTAGAAAATCATCGGATGGCCTAGTTTGATAAGAATTTGATGGTATACATTATTTTGCAAATTTATCCACATAAAATAATATTTCAATTATATTATATTGATTGATCGTAAAAATTTATTATTGGTATTAAAATATCGTCTATACATTGTTTTTACGATAAAATTTTTGTTAAGAATTAATTTTTAAAATTTATAAATAGTTTTATACTATTAGTTCGAAATGATATTAGCATATATCAGAAAAAAACAGTCAATAAGTCTTGCTGGAAAATTCAATGCACTTCATTAAAATTTAATAATTCCTCTACGGTGTGAAGATTTCCATAAAATATCTGAAATTCTAAATATTACATTGACTGACCGAAGAAAAATTATTCTTTATTTATTAAAAAAATTTCCATACTAATCTTTGTTTTTACGATCAAATTTTTGATTTTAAAATTTAATTTTTAAAATTTATACATATAGTATTATACTATTAGTCCGAACTGGTATTAGCATATATCAGAAAAAAGTCAATAGTAAATGCCTACAATTTTGTTAAACTTAGATCATACACTTTTATCCGTATGAAAACAATATATCTCCTACGTATAAATCTTCCAGCACAAAAATCTCACGTAGGCAGCACATCACTTTCACTATGAATCCTTAAATTTTTATTTGATAATGCATTAAATTGATTTTAATTACAGAAAATAACATGGATGTTTTCTGATGTTATATCCAATTTGCAGTTTTATAAGATTCATTAAATAATATTTCTCAAATTGACTCCTCATGGAAAAATTGTTGCCATTGCCTTGAGAGCCTTTACATGTCCGGCTATTCTTGCAGAGCTGCAAAGCTTGGGAGAATTCCATTTCCCGGGTGGACTTTATGCTGAGAGAATAGTGGATCTGGCAAGGGCAGTGATTCACGCACATGAATCTAATTGACTTCAAAATGGACACGACACCAACCAACCAAATAATAATTCTATTGTATTACCGAAAAATGTATTATTGGTAGTAAAATGTTGTTCAATCTATTAATTGTTTTACTAGAAACACTTATTTTTGAGTTCGGATATAGATCGAGCTTAGATGATTCCTGATATGGATTCAGCATCAAATTTTCAAGTAGGTAAAGTGGTTAAAAAATTATATTTCCGGTATTCTCTGCATTTTGGGATAAATTGTTTTCATTGAAACACAGATTTCTTAAGATAAGATGTAGATAAAACTCAGAAATGGATGATATGGATACAGCGTCCAATTCCAAAAATGAGGTGAATAGCTGGCTCCTCGGGGGGGGGGGGGGGTTACCGAGTGCAGCGAGTAGAAGTGGAATTCCTAATTAAGAAAAAAAATAATAAATTATAATGCAGAATAATAATACTTGAAACGTTTAGAAAACATAAGAGCTCTAAGTAATGATACTTAAATCATTGCGAAATTATAAACACTAGCGAATATAGTACATAAATATCTTAAATCGACGAGTGTAGCCTCATACGTCTATGCATCTATGCAAGAAATTTTCTTTGGATGTATAGATGTGGATAGAAAAATCCCAAATACAGTTTCGAATAAAACATTTTATGATTGAATAACCAACTTATTTATTACTGATACAAATTTGTATATACAATTATATATAAATATTTATATGTATAGAATATAGTTAAAATTGTTTGCAGTGTTCAATCAGAAAAATGCTTATGGTATATTCTGAAACCCCCAAAATACAATAGAATATATTCCATTATTCTATATTCCGCCATGTGCTTTCAATACCTCTGCGATTTGTTCTCACTTTAGCCACATTTGTATGTATGACAAAAATAAATTCGATAAGAAAGAAAATAAGAAAAAAGACTTCCGCTTAAAAATGGACACCGGATGTGATAACTAAAGAAACTTAGCAGCATCCTTCACAGCAATTCGTGACTTGACTTTTCGATTCGGGAAAAATTTCGAACAGTAAAAAGTCTCTTTCAATCTCACTGCGGACTTTTCTTTCTGCTTTTCAAGAATATAAATTAGGTTCGGATTAAGAAAAGTGAAGAAAAAATAAATATAAATATATATTTTATCCCAATACATTATTTTTTAGCCATATACGAGTGAAACTAGGATAATAATGTGATAAGAATGAATTTAGTGTCGCAGTGTTCCAATTCGAGGTAATTCCTAACAAAAATTGCTTTAATTTCCGATATTTCAAACCATTATCATTAAAATTGAAATATAATCACTACTAGTAAATAGTGGTAGATAAACACATGCTATAAAGTGATACATGTATTTTAGTGATGTTTGCACACTTTATCATTATAGCTCCTTCTTGTGTAATTACTTGATTGTATCGATGTCATCACTTATTACTTGATCTTATGGATGTCATCGATCGTATCGCTCCTTATTGTATTGATACTGTACCGCATCGTTTCTAAATACTATCTATTGACATATACACTCTGTGACGTAAAAAGCTACTCATCCTAAAGTAAGTTTTTTATTGCTAGGAAACATTGCACTTGCAATAGTATGAACAGACAGCGATTGCTGCTTAATTTCAGAAAAGTTTTTTATTAGAGCAGTGGCAGCTGAACTGTCACATATTATTGCGCAGAAAATTCTTGCATGGAGGCAGTATAGGTCAATATATGGTGAAGCGTGGATTCATAAAAAATTATTTTTAAGATGACAGATATTTCAGGCGATTCAAAATGGCTTTCTAAAAAAGCTTCATGGTTATCGATAGTTCTGACAGTTGAATTAGCAACGGTTTTAGCAATTGTAATGTATTAGCTATGGCTATTCATAATTGCTAATTAATTACATAACTTAAAATGGATGAAGTATTCCATGGGGTTGGCATTTACATACTCTATATATTTAATTGTATACGTCAAAGAAAATATGTTCGGAAATCAAATGGACATATATAAATCATCTAATATAAGTTAATTAAATGTATATATTTAATTTAAATACTCCAGCTATTTTTTATTATACCTACAATAGATGGTAATGTACTATACCTACAGTAGATGGTAACTTCATGTAGAAGGAAATTATTGGAATGGTTTCGAAAATTGCAAATCGAGCTTGTTTTCGATAGATCTAGACATTTCAAGCACTCTATAACCCTAAAAAATGATTTTAGACTGACGTATCTGTGTCTGTGTCGATATGTATGTGTGTATGTCTGTCTGTGTGTTTATCTGTGCAATGTATATATGCACTCAGTAGAAAAAATAAGCTGATCAATTTTCACAAAATTTGATTGATACGTCATTTGGGGATACTCTGGTTCTGATTAGATTTTAGTACGATTCTGATAAAAATAATCCGCTTTCTTTGCGAAATAACTTTGAAAATATATAATTTTATAAATTTTTCCACGTTTTTCAATTTTTTTTTATTTAAAAATATATAGTTTTTGTAGTGATGTAGTTTTTTCGCATTTTTGGTATTTCTGGTATTTTTGGTATTTTTGGTAAGTGTAAGGACAATGAAATAAAACCTCAAATTTAATGCAATTTGAAATAATTAACTATGTTATTTTGTGCAATTAAACTCAATTTATGAAAAACAATCATTTTGAGTCTGTATGGAAAGCCATGTGCTGCCCACATCAGATTTTTAAACTTGCAATTGAATCTTTTCAATTTAATTTAAAATATTTTTTTATTCTTTCTCGCAAATATCTTTATATTTTATACACAATGCTCCAAAAATATATATATATATATATATATATATATATATTATTTTCCAATTATTTGATATTTTATAGCTACTTTCAGAACTCTTTGGCATGTTTTTGAAATATTTATTTTTACAAATATTTAATCTTATTTCTGATTAATATAATACAGAAGATTATATTGGGAACGCAGAAATAATTGAAATGAAGTTCGAAAGTATTTTTTCCGATCAAGGAATAATTCGCCTATATTTGATTTAATTCACGAAGCATAAGTTCATGTTTATCTTTTAGAAATTTTTCTTGAGACCTATAATACACTCTTTGTGAACTCTTTGATGTACAGAGTAAAACAAATTATCCTTTGACAATACTGCATATCGATTTCAAATTTTATAACAAAGACATTTAAAATTATGTGGTCAATACTTAGCTTACATAACATTCGCTTTTATGGTGGAATATCAAAGAAATGTGACAATTACTTGCGTTTGATAATATTTTATTTAAGATAAAAATATTATATATTTTCTGGAAGACAATAACCTCTAAATATTTTCTTAAATATAAATACAATAATAAACTGAAAATAAACCATCTCCAAAAAGAGGCTACACGAAAGTGCGGTGTAAAAGAATCCTGCGAATGCTAGGCTTTGACTGTGTAGAAAACTGTGTACAAAATTATTATCCTTGAACTGTGTAAAAAACTAATCCATTTAGCACAGATATGACTACATTCATAAGACACTTTTTAAAGATCAATCACTTTGAGTGATACTATTTGTTTTTGATCTTATACGATATGTCTAAAATACAAACATATGATATGGAACTCCGTCATAATATGTATAACATTGTTATTCACATTATGATGCTACTTATTTGCATTTATTGCGTTTCTGTATGATAGATAGTAAATTTCAAAATATTAAGGATTTATTTTAATTATTTTTACAAGTCAAACAAATAACATCTGCTAAAAATATTTTCTCAATTGACAGTGTATTTCATTTTAACTAATGTTCTAACTGAAAAACTGATCAGTGAATTAATAAACAAGAAGGGTTAATAAATCATAAAGCAAAGATTATAAATCACTTTCCAACTGAAATGCTAGTTTATTTAAACATCTCTAAAGTGCGATACATTCAGAGCTGATATATATTTTAAATTATCACAGTGCTACAATAATTTTTTATATTTGAAAACTTAAAACTTAAGGGGCTTCATCAGTCACAAGTTTCAATCTTCACCTTCCATGTTAATGTATGGCCGTTTTAGTGCTAGTGCTAGATAGCATAGCTCCTCCAAAAATCAACCTATTTCAATTTGGTTTTCAGGATCTCAAAGTTATAGAAATTGAAGTTTGCTTTATAATTTTACTTTTTGTTAAAATTATTGTTAAGTATTTTTAACAATTTATTGAAGTTGAGAGTCACTAAGAAAAGTCAAAACTAAAAGTTTAATCGTCTTTTATCAATTTGCATTTCATAATACTCGAATTTGAAAAAAGCAGTGCACATGAATAGAATTTTAGCTTTCGATAGATGCCTAAATTTTTGCGCTATCGTAAATAGATTTCCAGCAACTTTTAATTGCAGCAAATATGGATCTGAAAAAAATTGTATTTTGCTTTCCCCCTCTTTCTTATTTCCTTCAGGGGTTGACAGGATTCCCGTGGGGAGACGTTGTTTATGGGCGTTTATTCGAAGGCGGCGGGATTTCTTCTTGTCAGGAGGAGGATAAGGGGCAGAACTAATCCCGCCGGTCATGAAAGGAAGAAGGGTAGAGGGTGAAAATTGTTCTCAAGTTACGTGGAAAGGCATTTTGAGTTGGGAGTGGAAAACGGTTTAGATACTGGACCTTTTTATTTCAGTATGCTTACTCGATATAGAGCGTCTCTTTCTTCATTCTCGAGTTAGCTAGTTGTACCAATCACTATTTAATAATATTCTGCTGTAATTTCAATTTTTATTTTACCGTTGGATATATAAGTATATCATATACTTAATTTTCTTTTTCTATTTTTCTCTTGTAAATATTTAAAATTTATAATTATATTTTTGTTGTAATTATTTTGTCATTATATCGTCTAAATAATTATATTTCTATGGAACATTAGGTGACATTTTCGTCAAATTAGCGACATTTTAAAAAATCGCCAAATTTATCGCCAAGTGATACTGTAGAACTGATAGTCCCATTTTGCGACAAATTGACGAAACATCATCACAATACTATTCCCTAACAAAACACAATTAATTTCATTTATTAAGCGCGATTTTATCAATTCCATAGTATCTTTACGGATTTACAAACATGTTTATCAATTTGGTGATATTAAAAAAATTCGCTAAATGTGTTACTAAATAGGATGGATGGACTGACCGACAGATGCTACCGAAACATCATTTTAGCACTCTCTTCTAAAAAAACGAATTTAATTTCATTGATTTGCGTCATTTGTATCAATTTGGAGACATTTCCGCTAATTTGGTAAAGTTTAAGAAAAGTAACCAAGTTATTTAGAGATATTCCGGTAAATTCGTAGCTCTGAATTTGCAAATCTGAAGAATAAAATATCCTGATCCCGTTTGTATATAATAAATGAAAACACTAAAATTGTTTTAGAAGATACACCCGTGGTAGGGGAAGGAGGGTACGGTCCCTGTGGATGCCTCCTCCACTGGGTTCCGGTCTAAATTGGGTGGCACTTCCCGGCCGTCCAAACAGTTACCTTACACCTTTCTGGTAGGTCGGACGGTCTGGGTCTCAACAACAGCAACAACAACCCGTTCTACTCTTTTTCTGCTTCAACAATCGGCTAAATGAATTTATTGGGTAAACACAATATATGAGTTTATTAGCTAAACACAATATATAAACTTGAAAACTCTTTGCCAAAATAAATGAAAGTGATGTACGCACTCCGCAATTAATATAATTAAAAGAACAATCAATCTGTTCATTTATAAAATATATTTTTACATCCATTTATTTATTATTCAAATAGAAAAAAAATCTGATGTGGGCTACACATGACTTTCCTTATATAATGCAATGAGTTTACTACTTTTAGAGTTAAAAAAATCTGATGTGGGCAACACATGACTTTCCTTATACAATGTAATGAATTTACTACTTTTACAGTAAAAAAATAGGTTTTTCTTATAGTAGATACTAATATTTTTTCCAAGATATTGAATTTCCAACAATTAGTCGTCATTTTCATTGATTTAGCGTCATTTTTATCCACTTGGCGAGATTTTTGTTAATTTGGCAACATTTCAAAAAGTCGCCAAGTTGGCGACATTCCGCCAAATTCGTCGCCAAAATCTCGCCAAGCATTATGGATGAAGAGATAAGTTATTCTTACAGCAGATAAATGACTATTGGCGTTCAAATACAAAAGTATTACTCAAAGTATCTTTTTCCATGAATGGAACGAGCTAGATCCACGAGAATGATGTCACCCAATTTATCGTATGGTATTACATATGAAAAGTGAACATGTTTCTCAATAGGAAATATTTTTTTTTATTTTACATGACTTTTTGATAATTCTTTTGAAAAATGTGCAATATCTCGAGAACGGTTTCTGTTAGCGTTCTAAAATTTAAGCCAATCGTTTTCTAATGAAAAATTACATAAGAAATGTCTATTTGCGTAACTTTATTAGTGGTTTTGATTTTTTGACGATTTTTTCAAAATTTTATTTGAAAATTTAGAGGGGTTCTGAACATTCGATTGCGTATAAAAACAATTGGCTTCCAGTGTTTACGGATTGTGATTTTTGTACCAAATTTGGTTCGAATCGGTCCATTCGTTCGTCAGTTATCGTCTCCACAGTCTCACTGACACACACACAGACATCACTTCAAAAATGTTTCATTCGTGATCAGGGATGCTTGAAACGTGCTCTCCCGTCGAAAACTCGAATTCGAATTTTCGACCCCGTCACAATACTTTCCTTATACATTATGTATATAAGGAAAGTAAAAATGGTATTCTTATAGTAGATACTTATATTCTTTCCAAGATATTGAATTTTCGTCAATTAGTCGTCATTTTCATTAAGTTAACGTCATTTTTATCAATTTGGCGAGATTTTTGTTAATTTGGCAACAATTAAAAATGTTGCCAAGTTGGCGAAATTCCGCCAAAATCGTCGCCAAAATCTCGCCAAGCGTTATGGACGGAGAAATAAGTTATTCTTACAGCAGATAAATGACTATTGGCGTTCAAATACAAAAATATTACTCAAAGTATATTTTTCATGAATGGAACGAGTTAGATCCACGAGAATAATGTCATCCAATTTATCGCATGGTATTACATATGAAAAGTGAACATGTTTATCAATAGGAAATATATTTTTTTTCTTTTGTATAACTTTTTGATAATTTTTTTGAAAAATGCGCAATATCTCGAGAACGGTTCATGTTAGCGTTCTAAAATTTATGTCAATCGTTTTCTAATGAAAAATCACATAAGAAATGTCTATTTGCGTAACTTTATTAGCGGTTTTGATTTTTTGACGATTTTTTCAAAATTTCACTCGAAAATTTATGTGGGTTCTGAACATTCGATTGCGTATAAAAACAATAGGCTTCCAGTGTTTACGGATTGTGATTTTTGTACCAAATTTCGTTCGAATCGGTCCATTCGTTCGTCGGTTATCGTCTCCACAGACCCACACACACGCACACACACACACACACACACACACACACACACACACAGACATCACTTCAAAAACGTTTGATTCGTGATCAGGGATGCTTGAAACGTGTTCTCCCGTCGAAAACTCGAATTCGAATTTTCGACCCCGTCACAATACTTTCCTTATACATTATGTATATAAGGAAAGTAATAATAATAAATATTAACAACACACTTAATTTCATTCCGTTGCCGAGCAACATGGTATCAGATAGAATCTTCGTCATAAAATACACAATTAAATAACCATTTTGATTTCTTTATGCTTTTCATTGTTCAGTAAAAGCTTGTTTAAAATAATGGTCTAAAACTTTGTCACGTCGAAGTACATGGCTCTAGTCCTCAATATCATTCTCTTTCTATCATGACCAATTTTTCAAATTATAAAATTTTCAAGCGTAGAATAATATGGGGGAATTTATCATATTTGTACATCCATCCACAATTTAAATTCCTCTTGTTCGAAGTCTGCTATATTTTGAATCCTAGGACTAATGTCGAGTTTATTGCGTGAAATGGTCTAAAACTTTGTCGTTTACGTGAAAATTGAAACGTAAGAACATAAATTAGGGTTTATTTTAAAAGTAATATTAAATTACCAATTCTGTCAGATATTGGGATTAGAAAAATTTCTATTCCCGAAATCCCGATATTGTAAAAACATCCGAGATTGCAATCCCTAATTGCATAAATAGGAAGTTATTATTATTATTAGTAGTAGTATTATTAATATTTATTATTATGCCTCTAGTCATGGTGATATAGAATGCTATTCTATTTCATGTTCAAAATGGATTACAAACTGTAAAATATTTGTAATAAAAAATAATTATTTCCTCTGTAGTTTTTTAAAACAAAGATTTTACTACCACGCAAAATAATCAACGATGGTTCTTATTCAATATTACACCACCTTGCTGACTGCATTTTTCACTTTCCTGTGGCCTATAGCCTTGTGTGTTGGTCTCATTATCGGAGGTGATGGGTGAAGACACGTGCTCAAAGTGATATAGTACTCTGGGGACACATACAATGGTAAGAGGAAGATCTCCAGGCACGGGAATTTGACACTAATAACTTTCTGTCACAGCAAGGTAGCTCCTGGAAGCTGCCGGTCCTGCTGTGGGGGAAAGCAAACTAGTTGGTCCGATCTCAGACGGAAAGAAATCTGGATATTTTTTGTGTGATGAGGAGCCTTAACTTCATCGAAAAAGCTTTATACAAAGACGTCATCGGACTGTAAATCGTCAGGCTCTCTATTTAAAAGCAATGAATATTTGATTCATATCATTTTTATTCCAGACGCCAGAGTTAAATAATTTTGCGTGAAAAAAAATCACTAATTCTTGTGCAACTAACTCATCTTACGATTACATATTTACATTCTGCATCCAGTCAAATTAGGCTTCGTTGTAGAAATAATCAAAGTTTGATGATCATTTAAACTCAAACATATTGTAATTCCTTTGACGAAGAATATATATGCACTGAAAATACGTAAAAGTATACCGGTTTTAGGACTGATGTAACACTAAATATTAATTTAAAAGAACTTTTAAATTCAGGATTTTTACACTGGTAGAAAAATATGGATGCCATATTTTATTTTGAAGTGGCTCACGTGACCTCTTCATATAATATGGGTGTAATTACTATTTTTTTTTTTTAAAACCTACCGAACATATTTTTCTGACATTTTTTATGTATTTTAAGAGATAATTTGAATATTTTTAACAATTTTCAAAGTAATTCAGAATTACTTAAAAATGTTTGAAAAATTAGGTCCCATAAGGTTCAATGTATTTCACTTTTTCAACCCGGGTTCAATCCAAAACTAATTGGGTGATATTATTCATTTACATTCCCATATGTCCAAACAGACCGTCTCAACAACATGCTAAAATTTAATTTTGATAAAGTCTTTTTCTCGGCAGTTATCGAGCGAACGGCTAGACAGACAGACAGACAGACATGAACAAAGTCATAAACCCTTTTCAACTATGTTGGAAAGTGTTAAAATGGTTTCAGTTAATATTGCCACATTGGGCAACAGCCAAAATATCTTTGTAGCAAAATTATGTTTTACTAATTTGGACATGCTGATAACTTATATGAACTTTATCGTGGACTAGTCTTATTTTCCGAGTTACAGGACCGGGGAAGTTCAGTGAGTATGTAGTGTCTATACTCATGTTGTAGAACACTTTCTACAGCACTATGGAGGACTAGGATTTAACTACGTAGAATAGGTGGCATTAAAAATATATTTTTTGCACTATCGTTTAGATTTTTCCCACCTGACTGCACTTCAAGTGATGGGCAAGCACGGGAAATGGTTTGGTCAGGATTTATTTCCCTCACAAAAAAGGTACCTGGCGAAATATAATGCTACAATATTATCAGATTTTGTTGGGTTCTTATGAAAATTGCTCCATAACTTTATCCCACGTGATTAACTTCCTATATGAGGATTATATCGAGGTATGTATTTGCAAATGTGTAAAACATGCTCTACATGTAATTGTATATCAAAAATCAGAACTAACAGTATGTTTTGTTCAATTGGTTAAAATCGATCGCTACAAATATTGATTGCTAAAAATATTGAAGGCTAATTCGTAGTCGGTACATGCGGGCATCGCAGCTAGTTCAATTTCATTACTAATATCACTGGACCACAACAAGGCTGACTTGGCTAGAACCAGGTTTAATTCCTTATTTGACCCGATAGTTATAATATAGTCGAACCATATTTTCAAATAATTACTTAAAGATTTATTATTAAAGAAGAGAAGAATTTTTGACACACATTTCTGCAAAGATTCAAGTGTTTACAATGTATAGATGGAGAAGAAAACTATTTTTAACTCTTCGAAAAACTCTGAAAAAGTTCTGGAGCGGCTTGCGGTGAAGCAAATAAAACCGCCACAACTTGGCAGGTGTTTATATTTTCTTTAACGGTTGATAGAGTTATGAGATGCTGTTACTCTTCGATGTCTTGTCCGGTGTTACCGCTGTTACTTATTGCGAAACTGTAGCTAGTTTTTCTTTCAACAAAACCCACCACACATATCGATGGATAGCTACCCGTTTCAATAAAAAAAATTCTATAGATTAAATGCTATTTGATAAACATACATTTATCAATGTATATACAATATATATACTTTTTCATTACATTGTATTATCCTATAAATACTTAGCCACAAGCTGGTATATTTGATTATATTTTATTTTTATATTTGATTTCTTATATATCTGGTCCAATTTATATTTTCTTCTACTTCGGGACATGTGCATTATTTCTGTAATACAATTTACAGTGATGCACACAGAAACGTAGAATCCGCATTAACGAAACATGTATGGCCCTTGATAACGTACATGGTTTCGGAAATGCTTTTATCTTTATTCAATTTATTCAATTTCAACAATTTTTTGGAGCTAGAAAAGGCTTAGCTCATGGTGCAAAACAATGTTTCTGTTTTGCACCTTTTCATCTTACATTTACACCATGTATATTTATGCAGGGAATAAGGGGATTGGTAACTTAAGTACCTGCATTACATATATGATTTATATAAAAATACTTTCATCTTAATGTGTAGTTACAAAAAATGTTTTCACCCATCTTTACCACATGTAATTCTTATTCCATTCCTTAACGTATATATGGAACAGGAAAAAAGGGGTATTTTATACCCATTACATACGTTATATATATATATATATATATATATATATATATATATATATATATATATATATATATATATATATATATATATATATATATATATATATATAATATATATATATATATATATATATATATATGTTGCGTCTTACTTAAAAAGTTCGACGCAACACTTCCAATAAGATTAAGATACATAACCCAGAAATGGAAACATATAAAGAAAGGAAGGTACCACAAGATTGGTCTTGGGGAATTTATGATCCCCACTCCCCGGTTAAGCCAGCTTTGTGTCACGACAGCACCCACAGAGACCGGTACCATTCCATACGAGTGAATACAATAGTATCAACTGTAGAAAAACCGTAAAATGACCACATAAGAAAAGGAAACGAAGCAAAATCACGCCATCACGTACCCTACTGAATTATGATAAAGGGGAAACTCTGACTTATGCCACTTTTCCGTACCATATGAAAGACTGTTTCATCAGTGAAAATAGGGATCATAAACAAATTGACGATGGAAATTATATGGACCAAAAATACGTTAATAGGTGTCAACATTTTTTATCACAAATTCATCTAGATAAAGCATTTCACACACACAGAGAGAGAGAGATCATATAAAGCAGTGGTACTCACGCGTTTGGGGATCCTATGTATAATCATCTAGTTTTATATTTTTTGTGATGTGTCACAAATTTGAATTTCTAATTTAATATATGTTCCATATTCACAATGTTCAATTTTCAATTAAATATAACTCGCTCAATTTTAAAGGTACATATATGCGGGTTTTTTTACTGATCCTGTTGCATTAAAAATAAAAAGTTTTTATTGACAAAATTTGTCTAAGTGGGTCGTATAAAAATTTAAAAATGTAAATTTTTGAAAATTAATGGGAGGACTATTTCATTAACGTAGTCTTATTTCCTATCTTACTTTTAACATTTTTGCAGTTTACATTGCCCACTTTCCTTCAACAGGTAAAAAATTAAAGCGCGTTTCAATTTTTTGTGCTACCCTGTATATACACATATATATATATATATATATATATATGTATATATATATATATATATATATATATATATATATATATATATATATATATATATATATATATAGCTTTAACTGTTGAATATCTCATTTTAGTGCTTTTGCGCAGTACAGTTTTTATTACTCTCTTTGGCAAAAGCAAATCACTTCTTTTCATTTCTGCATATGGCGACATTGGCCTAGACATATTTTGCTCGCCATGGTTGTACTAATGAAGTGTATTTTAAGGTATTTATGTTTCCTTTATATTTCCAATCTATATGCTTGTCGTCCGTATAACACAAGTTTATAGATAAAATCAATCTTGTGTTTCAGAAACAAGCATTTTTGTGTTCATTTCGAAGGGATATATGGACTTGACGAGAATTTTTTCGAAATGAACTTATCTTAAGCCTAAAATTCTTCCATGTGCAAGCTTTTTTGATTGATTTTTTTGTTTTCCTATTTTCATTCCTCATCTTTCAAATTTGCTGATTGTCTTTGTCTTTATCTTTATTTGTTGATTGTCTTTGTCTTTGTCTTTATGACCTGCATTACGCTTTATAATTTCCTCTTTATGTTTTAATTTCTTTTATTTCTTTGTATTTTGTAGAAAATTTTGGAATAGTGTATTATGAGTTACTACTTACATTCTAACATTGGATTTACTAATACATATATACATATATTAGTATATGTATATATATATTAGTAAATCATGCTATTTACACTTTATATATATATACATGCTATTTATACTATATATATATATATATATATATATATATATATATATATATATATATATATTATATATATATATATATATATATATATATATATATATATATATATATATATATATATATTTATACATATATATATATATATATATATATATATATATATATATATATATAAAGTATAAACAGCATGTAAAAAATTGAAAAACAGAAGGAAGGCTTCGCGAGAAGCTTACTTAAATGGCGGTAAGGGGTTGTGACCTTACACCCCAGTTGTCAACATGCATGTCATAAATGCCGCGGCATTGCACTCCTGGACGCCTCGATGAAGGTTCGTATACTATGAATCACAGGACCGCAGAACGATAACACGCAGATATATAAAGGTCACAGTAGTCTGAAGGACTAGTATGCCATCCAGTAATGGACTGCATCTTATCATTGGACTTTTCTTTTTCAATGGTCTTGTGATGATTGTTATTGTCATTTCGGAGGTTGGCTTCAGCCAGGGCTGGCGTCCAGGAGTGCAATGCCGCGGCAATTATGACATGCATGTTGACTTCTGGGTTTTAAGGTCACAACACCTTACCGCCATTTAAGTAAGCTTCTCGCTATGCTTTCATTTTTTTTTTCCAATTTTTTACATGTTATTTATACTTTTTATATTTATATCGTGTATAGTATTTGTAGCTGCTTTGCGCATAAATGCTATAACACTTCAATATCTAATAATTTCCCATTTTCTCTCTTCAAAAAAGAAAATATATAGGTCGAATGATTGTGTTTACAGGGTTGCAGAAAGGTCAAGGGGGATTGCGACTCCTATTTCCTGGTTAGAAGCTAGCTTTGACTTCATGAAAGCGCTCCCAGAGACTCTGCACGCCTGAAACAACAATCGATCATGCCCGTGGGGAAAAAATGTGGGGAAGTTTCATACTTTTTGGGATTGTATTTCTTTATATATATTTATAAATATATATATAACGTATCGGAATTCTTAGGATACGGTACAGATTTAATTTTTATTCCATCAACAGCATCTATGACACACATAGGTAAGTATTTACAGTATCTTTTATCAATCTGGAGACTTCGTATATCTGGGGTTGCTTTAAAAATGTTCATACCTGTCGGAATTGAAAAAATGCTGACCGTTTTACCCACATTCACTCATGATTGCTAGCATTACATATCAAAGCTTTCAGTAATCCTTCTCTCACTTATAAAAGCTGAAACTTATTTTAAAAATTTTGAAGCTAACTGTGATAGTAACTATAGTTTGAAGCTAACTGTAAGAGTAAATGATTCGGTCCCCATAGATTTCTTTTCATTGTACTGGTCATACGATGCTCTTCCTTTGAGCTATTTTAATCAATTTGCATGTTGTCATTCTCATGGTGGAATCTGCATTCTTTACCCTCCAATGTCCTAGTAACGTGCAGCTGACAATCTGACTGATCACATCCTGCTATTTTTAGTGCAGATTACTTTCCTACTGCTACAGGTATTTTTACCCTCCAGGGTAGCTTCCTCTGTCGTCTTTGACCTTCCGATTTGAATTCGGCACTCAATGTCCATTGTATTCCTTCTAGTTGTAGTAGAGTAAATTATCGACGTCTTTGTACTTGACTACAGGGTTGATCCATTTAGACGCAACTGTAAAGAACCTTGCTATCCCAAACAGGAATCGAAATCATATACCTTTGTACTGGCTATCTGAAACTACTGGGATGGAATTGCAAACTCTTACCGCCGGAGTATACTCTGCATTCTTACTGTTATAGTATTATCTTTATATAAAACCAAAAATATGTATTTTTTCCGTTGAACGTTATTTTAAATTTTACTGAATCCGAAAGATTATAACCAAACGACACCTTATACCGAGATTATAACCAACCGGCACCTTATACCATGTTGCCTCCAAAAATTGTGTAGAAGCAACTTTTCACAACTGTGATTGACATTGTTAAAATTTATGGTCATGGATCCATAAATAACCATACAGTTTTATTTATAATTATATCAAATTTTGTCCTATGCTGATATGTTAAGGAAATTTAATACTTCGAATGTATTTCGAAGGTTTTATTCAAATTCCGAAAATATTTATTTAGTTCTGAATTTTTCATTAATTAATCCAAAAAAGAAAGTATCGTGAAAATACATTAATAATTGTAGCAGCTATCATGCACATAAATATAACCATAGACACACGACAAACAGATAGACGGAAATCACTCCAAAAATAGTCAAAACGTGTTCAAGAGGTCCTGAATCATGGGCATCAAATTCTTGAAATAGAAAATTTTCGTGCACACACACAAAGACTACTTTCTCAATACTACGTATGAGAAAGTAAAAATTAGTACGTTCTACTAATACATTTACTGGATATTATTTTAAAGCATAACAATAATATAGGAATAAATGAATAAATAATTGTTCTTTACAAATTATGCGATAGCTTCTTGATTATTTTGTCTTCTTGATTATCTATTGTTTCTATAAATTGAGCTTTGATAGAAACATCTGTTAAATTACATGTCAAGCCAAGACGCTTCGTTACGGGCTTCCATGGGACCGAAGGTCCCTTACGCCCACATCAGAATATAATAATGTCCACTGTTGATGGTTTTATCTGAATAGCAATATGGTGGTAATAGCAATCTGCCTCGTGGGGTTGCTTGGTTGAGATCAGAGATGGCTCGTGGAGTCCATCTTCGTCTTGGAGTGGCGAAGTACTTCGGCTGGTGGCACGCTGAAAGCAAGAAGGAGGTGGGCGGGGCCAAGGAGAGAGGACCAATAGAAAATAGTCGCAGTGTTAGGGCGGTGATCAGAGTTTGATCTACAATTTAGAGGTTAACAGGGGTAATTTTAAATCAAGTTTATAAATAAATATAAATTTTAAGAAGTTAACAGTTATAAAATAACTAGAAGGGGGTTATACAAGTACATGAATGGCTAAAAAACACTGCGCTACAGGCGGAGGATACTGTCAATTTCCGGTCTAGTTGCAAAGAAAAAAGGCCCTTTTCAGGGACACCGATGAACAATTTTATAAATAAAATTTAAACTATGTCGAGAAGGTAAATACGCACAAGGAGTAAGACCGGGCTGGCACAGCATAAATATAATCAAAGCATAAATAAGAGTCAAGTTCCGAAAGGGAATACGTGGCATTGCCAGGTGAAATATTTAAGGGGAGGGCGCATCTGCAAGAGCATGATAGCTCTCGTAGATGAACCAGACCAGATCAATTTGCGTAGTCGCCGTACGCAGTTTAGGGAGCGCTCTTCTGAACGCTTCTAGAAGTAAGTTTTTATCAAGTGAGTTTCTCATTTCGATAATGGTCGCAAAAAAGTCGGTATAGTTGATGGCATTGCCATCAACTGGGTTTTTAGAATTTGGGTTGGCGACGGCTGGGACCGACGGTTTAGGAATTTGTCCGGAAATTTTGGAAATTAAGGCATTCTCGTTGTCAGATAAGTCAACAGTTTCATGGGTACCAGAAACTACATTAGCATAGTTTTGGTTGGGCTTTATGCCAGCAGGTCGGAAAGAACGACTATGTTTCCCAGGGTCTAATCCTGGGGGGGGGGGGGGTGCGCTGTGGCTGAATTTGGAGTTATGCTGGGGTTTGTCCCTTACTCTCTTGGTCACAGGCGAGTTGCCCGGGTTTTTCGGGCAGCCCCGCCAGCTGGCAGCATGTGCGCCCCCGCAGTTGTAGCACAGCTTGAAGTCGGCTTTACAGTCGACTGCGGCGTGGGGCCCTGCGCATTTGACGCAGCGCAATGGCAGCCTACATGCCAGACTGCTATGGTAAAAACCATTGCATGAATGACATTGGCTGGCAAAGCCTCTGCGCCCCATGTAGGGCTCCACGGTCACTCCTGTGCCCAAGAGCACAGATATTTGAAAAAGTTCATCCGGGTTAGTCCCGGGGGCTAATTGCAGGTAGTACAAGGGAAGGGGTTGTCTGCTTCCTCTTTTAGTGAGTCTTACACAGCTGAGGACTTGAAACTCCATGGCTTCGAAACAGCGTTTTATTAAGTTAATGTCAGTGACAATGGGGAGTCCCCTAATGACACACTTTACAGGGAGGTCCTCTTTAAGAGAGAAGGTTTTGAAGGGAGCTCCGTGCTTAGTCAGATAATCGATGCTGTTGCGATATTCTTCGTTGTTTTGAACAACAATTCTAAAAAATTGGCGGTCAAGGACCGGAACAATTTCAGGTGCAAATCTACTTTTTAAATTGAAGAGGATGGACGGCCACTGTGGGCAGGAAGCACTAACAAGAATGGGCGGTACAGTCTGGGGTTTCGGCACTTTCGCCGCGTGGTCGTTCTTTCCACAACCGGTCGAGCTGTGATTGGATGTCTCTGAATCCATCGACAGCGTGCGTTTTCTGTTTGCTTTAGGAGCTTTATGGATAAATCCATCTGCATCCGTATAAGTACGGGGGTTACTAGCCCTATTAGTATGATTTAAATTAGTATTTTGATCAGAGTTAACATTATCGTTAAGATTAGTGCCGGCATTTGCATCGGCTAAGTCAATTTCCATAGTATCAGTTACTTGGCACGTGGCCATATTTGGGTTAGAGATTAAGTTTAAGTTTGCATTTTGAATTGAATTTGAGTTAGTTTTTAAATTTACAACATTAGTTTTAGCAGTATTATCATTATTAAGGTTTACATTGTCAGTTACCTGAGAATTGTTAGTATAATCAGTGGCTTTAGGAGCCTTAGTTTTAGGGTTAGGGGGGAGGGGGGGGGGTAGCTAAGACATGCTTACCATCCGAGTACTCCGCCATCTTGCCAGGCTTGGTCGTCTCGTCAGCAGTAGAGTCGGTTTTGGCTCCAAAAATGGCTGCTCTTTTCGCTGAAACCTTCTTCTCAAGATCGGCAATCTGTTGCTCTAGATAACTGTAGTTAACACTAGCTGTGTTAGGATCGAAACACTCTTCCATATTGATCGTAGAATCGTCACTCTTGTGCGGTACAGTCACGTTTTTCTTTCCCATGTCGGGAGCTCGCTAGGACACAACCTACACACACGGAGTCCAAGCTCCCACAGCACAGGAATAGCTACATGTGATTAAATTACATGTTGATCACTACCCTCAGATAAGAGTAATTTATACGTTTTGTACCAGATCGTTTACACACCAGTCAATAACAATTTCCAGCACAGTTAAAAAATGCTTATGACTTTGATAATTCTGTCTGTCCAAACCCATGATAACTGCCGTACAAATCAAATTGAAATTTTAAAATGCTGTTGAGACAGTCTGTGGGATGTATGGGAATGTACATTAATAACATCACTCAATTAGTTTCGTATTTAACTCGGGTTGAAAAAGTGAAATACATTCAACCCTATGGCACTGAATTTTACATTTTAAAGGAGTTAAATTAACAAATTACTTCGAAAATTTTAGAAAATATTCAAATTACCACATAAAATGTTTAAAAAAAATTTCAGCAAAATACGCTGTGTTTTAAATACCAATTGAAATAATTATTACACCTATGATATACGTAAAAATCACGTGACTCATTGCAAAATGAAATATGGCATATATTTATTTTTCGCTATGTAAAGATCGTTTCATTTTTATGTAGTTTTGCATCTGTCATAAAAAACGCTTTATTTTACGAACATCTGCGCATGTAAATTTTATACCAAGGTAATATTTTCAATTTTAAATGATCACTGAACTTTGATTATTCTTACAACGAAGCCTAATTTTAATACTATTGTATAGCATGCAGAATGTAAACAAATCAAGTTGAGTTGTTTTTCGCGCAAATTGATTTAGATCTGGAGTTTGGAATATAATTGACATGAATTAGGCAGACGAATAATAGCTTGATAACGTCATTTGAATAAAGTGCATTTTGTGCAACTAACATTGTATTTTTCTATGAAGCTTTTCGCTTTCAAGTACTATAATAAAATACTGTAGTACTGTAATAATTAAAAAAAATATCAACTCTGAATGTATCACATATTAGAGATGCTTCAAAAAATTACACTTCAGTTGGAAATTGTTTTTTATCAATGCTTTTTGCTTAATTGAACTATATTGTTAACCTTATTTTGCATTTTCGGGCTTTATGTTATTGCCCATATGATTGGAGAATAACTGTCATTTGTAATATATGACAGATCTCACCAGAACATTTTATGGGTTAGCATATATTGTAAGGAATATGCTTTATACATAATAAATTAATTGCTCTATCAAATTATTTATTTGTATTCGTAAAAAAATCTAAAATAAAAAAATAACAAATTACTAGAAAAATGCCGTTATTCCCCAAAATCATTTATTACACTCTTTAATATTTATGCGGATCATAAAAGGTTAACGGAGCCAATGGCATACTTAACAATATAGACGCGATAGAAGCATTTTTACTATGTACAGTTTAAGTTACCCATATACCCTATTCTAAGAACTGTTATTTTAATACTAAAAAATTTCGTATCATAAACGAGCAAAAATTCATTCACTTTGTATCGCAGAATAAAAAAAGATATTCCCATATTTGCAATGGATTGCAGAAAAATATGACATGCTCTTGAAAAACTTTCAAAATTTGAATATTTTGTCCACGGCGATTTCAAATAAAATCCTTACATTCTTCACACTCAAGAGCCCTCGAAGTTTTCAAATAAGCAAATAAAGTATGTTCGACTAAAAAGTTTGCATGTGCGAGTATTCAAAATATTTACTTATGCTTTTGTATGGTTTACACTTCTTTCTTTAGAAATATATGAATACATTATTAGTACATTTCATTTTTTTATTATTTCCGCTGTCGTGCATTCGCTGTTCTATAAGAGCTTTAAAGTGAGAGTGAGGATTTTAAACTTTGTTTCTCATCTTTCGTCTTATTTGAAACCCCCAGATATATATATATATATATATATATATATATATATATATATATATATATAGCCATATTTTGCTTGTCATGGTTGCTCTATGAAATGTATTTCAAGGTATTTATGTTTCCTTTATTGTTCCAATCTATATGCTTGTCGTCCATATAACACAAGTATATAGATAAAATCTATCTTGTGTTTCAGAAACAAGCATTTTTGTGTTCATTTCGAAGGGATATAAGGACCCGAAGTGAATTTTTTCGAAATGAACTTATCGTAAGCCTAAATTTCTTCCATGTGCAAGCTTTTTTGCTTGATTTTTTTGTTCTCTTATTTGCATTCCTCATTTTTGAAATTTGTTGATTGTCTTTGTCTTTATGACCTGCATTACGCTTTATTATTTCCTCTTTATGTCTTAATGTCTTTTATTTCTTTGTATTTTGTAGAAAATTTTGGAATAGTGCATTATGAGTTACTACATACATACTAACTTTGGATTTACTAATTTATATTTATATATATAAATATATATATATATATATACATATAAATATATATATATATATATATATACATATATATATATATATATATATATATATATATATATATATATATAGTATACTGCACATGATTCTTTACCCACACTTAATATATATCCATCCAATCTTGAATTAATACCGAATGAATCCCACCCTTCCAAATCTGTATATTATTTTGACATCACCATTGATATCCATTGTAACTCTTTCTATACGACTATTTATGATAACAGACATCAATTTAAATTTAATGTAAAATTCTTCCCTCATTTTTCTCCTTGCTTAGTAACCAAGTTTTTAGAAATCTAATCATTAGCTATTTGCTCCGCAAATTTGCTCCTCATTAAACTCCTGGATAGTAATAAGTGTACACTATCACACATTAATCGTCTCAAAAATCTTTGCTATATGTACAATTTTCCCACCTTATTTGTAGATCGCAGTATAAGTACGGTATTCTAAAGTAGTGGAAACACCATAAAATAAACACCGCCCCGGCGGTCTAAAATAAAAATGTAAAAATATTAAAAAACAGTAATTTCGATTACACTAAAAACGTGAAAATGCTTTTAAAAACACCGCCTCGGCGGTAAAGAAAAAAGTTTAAAACACTCATAAAACCGTTAAGGCGGATATCTAAAAAGCAAATAAAACAAAATACAGGCTACGGCTCCAAAAAACAGTGTTATCCATACTTTAATTGATTTCGATAATCGTGGTCTCTTCTCGGTCAGTTTCTGAACTCTTGGGTTTATCTCACCGAAAGTATGTACTGCTACTTCCACTTCCTCTGGTCTGGTTTATTCCCACGCGGTATTATGCGAGGTGAGCGTTCAGGCTGTAGCATGTGGTGGACTCATTTGAAGATTATTCACGGTGGCGACCTTTCGACTTGTGAGTTGCTCTTTTTTACAAGTTTCTATATTTGTGCGCTATATTTTTCATGTTCATGTTTATGTGGTATTTTTTATATTCCATGTTTATGTGGTATTTTATGTTTTATAGTTGAATTTTATTCTATTTGGTTTTTTCTGTTATTCTCGTTATTCCGTTGTTGGGCACAGATTGCATAATATTTTAACCACGTGTTTTTAGTATATCTGTCTAGAATGTGCCCCTGAAGACGTTTCTGGTAGATATACTATTCTTTAATATATTTTCCTAGTCCTGGCCTCTCCGTGCTCTGCTTTTCCGGCCCTTCCTCGTAGCTTTTTGCTATTCACGACACGCTTTTATATTGCACGCGGTTTGATACTGTAATTACTGATTCACACTCCTGCATTTTTGTATTAGTTATTTTCATTTATATGTATATATATATATATATATATATATGTATATATATATATATATATATATATATATATATATATATATATATATATATATATTCTTTTGCAAAAAAACGAAACACGTCTGAAACATAATCCGCTCATCCCGAAATTTTGCATGCAAATTCCTTTATACAAAGTATGCAAATGCTTAAATTTGCAAGGCCAATAAGCGTTATCTTCGGTTATAACGCGCGTTTTTACTGAGCAACTTTCATCCTATAAAACAGGTTTAAAATATGGGCGAATTATCTTTGTCCGTTATCGGGGAGTTACCGTCCGTTACAGTTCCGTGGAGACACAAACAATGATGCCTTTACGGTCTTGCCGTAGACTTTTTAAGCAATTAGACAAGTTCAAACGTGGTCGTACAGTCTTAATGCGTGAAGCTGGCTGATCATACCAAAGAATAGGCCACCACCTGCACCGAACGAACACTGTTGCGCAGAGACGCTGGCAGCAATGGTTGCTGCAAGGAACTCATTGTTGAAATGGAGGCTCTGGAATGCCAAGGTGCACGAATTCTAGGCAAGATCGAATTCTAGATATTTTGTAACAGGCTCGAACTGGCCCAACGGCATCACTCCCCGCCATCCAAAGTGATACATCCTGTACCATACCAACCGTGATACCTCCCACCATCTCACAACGCTTAGCTGAGGTGGGGTTACGCTCACGGCGGCCTTTAAGACGGCTGCCCATACCTCCACAACATCGATAGAGTCGTTTGAAGTGGTGTCGAAACCTAGCATCATGGCTGCCAGGAGACTGGCATCGCATAGTGTCAGCGATGAATCACGCTTTAGTCGTTCAGCAGCTGACCATCGGGTATCTGTGTGGACGTGCCAGGGCCAGCGTTTCCAATCAGACTTTGTTTCACACAGGCACACATCCATTACCCCTGGTTTGATGGTGTGGTGTTGCTGTTGTTGAGACCCAGACCGTCCGACCTACCAGAAAGGTGTAAGGTAACTGTTTGGGCGGCTGGTGTGATGTATCTTATAACAGCATGTCGCTCCAAGTCATCCTGCGTACAACTGTCGCAGCTCAATATGTTGATTAAATCTTGCGGGTTTTTGCGTTACCCTTCGTAGCACTTCATTCTGGGGCCATGTTCCAACAAGATAATACCAAACCACATACGGCTCGCATATCCGTAGATTGTCTGCGTTCTGTTGATACTGCTCCTTGACCAGCAAGGTCACTAGACAATTCGCCAATCGAGAATGTATAGGACATGCAGGGTTGCCAGATTCGGGCACCCCGAAATGTAGCAGATCTGGAGCGACAATTGAGGAATGCCTGGAAGACTGAATCGCAGGATTACATTAGGAAACTTCATCATTCATTTACTAGACGTATACAAGCATGCATCATTGCCGCCAAGGGTGGTTTCGCCAATTGCTGATTTGAAAATTCAATGTGTAATTCCTAACCATTGATGGGTCTTGCGGCCTTTATTTTGTAATCCTTTCATTTCATTACCTATGTATGAAATGTGCGCTTAATTTATTTCAATTAAATCGACACTTTTTTCGTGGTGCTTCATTTTTATTTTGCAAAATAGTATAAATATATATATATATATATATATATATATATATATGTCATCCTGCGATAGATGGAAACAAGGAAAGCTATAAATTGTTTAAAGTTATCAGCAGCTTCATGAAATTTTCGATTTTCTATTTGGCCGAAAAGTAATGGACCCGGTAATAATGCTTCCGTAAAGTCGAGTGAATTTAAAATATAGTAACAATTTAAATAAACGCAAGAAATATTAATACTTTATAACAAAACTAAAATGTTAAAACATGTATGTCCATTTTCGATCAACATTTGTAAAATCAGTAATGAATGCATATATACATTCTACTAAAGTTTGGAATAATAACGATGATATGTAAAGTTTAGAACTCTTATTCAGAACTCAATCACATTTCAAGATATCTTGCAAGCGAAAAAGATAAGATATTCTAAAGACGAAATATTCACGTAATATATTCACATATTTCTAAAGAAGTGTAAACCATGCTATAGCATAAATAAATATTTTGAAAACATCTATGCGCATGTAAACTTTGCTGCCGAATATACATTATTTGCTTATTTTGTAAACATTGAGGTATCTCGACAGTTAAGAATGTAAGATTTGTATCTAGAATGACCATGAATAAAATATTTAAATTTCTAAAGTTTGCAAAGAGTTTGTCACCGTTTTCTACAATCCACTCAGAAAAGAAAGGGAAGTAAAATGCCAATTTTAAACAACTTTGCACAGGTTCTAGAATTCGAGATCTAAGAAAGAGTTCGCACACAGTTTGTAGGCATATAAATATTCATTTAAGGCCATAAATAATTATAATAATTATTAAAATTTTGCTTACGGGTGGTACATCGTCAATCCCAAAGAAGAACCCCCCCCAAAAAAAGACGGGTATTTGCCAAACAGTTCGATCCCCTTTTGCAGGCATTGGCGTCCATGGACGTCAATGCCTGAAAAGTGATTATCCCGTTTTCGTAAGACGATATGCTAAAATAGTACAAGCAAACTTACATATAGAGTAGCGATAAATATAAATGAAACGGTATTAATCAAAATATTGCGGGGATTGCAGCTAGTTAGGATAAAATTTTGTCGAACATAGGGTTAAAATTATCGTTAATAACAAAATGGGAAGGAGCTGCAGACAGAGCTAATTTTCAGACCCTCAGTTTTGCATGGCGTCTCATTCTCGACTCACTGCGTGTTAAACTATTGCATAACTTTCTGGATATATAGTACTTTTCTTTTTTGCTTTTGACGGCACATTTATTGGTTGCCTTGTATTTTATAGATCTTCTGTTATTTATGTATTTTGTAAATAACATGTTTATTAAATGTATCTATTTTAAATAGGTAAATATGCCAATCTTGAATCACTGTTGTGGACTGTGTATAAGTGTTCATGTTCACAACCGTGAACAATGAACGGTTGAACCGTGAATGAGTTGTGAACCTTGAACAACCGGTCAAAATAATTTACTTTGCCACTGATGAAGGACGTAGGTACGTAAAGCGGTCTGGATCTGTAATTTTATGTATGTCAGTGTTATTATTAAACACACTTTCATTTGTTAAATTGCGTTGTCTTTATTTTATTTTTAAAATGGTGCTAAATTGACGTGTTTCCATACAATTCAATTTCTCCATTTTTTCATACTACAATATATGATAATGGATATGGAAAATATTTTAATCGTGCCGAAAATCGCAACTCGAGTTTTCAATGGATCTACTGGTAACCCTAGAACAACAACAAAAAAAACCTACTTAACGCTTCGTCTGTGGGCGTGTTTATGTGTTTGTCTGCTAGTACAATATATTTATCCACTCTAACTCAAAAACTAATTGACCACATTTCATAAAGTTCGATATGTGCGTCAGTTATGGGTGACTCTAGTGTGTATTAGATTTTGGTACGATCTGAAACATATGAACTTGCCTTCTAATGCACAATGACACTCTAAAATCGTTAAAATCTACAATAAAAGACTATAATATGCTCAAATGTATCAATTAAATGATTGTTTCATAAGTAAGTTTTGGCGATTCAAAGAATAAAGTCAAACCCACAGTTCTAAGACTAACTCTCTTCGATATATTGTATTGTAATTCCTTCACATTTTTGTCTCAAGGCCTTTGAAAACACGTCTAGTCGCCAAATAAAAACGAAAACTGAATTAAAACTGCAAATTTAGTGGAATTTCAAATAAACCGTGTCGTGTAAAATTAAACGCAACTTAATGAATTATGAAAAAATGTAAAAATGAATTTGAGTCCTTTGGGAAAGTCATGTGCTGCGCACATCAGTTATTAGATTTTTGGTTCCATGACCAAATACACTGTAAATTAGATGCAACTTTACATTGGTGGCAACACATATCTCTTATGTGTAAAATATTTAATAATATTCTTCATTTTAATATGAACTAATTCATAAGTCATAATTGAAGTACTTCATAATTTGAAATGTGTCTTCCGTCAATGAGTAATATGTTGCAAGATCAGTATCTGTTTTCACTTTGTCCGACATATACCGATTATTATATAGCTACAATGAATATAATGTATGTTTGTGGAAATGCAAATATCTGGAAAGAAACTGTCTTTCTTAAAGCTTTCTTGAAAGACGTTGTCTTAGTAAATTAGTTGCATACAATTGTTTCATAGACCAGAGAACACCACTTAATCGGATCAAAAAAACATTTTTATTAATTAAGTGTAACTGTGAATATAACAGGCAAAAAGCAAATGAGCAATTCATAAACTGAAATGAATGACGTACTGGACAACAAAATGGAACTTTAGACAATATATATTCTCTAGTTTGCGACTTGGTTGCAGCTTAAGAGGCCGGCTAACGCCCATCAAACAATTACAAGTACGTACTTTTCATAAATATCCATCGTTTATGGTAGCACAAGGTATCCACATACCCTATAACTATTTGTCAGCTAAATCTGATTAAACGGTGGCTAAAATTAATCATCGAAATTTTAAAAGCTGTTGCAATAATGGTCTAAATTGGAATGCAAATTTATGCCTCCTTCACATTACTGAAAAATCTGATGTGGGCATCACATGACTTTCCTTATATAATGCAATGAATTTACTACTTTTACAGTAAAAAAAAATAGATTATTTTTATGTAATTTCCAAGATATTGAATTTTCGTCAATGAGTCGTCATTTTCATTGATTAAGCGTCATTTTTATCCATTTGGCGAGTTTTTCTGTAATTCAGAAACATTTAAAATGTCGCCAAGTTGGCGACATTCTACCAAATGTGTCGCCAAAATATCGCCAAGCGTTATGGAAGGAGAAATAAGTTAATCTTACAGCAGATAAATAACTATTGGCTATCAAATACAAAAGTATTACTCAAAGTTTCTTTTTTCATGAATGGAACGAGCTAGATCCACGATAATGATGCCACCAAATTTATCGCATGGTATTACATATGAAAAGTGAACATGTTTCTCAAGAGGAAATATATATTTTTTAATTTTATATGACTTTCTGATATTTTTTTGAAAAATCTACAATATCTCGAGATCGGTTCATGTTAGCGTCCTAAAATTTATGTCAATCGTTTTCTAATAAAAAATTACATAAGAAATGTGTAGTTACGTAACTTTATTAGAGGTTTTGATTTTTTGATGATTTTTCCAAATTTTCACTCGAAAATTTAGGGGGTTTCTGAACATTCGATTGCGTATAGAAACAATAGGCTTCCCGTGTTTACGGATTGTAATTTTTTTACCAAATGTCGTTCGAATCGGTCCATTCGTTCGTCAGTTATCGTCTCCACAGGCTCACCGACACACTCACACACTCACACACACATACGCACAAACACATACTTTCACACTCACACACACAGACCTCACTTCAAAAATGTTCGATTCGTGATCAGAAATGCTTGAAACGTGGTCTCTCGTCAAAAACTCGAATTAGAATGTTCGACCTAGTCACAATACTTTCCTTATACATTATTGTATATAAGGAAAGTAATAACACTAAATACCCTATTAGTTCTTCCTCCATATATGTACATCTAACCAACTTCCTCCATATGTACATCTAACCAACTTCCTCCATATGTACATCTAACCAACAAGAATTACCAATAGTATTGGTAATTCTTTACAGAGACAGAGTGATGTAATAGGTAACGCTTTTACCAGTATACTAGCTTTTACCAGTTTACCAGGACCTAGATGGGATTCGTTATATAGGCCATTGAGTTATCAACTGATAAAATATATCTAATAGATCAATTACTAGTACTGGATGAATATAATTTATAACCCGAATATAATTGTCTCCCCAACGTAAAGTACTATTGTAAAAATATCTGGATTCAGAACTCGATTCTAGGCTACTATTTCCTCAATTTTAAAAAAGTTTTCCCCCCTCATAATATAACCCAATATATACATTTTCTTCACATTTATTCTTGAAGAAAAGTCTACGCGAAGGGATATCGTAACAATAAAAATAGTGACAAGAATTTTTAGTGAGTTTCCAATAGCGAATTCACCCCACGAAATTCCGGTCCTCAGAAGACGAGGACTCAAAAGGAAGTTATTTATTACATGATTCGAAAATTCTGTTTTGATAAAAACTCTGATAAAATCTTTATGGTCTCGTTCGTAGTAATTCAAATATCATCTAGTGGAAATACTTTTTTCTCCTAAGGATTTGCTGAAGAGCATTTCAAAAGATATCCGGAGTATGATTCTACAATAGACTATCTTATCGATTTATGTTACATGTATTTTTTAGGTTCACTAGTCTCACAATTAGTACCGAAAAAGATAAAAAAAATGCATATTTTTATGAGATTCATCTCGCTAGTTATACTTTTAAAATATTTTTTAAATGACCTTAACATATTTTTGTTTCACGTGACAACAGCTTAATGACACTAATAGACAAGGTGATCATCCGTCCGTCCGTCCGTACGCAATGTGGGTTGTTGAGTGGAGTACCGAGTCGATAAGACCTAAACCTCCGGCATGGTATACTCTTGTATGATATTCTTGAAATTCATGAGCTGCACAGGTATGAGAAAAATGCAAAGAGGAGCAAAGCTAGTGCTGCCAACTATGTGAGAGTGGCGGCAAGAAAAAGGGGAAGAGAGCAGGAGCGAACAAGGATTAAGATACAGTGCTAGATTTAAAGCTCCCGTTTAATAAATATTTAAAATTAATAAAAAAATTTTTTTTTAATTTTAAAAGGTTCAGATACACTAAGGGGCAGGAAATGGAAGGCATAAGGAATTATAAGGCCTAAGGGGGTTCGAAGAGGACAGCTCGCGGACGCTTTCTTTGCCGACGAGGGTCGTAATCAGTTATTGTAAATAGTAACTCATTTTGGATGGTAGGAACGTTTTGAAAAAAGTTTGAAGAGATATTCTTGATGGTTTGTTTGATTGTTGGAATATTAAAGTCATTTCTTATTACGTCGTTTCGCAGATACCTTGGAGCTCTTCTGATGGTTCTAAGTATGCGGTTTTGTTCAATTTGGATATTGTTTAGACTGGACTTACTGGCAAAGCCCCAGACAGGGCATGCGTAGAGTAGGAGGGGGATGATAATTGTTTTAAAAAGAAGGATTTTATTTTTGAGGTCTAAATGTTTTGAATAGAGGAGGTGGTTCATGGCGCCGGCAAGTTTTTTGGCTTTTTTGGTGACATGGCTGATGTGATCATTAAAGGTGAGGCGGCTGTCAAGGTGCACTCCTAAATATTTTGCAGAACGGCCGAAGCAGACTGGCTGATCGTGGATTTCAATTGGAGGGGGTGGGAATCTTTTCCAAGAGAAAAAGATGGCCTGCGATTTGACGGGGTTAATTTTTATCTTCCATTGGTTGTAGTAGGTCTCAAGTAGGTCTATATGATTTTGGAGGTTAGCATGTAGATAATTAACGTTCCGATGTGCGGAGATGATACATGTATCATCTGCGTACATACAGAGGGTGGAGTGGGGTGCGCGGGGGGTATCATTAACGAAAATATTAAAAAGAAGGGGGGCAAGAATAGAGCCTTGAGGGACACCTGCTTTGATAGAATTTTTAGAAGAAAGGGTGTTTAGGATCCGTACGTGGAAATTACGGTGCTGGAGGTATGAGTTTATGATTTGAATAAGGGGAGGGGGGGCATTTATTTTGATGAGTTTATAGATGAGTCCTTTATGCCACGTACGGTCAAAGGCTTTCTCAACGTCGAGAAGAATGGCTCCAGCTGATTGTTTGTTGTGGAAGGCGTCAGAGACAAATTCCACAACACGCAACAGCTGATGGGTGGTTGAATGGGCAGGGCGGAAACCAAATTGCTCGGGAATAATAATATTGTTGGAGTCAATAAATTTAAAAAGGCGGTTGTGGATAACTCGTTCAGCCAGTTTGCTAAGGGAGGAAAGCAAAGAAATGGGCCGGTAGGCAGAGGGGTTTGAGCCATGTTTAAGAATAGGTATGATAATTGCGGTTTTCCATTGGTCGGGGAAGTGGTGTAAGAGAAGTATGGCATTAATGATGTGTACGAGGTAAAAGAGGATATTTAGGGGGATAAATTTTAAGGCTTTATTAGTGATTCTGTCTAGTCCGGGTGTTTTTTTGTTTTTAAAGCTTTTAATGATATCGAAAAGTTCAGACGGGGTGGTAGGGGTGATGCGGTCCAAAAGTGTGGGGGGGGGGGCTCATGAAATTTTCAACTTGGCGGGTAATCTGGGCCTGAAAATGGGTGTTATTAGTAGAATTATTGGGTTTGAACTGATTTTTGTAGGTTTTAGCAAGTATGTCGGCTTTTTGAAGGTTTGAGAATGCCATTCCTGTGGCGGAGCGGAGGGGGGGAATCTGGCCAAAAGGTTTCTTAACACGCTTTATTTCTCTCCATATGGTTCTGTCTTCGGGGGAAAGGGATTCAATGAAATGTTTCCAGCTTTGCTGTTTGAAAATTTTGATGTCCGCTCTAAGTTTGCGGTTTAATGAATTTAGGTGGGTTTTAATTTGGGTGTTTCTGGTAGATTGCCATAGCCTGCGAGTGAAGTTTCTTGTTTTAATTTGGCTAATAATGTGGGGTGGAAGTGTGTTGTAGCGGGGGGCAGGGCGGGTGGATGTAGCATCCGAAAGGGCCCGTTGAATTTCAAGAGTTACGTTACTTACAGCTGAATCAAGGTCAGCCGGGCTTTTAATTTGAGGATTTAGAAGGGTGGACATTTTAAGTGATTTTTTGAAGTTTTTCCAGTTGGTGAAGGTTGGGAGATTGGAAACAGGGAGGAGAGTATTTAAATTTAGGGAAAGAAGGACAGGGAGGTGGTCGGAGCTTAGTTCATTTAGGGTGTCCGTGGTGTGAGGGTAGTGAATATTCTTTAAAAGGGCAAAATCAATGGTGGAGGGGGCAGCCGAGAGAGAGTAGTGGGTGGGGCTAGTAGGTACGGCAATATGGATATTATTGGTCGAGGTGAAGTTATGAATTTGAGTGCCAAAAAGAGTTCTGCGGCGGCAGTTCCAAGAAGGGTGGTGGGCATTGAAATCGCCTGCTAGGATAGTTCTGAGATTTGAATTTAGGATGTTTTGAAGGTCGGGGATAATGTCGACAGAGCCACTGTGTTTGACGTAGACAGAACCAATAACAATTGGCGGGTGGTTTGGAAGGGTGACTTTTATAAGTTTGTTTTCAATTAGGTTGGAATTGATGGAAGACAGTTCATAGTGGGGGATATTGTTTTTGACGTAGATGGAGACTCCTCCATATGGGGAGGGGGAGGTGGCATTTTGATATCTGTAGGCAGAGTAGAGTTTATAATTTGGAATTTTAAGGGAGGGAGGATGACGGCCAGGTTTAATTTCTTGTACTAGGAGGATTTCAAAGGGGTTCGAATTTATGAAGTCGCGGAATTCCGTGATTTTGCCAGTAAGTCCATTTGCGTTCCAGAAGAGGATCCTAAGGGTATGCGGTGTACTATTCATCATGGGTGTTAGAAACAGGACAGAAGACTTCTTCAAGAGCAGTGAGGATCGCAAAAAGTTTATTTAGGGGGTTTGAGTTTTCATTGAAGCTAGTGCGGATTTGGGCAATGAATTTTTTAATTTTCGTCATATCGATGTCAAAGCTTTGAAATATATTTTTGATTTCGGTGAAAATGTTTAAGATCTCAGTAAAATGTGATGAAAGATTTGATTTTGGTTTTTCAGAGTGGTTTGATGATTTTTGTGGAGTGGTGTCAGGAACAGGGGGAGGGGGGGTAATATAAGAATGTATGGAAAGATTTGCCAGCGGTAAGTTATTTGGGTCGGTAAGGGGAGTTCTTTTAGGAGTGTATTTCGTGAGAGATTTAGCAAGTCTTGAGTTTTGATTTTCCGGAGTGGGAGCAGATTTTTCAGTGGCGTTTGAGGTGATTTCAGCAAAGGTTTTGGTTGTAGTAGTAGTAATGGTGGTTTGTTGGGCAGGAATTTGTTCGTTTGAAATGGGAGTGGGCTGATTTAGAGTAGCATTTTGAGTGGGGATGATTTTTTGGGATGAAGGTCGGAAGGGTGGGAAGTCTTTAGGCTGCGGTGCAGGGGCGCGAGTTGCGGGGGGGACATAAGGTCCCGGGATGTAAGCGTCCTTGTTGTACGGATTTGATAGGCAGAGTCTGTAATTTGCAGTATGGGGGCCAAGGCAGTTTGCGCATTTAGGGGGAGTTGTAATGGGTTTAGTACAGTCTCTAGATTGGTGACCTTCTCCACACTTTACACATCTGTGGGGAAGACTGCAGCAATCACTACTATGGTTGTACCGCTGGCAACGGTAGCACATTTTAACTGCGCGGGACTGAAAGTCTGTTATTTTGATTGCCATATCAAGGAGGGTGGTGATTTCTCGGATTTTTTCCCATCCCTTAGTGGGGTTTAGGTACGTCAGAAAGATGGGTAGGGGGGCTTTGGTACGGTAATCTTTGAGTTGTGATATGCGATGGGTGCTGAAACCTAGAGAGTTAAGCTCATGGGCAATTTCTTCTATTTGTGAATTTGGGGGGAGACCTTTTAATAAAATTTTAATCGGCCTATCGGCCTTTAGGTTAATGGAAAGAAATTCGATGTTTGATTCTACAAGGTGTCTTTGTACTATGCGAAAATCTTCTATTGACAGGGGGTAGATTTTGATAAATTCGCCCGCTAGTTGGGCTTTTACAGGGTTTGTAGTTTTTGAGTTTAAAGTTTTGACTAATTCCCTCCAGTTATTAGGGCTGTTTACATAAAAAGGTTCAGGGTGGGGAACGTATTCATTTGAAGGATTTTCCGAAACATGATTTTGTGAGGCAGCAGGGGTGTGGTCAGGTGCGGGAGTGGTGTCCATATTGGAAGAGTTTCTATTGGCGGAGGCATTTTCCTCGTAATCCTGGTCTTCTGTATTTGTTAAAGCATTGAAAGCGTTGCGAGTAGTCGTGGCTGACACAGAGGAAGTTATAAGCGTGGCCTTACGGCAAGTCTTTTTAGGGGGAGGTTGAGAGAATCCTTCCAAATCCTGCAGTTCTTCGAGAGAGTCATTTTCAATTACAATATTAGGATCAATTGATTTTAAAGCATTTGAGGTAGCAATTTCATTTAGTTGGGAGTTTCCCAAGGTAGAAGTAGAGTTTAAACTGTTGTTAGAAGTTTGGGAGTTTTCCCAAGGAGCATTAGGTGCTTTATCAAATTGAGTTAAGTTTGAGTTTAAATTTTGGGAATTTTCCCAAGCACTATTTGAGTCTACAACATTAAAATTAGAGTTTAAATTTTGGGGAGTAGCCCCGAGACGATTATTTGCTTTGAGAATATCTAAGTTTAAGCCTAGTAAGGCAGGGTTAGCAGGAGTTTTGTCCTGGCTAAGAATACTTTCTTTCTCAGCAAAAAGCCTGATTTCAGTTACGTAGGGGGTTTGCTCATTTGCAGTGGGGTGCAGCTCAAAAAAATTCAAGAGAGAGTAACACATACCCCTAAGAGTCTGGATGCTCCTTTCAGGATCTCCGGCTTGGATGCATCTCCATTCGTTCTGCAGGAATTTGTATGTCATAACTTGATCTTGAGACTGCTGCATGGAGCCAGGGGAATCGGGAGGTAATCTAGCAAAGTCGCCGGAACGAAATCTTTCAAGCATGGCAGCAACATCGTCAGGAAGTACTCTGTCTGTCGGAATCAACGAGGTTCCGGACTCCATGATCGAGTCAGGAAAGGCAATGATCTGAGAGAGAGATCGCTGTGACAAAATGGCTAAGAGGTCTGGTCGAGCATCCGTACTACACGAGGTCTAACCAGCAAGTCGAGAGAGAGCCCAAGGTGATCATAAAAAAAAACTTCCCCTATATATGAACCCCTAGCGGCCTATCCGCTCAACCAATCGAAAATAAATTTCAGATATTGTTATTTGAAGGTATGTTCTCGAGATTGTGATTACTTCAAACAATATAGCTCTCACGGTTATGGTTCCAGTGAAAAGTTTCGAAATTTTTGAATGGAAATATCCACTTTTTTCTGCATAAATTGATCAGCGCATTGAAAACCATATATGACGTTGGAACAGCACACGTATGACAAAAATTGGCGGCGTAAGACATTTGCAAATAAGAGCATTGTATAGGACCAATGACAACACAGAGAGGAGGTGTATTGATCTACTTTGCATAATTCACTGTGTTTGCATAAACAGTAGAAGCACCAAACACAGAGCACCATGTGCAAAACATTACTTGTGAAAAACCTTTAATAATCAGTGTGGGAAGATTGTTTCTTCAATCAGGTGTTCGAACGTGCCAACAAGATAACACTTACAGGGAAACAATAAGGTGAATTGACAAATCTGTTTTATCTGAACGAGAAAAATGCTGCCGAAGCAGTGCAAATTTATCGGCGAAATCATAAGCTACGACGCGGCCCATGTTCCGTACGAACTGTATGTGATTTACAAAAAAAATGAAGAAACTGGATGCACACATGATAGACCGCCAGCCGGACGACCATCTGTTTCTGCTGAAGTTGTTGCAGAAATGCATAATACGAATACTGCTGCAGGTCCATTGCGCACTACAAGAAGTGTTGCCCGCAATTTGGATGTACCGAAAACCACAGCTTCTGCGCTCTGTTCTGCGGATATTTCCTTCTCGATTCCAGCGCGTCTAGATGTTGCAACCTGGAGACGGGCAACAGTGTTGTGTTTATTGTTGAAACCCTGACCGTCCGAACTACCAGAAAGGTGTAAGGTAACTGTACGAGCAACAGTGTGTCGACTTTGCGAATTTTTTCCTCATCAGATATGATGAAGATAGCAGGTGGTCGCTGCAGTTATTATGACGGATAAGGCACATTTCTCCTTAACTGGGAACGTAAACTCCAAAAACTGCGTTCACTGGGCTGACGAAAATCCTCACGATGTGGCACCAGTGACGAAGCTAAAGTCATTGGGTGGTGAGGCATCGCAAAGCACATTCGTTCTCGGTCCGTTCTTCTTCAAAGAGGTCACTTCTAATGATATGTAAACGTGCTCCATCACAGATCCTCGGTATAAAACAGTGATGCAGAATCACGTAATTCTAGAATTGCAGCAGCGAAATGTCGTTAATAGCCTTGTATGGAGGCAAGATGGTGCTCCTCCACACGTCGCTACATGTGTCCGACAAGTGCTGCAACAGAACTTTGGTGATAGAGTTATCTTCCGTAACATTGCAATTTCGTGACCACCGCGATCCCCCGATCTCTCTCCGGTGGATTTCTGGTTCTGGGGTTATCTGAAATCCAAGGTGTACACATCAAATTCACCAGATTTGCCAGAATTGAAAGATGCCATAAAATGTGAAGTTATACAGATTCCTCCTGCGATGTTACGTTCGTAATTGTTGCCAACAATCTCCCGTATGCAATGCGTTATCGTCTGCTAAGGTGGGTACTTTGAAAAGTTGTAATTCCAATATAACATTTTTTCCCTCTCCTCTCTTGTGTTGTCATTGGTCCTTTTCAATGCGCTTCTTTGCAAATATTTTACGCCGCCAATTTTCGTCATACGTGTATCGTTTCAACCCCATTTATAGTTTTTGAATGCGCTGATCAATTTGCGTAGGAAAAAAGTGGGTGTTGTCATTCGAAAATTTCAGAATTTTTTCACTATCACAGTAACCGTGAGAGCTCTATTGATTGAAATCACCACATTCTCGAGCGCATACCTTCAAATAACAATATCTGAAATTTCCTTTCAATTGGTTGATCGGATAGGCATCTAGAGGTTCATATATCGGGGAAGTTTTTTTCATGACCACCCTGTATATGCAATTGTCTAATCATTATCATACACTATTTTGATATTATTAATCTCCCTGTAATACCGGGTGATGTATAAGGAAGGTATTGGAATCGTGTCGAAAATCGCAAGTCGAGTTTTCTACGGATCTACACATTTTGGGGTAGAACTAGTTTCAGCCTGAAGTATGTGTATGTGTCTCTATGTGCAATATCTGTCTACATTCCAATTTAAAAACAAAATGATCAAATTTCATAAAAATTTTGTGGGTAAGTCAATTGTGGGTTACCCTGGTGCTGATTTGATTTTTGTAAGGTGTTGATGAAAAGAAACTGTATTTTTTAAGCGGAATAACTAGCAATACTAATCAATATCTAAAATAAAAAGCTACGTATGTTCACATGTATCAATCAAATGCATTGTTTATGCGTAACTTTTAGTGTTGAAAATAATAAAACCATCCCCGTTAATCTAGAATTATCCCGTCAGATATATTTTAGTTTTTTGTATTCTTGCTACGCTGCCTTTTAAAATATAAGTAGGAAAAGAATATAACGCACTCCATTATACTTTAGGACAAACTGTTCTCAAGATATTTGAGAATTCTCGCATTTTTCTTACGCCGCTATCGGAGAAATGTCCAATAACCAAATAAAAACAAAAATTGAATTTAAACTGCACGTTCAGTGTTATATTGTGTAATTTAACTCAATGAATTATTAAGAAAATAAAGAGAAAATGCATTTGAATCAGTAGGAAAAGTCATATGCTGCTCCTACCAGATATTTTTATTCCCCCAGAGTAATCAGTATAAATAAAACTCAAAAAATGTTTCCCATGTATGTCATTGTGTCAGAATTTAAACTATATATATATATATATATATATATATATATATATATATATATATATATATATATATATATATATATATATATATATATATATGTGTATATATATATATATATATATATATATATATATATATGTATATATATATATATATATATATATATATATATATATATATATATATATATATATATATATATATATATATAAAACATTTTCTTCAACTTCCTGCTTTTATATATATATGTAAGGTGTTTTTTGTAAAAATCGGTTTGCAGATAATTGGGGTATTTTAATAATGTATAACTCAAGATTATTAACAAGTGATCATTTTGATTGTTTAATGTTTTTGAGCAAAATGGGTAAATATAGTGCACCCAGGCTTAACAAGTTCGTTTTTTTTATAATAATAAATATCTTTCAGTAGTAGAATGTTCACATACAGGGCGATGCTTCTAGGAAATATCTATAGGAGAAACTTCTGTTATGAATGTAGTTAGTTTACACCAAACAATGGTGTTTCATTTGCCAAAGCGGAAACAAAGAGTGGCAAGTACATTACATACAAGCACACTTACCAAAGGGTCCAGCATTTATTCCTAGTTTAAAAAAATGACTAGCTTAAAAAAATGTCTTTGAAAGGTACTTTTACTACGTTTACATATGCATGGATTGATGAAAAACATTTACTGCAATTAGTAAGGTTTTCAATATCTTAAGGAGAAGTTCTCTAGAATAACTATGCCAAATTAAAGGATGACGTATTTGTAGGGCCACAAACAGAAATGTGAAAGAAGATAGTGTTCTTGAATATGTTCATCCAGCAGAAAAAAGAGATTGGTTTAAATTTGTTAAAAAATGGTCGTACAAAATTTACCGAGAAGTCATCGAGTTTCGAATTATAAAGAATGTGTTGATGGATTTCTGCCCTGCTACATCGACTTATGGTTTGATGCACGCTTAAAAGTACAGTTTGGGGTATTTTATTTGGATTTCTTTGTCCAAACCCTGGTGGGAAACACGGTGAAACACTTCATTATGAGATAGGCACAATAGAAACGCGATACCGGGGGAAAATGACTCTAAGTATAGCAAAAAGATACTGCTGGATCTTTATCAGAGATGCTATAGATTATGCCTACAAAATAAATCCTCAGCAAAAGTAACCAAGCCTTAAAAACACGTTATATATATTTTTTTATTATTATATAGGCCGTCCGGTTCACTCAAAGGGTATAGAGTAATTGCAAGAGACGATCAGGAAAAACACAGAAAAACTATACCCATAAACATACAAAGAAAATATGCATAGATACACGAAGACAATATACATAGATATACATAGACGTGCAAAATCAAAAATTACATATTGCATGGAAAAGTGAGAATATCCTAAAATGATGGAATATGACACTTACAAATGTAATTATAATAAAACATAATTATCTTTAAAATAATGGGATTCAAAATGAACATATAATACTTCAGCGAACATGCGAACTATGTAAAGAAATCCAATACAATACCAAACTTATAAGACAATATCATAAAAATATTATTTTTTTAAAATTTTAAAATAAACGCCCAGCAATTTGACCAGCAAGGAGAACACAATCTTTAATTCTAGATATTGAAATTATATTTTCAAGTACCATGTTTTTCTCATTTTATCTCTTGCAATACAGAGAATGGTGAAAAATTATCAAATACGTTCACCAATTAACAATACAATTTTCCAGGGTTTTACTAATAATGACGTGGAAGTTTAAATCACGATAATTATTTCCACCTCGACAGATCCAGAGGCTGTTGCAACCTCTTAGAAGCTAGGCTATCTCAGAACATATGTAGTCAAAGCAGCGGAAATATGTTTTTTCATGCTCTAACCCTCCTGACAATAATAACTTGGCATTAGACACCTTGGGCCTCTATAACTTAAGCTATTGGCCTCCTCCTTACTTACGTTTGCATCTATCTTAGCCTCTAGCACTCAATATGTAATTTTCACTTAAATTATTTCACTGTAATTTTCATTGGGCTCTATTTTCTTAACCTTCTTAAATAATTAACCAAACAGGATGAAAATGCTTCAGGTCTAGATTAGAATTTCAGAGAAAATGGCACTGCTCACAAGCTAACCACTCATACTGTTTATCTCTAATGTTTGATATATTTTATTCTCCTTTGAACTCCAGGGTTTATTTATGGCATATTGCGCCGTTATATTTGAAGATTCGAGTAAAGCGTATTTAAGCACGCATTCAGGGCGTAGCATCTTAGTGGTTTATGTGCTGGGCATAGCGTACACTTATTGTTTACTTCTTTTCTAATAAAAAGAGAAAGAAATGATCACGATAAAAATGTAATCAATATCTGCGAGTAACGCAGCTAGTTTATAACATGAAAAATTTTCCAAAATATTTTAAGAATCCATTATCTTCTTTTTAGAAACATAAATTTCAAAAGTTAGAAATATATATATTAACTTTGATATTATATAATATGAGTATGAATAAATTTAAAAATTTATACTAACTCGAGAATTAAAAAAATAGTATTTATAAAATGTTATTCCAGCTAGTAATCGTAATCCTCAGGAACTCTCTTCAAAAGAATAAACAATCTGAAATATATTCCGGTATTTCCAAAGCAGGAAGTGTAAACCGTTCAAGAATATCAAAAAATATTTTGAATATATATACATGTACAAAATTTTCATATGTCGGACATAGTACATTTCTTTATTTATGAATTTCTGGAACTCTGGAGTGTTCAGAGTATAATATTTCCATACAGAGCTTATTTATGAATAAAATATTCAAATTTGTAGGCTTACATGAGAGGATGCCACTTTTCTCCTTCATCCAACTTAAAGAGGGGAAGAAATAAAATAATTCATTGAACTGAAATTTTGAATATATTATATGATTTGGGGTTTTTTCTTGCAATAAAAAACAAAAGTTGAAGTCAAGTTAGATATCCCACTGAAAAAAGGTGTATTTATATTTTACTAACTATTTTTTCTAATTCATATATACTAATTGCCAAGTGTCCGACTGTCTGTCACGCTTTGTTTAGGTACTTCCCGAATAGACAGAGACTTGCAATTTAGTACTAGGCTTGGTCATTCGATAAAAAACCCTGGAAAAATTGAATTTTTCAAAAACATTCTTCAGAAGGGGTGCTCCACACCAAAACGTTCGAAAGGTGAAATGATAGGAAAGCATACTTTGCGATAAGACTGAGACTTCAAATTTGGTGTATGAGGAAACCGTTCGAAAGACAGAAAGTGTCCAATTTCGGATTTCCAACATTTTCCGTTTAAGGGGGTGCCGCTCACCAAAATGTTCGATTTACTAAATGAATGAGAAACGGCTACTTTAAAATTTGAGAGGGGCTTGAAATTTGGTGTATGGACTAATCATTTGATGAAAACACCCAAAACTAATATAGTTTTTTAAAATGTTCGTTTAGGGGGTGCTCCAGAGAAAAACGTTCGAAAGGTGAATGTATAAACAAGAAAGATCAATCATGCATAAGCATTGATTATGAAACACTTTCCAACTGAAATGTAATTTCATTTAAAAATTTCTAAAATGTGATTCATTCAGTGGTAATATCTTTTACATTATCACAGTACTACAGTAATTTATTATACTTAAATATTTAAAACTGTATCGAAATATAAATCATCTGATTCTTTATGCAAAATCAATGAATATTTCATTCATATAACTTGTATTCCAGACTCCAGAGCTAAATAATTTTGTGTGAAAAAAATTCAGCAATTCTTATGTAATTCATCTTACAATCGCTTGAGATATTTGCATTCTGCATATGTTAAAATTAGGCTTCCTTGAAGAAATAATAAAAGTTTAGGGATCATTTAAAATCACAACTATTGTAATTGCATAGGCACGGAATTTAGATACACAGATAATACACAGATAATATGTATGTGTGTGTACTCAAAGTATTGGAATCGTGCCGAAGATCGGAACTCGAATTTTCAAAGGATCTACACGTTTTGGGACTTCTAGAACACGAAAAAACTACTTTTAGGAAGACGTCTGTGTGTGTAAGGGTGTATATGTGTATGTTTCTGTGTGTCTGTGTGGATATTACATCCACTCTAATTGAAAAACTAATGGACCGAATTTCATACAATTTGGTAGGTATGTTTTTTGTGGGAAATCCTGATGTTCATTAGATTATAGAACGATTCGTAATAAAAGAATCTGCCTTCTTTGCGAAATGGCCGCAGAAATTGCCTTTATCCACTCTAGCTAAAAACTAATGAACCAAATTTAACAAAATTTGGAGTATAATATTTTAATAACCTACAAGTGATTTATATACCAAATTTAACAAAATTTTGTATATAAATCATTTGTAGGTTATTCTACTACGATTCGGGAAAAAGGAACGGGCTATTTTTGCGAAATGGCCAGCAAAAATCGTTATATATAAAAATAAAAGACTACGTGTGCTCAATTATATCAATTAAATTCCTATTTTATATGTGATTTTTGACAACAAAAAGAATAAGACTAACCCCATTACTCTAGGACTAGCCGTTCTCGAGATATTCTAGTTTTTTCGCTACGCCACCTTTGACAATAAGTCCAGCTATCAAATGAGAACCAAATTTAAGTTTAACGTGTAAATTCAATGTCATTTAAAATGCTTATGTTGTGCAGATAAACTCAAATTATCATTGAATAAATAAAGAGAACGAATATGAGTCTGCAGAGAAAGACATGTGCTGTCCACATCAGAATTTTTAACAATATTACACCAATGATTTATAGAAGTGAACGGGGATTATTTTCAGGCCATTTCGAAAAAAATGTATGATCTATATTTAAAGATCCATCAAATTTTTGTCGAATAAAATGTTCAACAAATTTAAGCTGTGTACCAAATTTTAACTCTCTAGGACGTAGGAAAGTGCATTTAAAAAGCCATCAATTAAATTTATCAAGAAGAGTTATATAAAATTTAAAAAAAATGAAAAATTGTTATCTACCAAATTTATTTTAAAATATGAAGCCACTCCCATATGCAAAACGTTTAAACAAATGGAGAGATATTTATTATATAATATCTCTCTCTTTTCTTTCTGGAAGATATCCCAAAGTCAGAATTTAATTGAATTTGTTTTTTTCCCTATATTAAATAATTTTTTAATTAAAAAACTACTTAACATATTTTACTGAATTTTTCTTTATATATTCTATGGGATAATGTGAATATTTCCTAAAAATTTCGAAGCAATTCTTGAATTTTAAATTTACTTAAAAAATGTTTGAAAAATTAGGTCCCATAGGGTTCAATGTATTTCATTTTTGCAACCCGGGTTCAATAAAAAACTAATTGGGTGATATTATTTATTTATATTCCCATGGGTCCTACAGACCGTCTGAACAACATACTAAAATTTCATTTTGATAAACTCATTTTTACGGCAGTTATCGTGCTAACGGACAGACAGACAGACAGACAGACAGACAGACAGACAGACAGACAGACAGACAGACAGACAGAATGAACAAAGTCATAAACACTTTTCAACTTTGTTGTAAAGTGTTAAAAAATACGCTTCGGAACCAAATAAAGATTTCAAATTTGGTGTATGGGTATTTGGAAGGAAGAAAGTGTACAATTTCAGTTTTCCAATATTTCCTACTTTAGGGTGGGGTGTGCCGCACACCACAAAGTTCGATTTTCGGAATAAAGAAGAAACCTCCGTTTCACATGTGATGGAGACTTGGTATTTGGTATATGGGCGAATAATGGGATAGCAAACAAAATCAAAATGGAGTTTTACAAAAATGTATATTTAAGGGGGTGGGTACTGCACACAGAAACATTCGAAAGGTGAAATGATAGAAAAAGCGATGAGATAGACTTAAAATTCGGTGTAGGAGTAAATATAATTGGAAAGGTAGAAAATGTGCAATTTCAATTCTCCAACATTTGCTGTTGTAGGGGGGGGGGGGTTCTGCTCGCTGAAATATGCGATTTGCCGAACAAATTGAAAACACCTCCTTTACAATGTGATAGAGTCTTGAAATTTAGTATATGGGCTCATCAATTGAAGAACAAAGCCAAGATGAATACAGTTTTTCAAAAATGTTCATTTAAAGGGGGTGCTACACAGAAAAACTTTCGAAAGGTGAAGTGATAGAAAAACATGCCTCGCAATAGGATAGAGGCTTCAAATTTAGTGTACGGGGAGGTAGTTTGAAAAGAAGAAAGTGTGCAATTTCAGATTTCCAATATTTGCTAACTTAGGAGCTGTGGCACACCAATATGTTCGATTTACCGAATAAATGAGACACTCTTCCTTTTAAATGTGATAGAGGCTTGATATTTGGTAAATGGATCAATCATCTGAGATAAAACTCAAGATGAACAGAGTTTACATAAATGTTCATTTATTGGTCTGCTCCACAGAAAAACATTCGAAAGGGGAAATTATAAATTAGCATGCTTCTAAATGAGATAGAGACTTTAATTTGGTGTACGGGTAGATAGGTCTAAATAAAGTTGTACAGAATCTATATTTAACTGGCCAGTAGCTGTCTCTGTATAGTTATATTAGCAAATTTGTTGGATTTATTAAATCCTAGTCTCTGGGTATTATTTCCTTGGTCGTTATAATGGGTGATTTCTTGAAAGTATTGAGTTGTGTAACCTCATATTTAAAAAATGGGAAAGCACCACAAAACTGTCAGAATTGGCGTTGCAAATTACAAGTACGACAAATGATTTCTTGGGGAGTAGTGCTGCACATAATGAGATAAGAGAAATAAAGAACAATCTCAGGTTTGCGAAATATATGGAGTCTTTAAGACAAGATTCGAACATTCATCAAGTGACACACATGATGCAGTGACATCCAGACAAAAAGGAGATTGTTGAAAAGTTGAGAAATGACGATATAAATCTTTAAGATAGGCATTCAGTCATGAATATCTGTATCAGTTGTGTGTTTCACAGAAGTGAGCAATGGCCGTCGGAGAGGCGGTAGTGGAGAAATAGACTCTTGTATGTACAGATAGAGAGTGTGTTTGAGTGCAATGCCAAAAAGCAACAATAAAAATCCAACATGCAGTTCAGCGTCTAAAGATAGATGTATGTACAAATCTACTACTATAAAAGGTCATAATGAATTCAAGAAATTAATATGTCAGATCTCACACACCTAGTCTCCTCCTTAAATATATGTGTACAATTATTGTAATTTAATCATAAGCACTGCATCACTTTAGCATGAAAATTAAATTATGCATTTTAACACAGAAAAACAATTGGTTTATGTGTGTTGAACTTTTACGCCTACTTTATAAGAACTTTTATATGTTATACTAGCAGCATACCCGTTCTCCGTACGGAGTATATAATATAAAGAAACTTGAAATTCATAATCATGCCCAAATTCTTATAGTATACTAAATGACATGTTTAATCAAAATATTCTGTTAAAATATTTAATATAATGCTCCTAAAAAGAAGTTTAAGAATCTCTGTTCTCGCTATATAAAATTATCTTCATGGACATATCTGAAGAATAAAACATCTTGGACCCCTTATGTAAGCAAATATAAAAAAAATATGAAATTGAATCAATATATGCAAAATAAAAGCGTTAAAATTGTATGGGATCCGTACTAATTATATACGCGAATATTAGAAAATATAGCCTGTATTAGTAGATTACATGTATAAATTGAAAATACCAATAAACCCGTAATCTTTAAATCTGAAGACAGTCATTTATTCCAATATATGTCTAAATTAAAGTGCTAAAATTATATGGGAAGATATACACGTACTACTTATAATGTCCGATTATTAGTAGAAGATTACCCGTTTTGCAATATGAGTCACAAATGTTTTTTGGTAAAATACAACAGACGACGTAATAAATTGAATATATAATTAATCCCCTTAATCTTCATACCAGAAGACTGTACTTGATTCCAATATATATGCCAATATATGTCAAAATATATGCCAATATACCTGTACTACTTATATTCTCGTAGGTTAGAAGATATACCCGTGCATTCCTAGAAGATTACTCGTACAACGTACAATATGCGTGTGTCAGCAATTTTTGCCGCAATAAAACAATGGCGTAATAACTTAAAAATATCAATAATCCCTGAATCAATAATTCCGGAAAATATCAATAATAATAATGTTTAAACCTGAAGAGTATAATTGATATTATCCAGTCCAAAATGAAATGGCAATGAAATTTATTTTATATACATATCTTCATTATTCAAATCGGAAAGGATTTAATAAAAATCGTCTGCCGCATAAACACATTGGATTTAAATCCGTTGCTAAGCGACATGATATCATTTGCTTCAAATAAATTGGTAGAAAAAATATCGTCTAAATAGTTATATTTCTATGGAACATTTGGCGACAGTTTCGTCAAATTAGCGACATTTTAAAAAATCGCCAAATTTATCGCCAAGTGGGACTGTAGAACTGACAGTTCCACTTTGCGACAAATTGACGAAATATCATCACAATACTATCCCCTAACAAAAAACAATTAATATCATTTATGTAGCGCAATTTTATCAATTTCAAGATATTTTTATAGATTTGAAAACATTTTTATCAATTTGGTGACATTTTAAAAATTCGCTAAATGTATTACTAAGTAGGATGGTTGGTCTCACAGATAAATGCTAACCAAACATCATTTCAGTACTCTCTTCTAACAAAACAAAAAAAATTTCATTGATATGTAGAAGACTCAAGCCACACGACCAACCCGAAGGTTTATGGCAGCTGTTTGTGTGTCGTTTATATCAATTTGGCGACATTTCCGTCAATTTGGCAAAGATTAAGAAAAGTTGTCAAAATAGCGATATCCCTCCAAATTCCTAGCTTTGAATTTGCAGATCTGAATGAAACATTCTTATCCCGTTTCAATATACTACTAACTGAAAACACTACAATTGTATTAGAAGATATACCCGCTCTACTCTTTTTCTGTTTCAACAATCGGCTATATGAATTTATTGGCTAAACACAATATATGAGTTTAGTAGCTAAATACGATATAAGCTTGAAAACTCTTTGCCAAAATAAATGAAATTGATGTACGCAGTCAGCAATTAATATAATTAAAAGAAAAATCAAACCGTCCATTCATAAGATATACTTTTATATCCATTTATCCATTTATTTATTATTTAAATCGAAAAAAAATAATAAAAACATTAACAAACACATTTAATTTAATTGCGATGCCGAGCAACATGATATATCCTCCTAAAATGTTAAAATTTATTAACCACTAACAGCACACCCGTTATTCGTACGGAGTGTATAATTTAAAGAAACTTAAAGTTCGCAATCATGTGCAAATTCTGTTAAAATATTAAATTTATTGCTCCTAAAGAGAAGTTTAAGAATATATGTTCTCACTATGCAAAATTATCATCACGATCAGATCTGAAGAATTCTGCCCCCTTTTGAAAGCAAATTTACAGAAGAAAAAATAGGAATTGAATGAATATATGCAACCCCGTACTAATTATATTGTCGCAGATCAGAAAATATGCCAATGTGTTAGTAGAAGATTACCCGTATTACAATATGCGTCTCAAAAATATTTGCCAAAATAAAAGAGATGACGTAATAAATTGAAAACATCAATAATATCCGTACTCTTTATACCAGAAGGTCGTAATTGATTCCAATATATGCCAATATATATCAAGACATATGTCAATATACCTGTACTACTTATATTCTCGTAGATTAAAAGATATACACGTGTATTTGTAGAAGATTCGTACAACATACAATATATGAGTTTAAACAATTTTTGTCATAATAAAATAATTGCATAATAACTTGAAAATATCAATAATCCTTGAATCAATAATCCCCGAAAATATCAATAATAATAATTTTTAAACCTGAAGACCGTAATTGATATTATCCAGTCAAAAATGCTATAAGAAAAATCAAATCGTTCTTTTCTAAAATATATTTTTATATCCATTTATTTATTATTCAAATCGAAAAAATAATTATTAAAATTAACAGACAGATTTAATTTAATTGCGTTTCTGAGTAACATGATATAAGATAGAATCTTATAACATGTTAAATATGCCATGTCTTATAACATAAACTGCGAAATTAAATAACGATTTTGATTTCTCTATACTTCTCATTGTTCCGTAAAAGCTTGTTTTAAAAAAACCATGAACCATGGAGATAGATTTCCCCTTTAAATCATGTTTCAAACAATTCATGTTTTCAGAAAGTGACTAATTAACGCAAAAAATCTCCCATCAAACTCAGAGATTAAATTTTAATTCACTTTCAAACGATTTTCAAGCTTTTCGTTTGGATAAACCACGGAGTTAGGGAGTAGAACTCCTAGGAAAAAGTTCCGTTTTTCATTAATATCTCGACAACCCCAAGTCTTAGAAACTCGAAACTTGGACAAATGTTATGGGGGGATATTTCAAGGCTATTCACCAAATTTCATTAAATTCGGTTCAGCCGTTTTTCCGTGATGATGAGACAAACGAAAATTTCGTTTTTTACTAATATCTCGAGAACCACTGGTCGTAGAAACTCAAAACACGGATATAATTTTAAGTGGGGCTATTTCTGGGCTACCCACAAAATTTCATCAAATTCGGTTCAGCTGTTCTCCCGTGATGGTGTGACAAACAGACAGACAGACAGACAGATTTTCATTTTTATTTATATAGACTAGCAGCATACCCGTTCTTCGTACGGAGTATATAATATAAAGAAACTTGAAATTCACAATCATGCGCAAATCCTTATAGTATACTAAATGACATTTTTAATCAAAATATTCTGTTAAAATATTTAATACATTGCTCCTAAAAAGAAGTTTAAGAATCTCTGTACTCGCTATATAAAATTATCTTTATGGACATATCTGAAGAATAAAACATCCTGGATCCTTATGTAAGCAAATATAAAAAAAAATATGGAATTGAATCAATATATGCAAAATAAAAGCGTTAAAATTGTATGGGACCCGTACTAATTATATACGCGTATATTAGAAAATATAACCTCTATTAGTAGATTACATGTATAAATTGAAAATACCAATAAACCCGTAATCTTTTAATCTGAAGACAGTCATTTATTCCAATATATGTCAAAATGAAAGTGCTAAAATTATATGGGAATATATAAACGTACTACTTATAATGTCCGATTATTAGTAGAAGATTACCCGTATTGCAATATGAGTCTCAAATGCTTTTGGCAAAATACAACAGACGACGTAATAAATTGAAAATATCATTAATCCCCTTAATCTTCATACCAGAAGACTGTAATTGATTCCAATATATACGCCAATATATGTCAAAATATATGCCAATATACATGTACTACTTATATTCTCGTATGTTAGAAGATATACCCGTGCATTCCTAGAAGATTACTCGTACAACGTACAATATGCGAGTGTCAGCAATTTTTGCCGCAATAAAACAATGGCGTAATAACTTAAAAATATCAATAATCACTGAATCAATAATTCCGGAATATATCAATAATAATAATGTTTAAACCTGAAGAGTGTAATTGATATTATTCAGTCCAAATTGAAATGGCAATGAAATGTATTTTATATACATATCTCCATTATTCAAATCGGAAAGGATTTAATAAAAATCGTCTGCCGCATAAACACATTGGATTTAAATCCGTTGCTAAGCGACATGATATCATTTGCTTCAAATAAATTGGTAGAAAAAATATCGTCTAAATAGTTATATTTCTATGGAACATTTGGCGACAGTTTCGTCAAATTAGCGACATTTTAAAAAATCGCCAAATTTATCGCCAAGTGGGACTGTAGAACTGACAGTCCCACTTGGCGACAAATATACGAAAATCATCACAATACTATCCCCTAACAAAACACAATTAATTTCATTTATTTAGCTCATTTTTATCAATTTCAAGATATTTTTATAGATTTGAAAATATTTTTATCAATTTAGTGACCTTTTAAAAATTCGCTAATTATATTACTAAGTAGGATGGTTGGTCTGACAGATAAATGCTAACCAAACATCATTTCAGTACTCTCTTCTAACAAAACAAAATAAATTTCATTGATATGCGTCGTTTTTATCAATTTGGCGACATTTCCGTCAAATTGGCAAAGTTTAAGAAAAGTTGTCAAATTAGCGATATCCTGCCAAATTCGTTGCTCTGAATTTGCAGATCTGAATGAAACATCCTTATCCCGTTTCAATATACTAAATGAAAACACTACAATTGTATTAGAAGATATACCCGCTCTACTCTTTTTCTGTTTCAACAATCGGCTAAATGAATTTATTGGCTAAACACAATATATGAGTTTAGTAGCTAAATACGATATAAGCTTGAAAACTCTTTGCCAAAATAAATGAAATTGATGTACGCAGTCAGCAATCAATATAATTAAAAGAAAAATGAAACCGTTCATACATAAGATATACTTTTATATCCATTGATCCATTTATTTATTATTCAAATCGAAAAAAAATAATAAAAACAAACTCATTTAATTTAATTGCGATGCCGAACAACATGATTTGTCCTCATAAAATGTTATAATTTATTAACCACTAACAGCACACCAGTTCGTCGTACGGAGTAAATAATATAAAGAAACTTATAGTTCGCAATCATGTCCAAATTCTGTTAAAATATTAAATTTATTGCTCCTAAAGAGAAGTTTAAGAATATATGTTCTCACTATGCAAAAGTATCTTCACGGGCAGATCAAAACATCCTGGCCCATTTTGTAAGCAAATTTTCAGAAGAAAAAAAAGGAATTGAATCAATATATGCAACCCAGTACTAATCATATTGTCGCAGATTAGAAAATATGCCAATGTGTTAGTAGAAGATTACCCGTATTACAATATAAGTCTCAAAAATATTTGCCAAAATAAAAGAGATGACGTAATAAATTGAAAATATCAATAATATCCGTACTCTTTATACCAGAAGGTCGTAATTGATTCCAATACATGCCAATATATATCAAAACATATGTCAATATACCTGTACTACTTATATTCTCGTAGATTAAAGGATATACACGTGTGTTTGTAGAAGATTATTCGTACAACATACAATATGTGAGTTTAAACAATTTTTGTCATAATAAAATAATTGCATAATAACTTGAAAATATCAATAATCCCTGAATCAATAATCCCCGAAAATATCAATAATAATAATTTCTAAACCTGAAGACCGTAATTGATATTATCCAGTCAAAAATGCTATAAGAAAAATCAAATCGTTCTTTTCTAAAATATATTTTTATATCCATTTATTTATTATTCAAATCCAAAAAATAATTATTAAAATTAACAGACAGATTTAATTTAATTGCGTTTCTGAGTAACATGCTATAAGATAGAATATTATATCATGTTAAATATGTCATGTCTTATATCATAAACTGCGAAATTAAATAACCATTTTGATTTCTTTATACCGTTCGATTGTTCCGTAAAATCTTGCTTTAAATAAAACATGGAGATAGATTTCCCCTTTAAATCATGTTTCAAACAGTTCATGTTTTCAGAAAGTGACTAATTAGCGCAAAAAATCTCCCATCAAACTCAGAGATTAAATTTTAATTCACTTTCAAACGATTTTCAAGCTTTTAGGAGTTCCGTTTTTCATTAATATCTCGACAACCCCTGGTCTTAGAAACTCGAAACTTAGACAAAATTTATGGGGGGATATTTCAAGGCTATCCACCAAATTTCATTAAATTCGGTTCAGCCGTTTTTCCGTGATGATGAGACAAACGAAAATGTCGTTTTTTACTAATATCTCGAGAACCACTGGTCGTAAAAACTCAAAACACAGATATAATTTTAAGTGGGGCTATTTCTGGGCTGCCCACAAAATTTCATCAAATTCTGTTCAGCCGTTCTCCCGTGATGATGGGACAAACAGACAGACAGACAGACAGACAGACAGACAGATTTTCATTTTTATTTATATAGATTTACTGGTATATAGGAGAAATGGAAATCAGTGCCAACTGGACTTGCTCCCCATGCGCTTATCTATGTGACGCGACACAAACCGGTTTAATTTGATGTTTCGCACCTTATATATTCAAAAGTTACACATTTCTATATATATTTAACAACATTTCTAAAACATAACTTTTTATTCCTTGTACAATGGCTTTTTGTTTTCGTTTAAAAAGTATTGCAAACACGTACAGATTTTCTTATTAGTATACCGGATGTGAAACCCGAAAGAAGATGATTCGTTTTTTCTTCTTATTTCAACTATATAATGTACATAAACTTTTGTATCACTTTAAAACTTTTAAGTTTTGTAATATAGTTCTTAAACTAAAACTGACAATTTCAATCCTTTAGATCAGAAAAATATTTTAAAGAAAAGAATGGAAGGAATTCAACTACATCCAGTCATCTTGCATTATAAGTTTATCATTAGATTAAAACATGGATTTATTATTATTTATTCTGTTAGTTATGAACTGTTTTCGAATAAAATTTTTCAAGTAGTCTAACGTTACACAGGACAGGATGGGATAATTGGGAATATAAATTTACTTCTTAGTTCGAATGTTTCCGTAAAGTTTGAGCAATATATAAGCACAATATATTGCGTAACGCATTTAATGCTCACAATACATAATACTGTTGCTTGTGATAATAAAACACTTAATACTTCTTTAAGAAAGAAGACTTATTGTAATTAGATGACTGTAACTGTTAATATGGTACACTTAAGACGAGCATTTGTGGCACGTTTAACGAACATTAAAATAAAGTCATTGAAAATAGAACTGGTATTTTTTACACAACCGTCAAAACCTGAAATAAAAGACTAAACATCATTAAAAATATGCATATTTTTCTATGCGTTAATTTTTAACAGCAAAAGGATTTAAACCAAACCCATTACTATAGGACAGATGTCGGCAAACTTCTGAGACGGGAGACCTGTCCTTCACAACAATTTAAAAATTATTAGGGATCCTTTAATACACTACCAGCCATAGTGCACGCAACACCATGAAGCTTTGGCCTCATAATTATGCAAATTGCGAGACAAACGCAGGTGAGCGAAGTGTGCAAATGAACTGAAATGTAAATACGTCACATGATCAAAGCACGGAATAAGAGGGGTGGAAATGGAAGGTAAGTCAGCAGCTGTTATTGTATGTCACCTACTGAAACCCGCTTTCCCAGCTGTTTGTCGTTTCAGAAGATACGTGTTGTTGAAGAGCAGGTGATGCCAAAGTCCGTTTCAGCATTTGGACGATCGTGCGGGGGATTCATTTTAGACCACCGTACGGCTGGGTGGTCGAATCGGCGTATTGCCGCTGACAGACGCGTAGATGCGTACACTTTACAAATGATTTGGAGAAGATGGATTGTAGAAAGTCATGTGAATCGTCGCAGTGGTACAGGTCCATCCAGATGTACGTCAGCACCAGTTGATCGACGCATTTGAAGGCATGCGGTGTCGGCCCCATAATTGACGACCGTCGATAGTCTGCAGAATTTTTAGGATACATTGGGTGTTCTAATATCAGTGAGAACAGTTTCTCGACGATTGAACGAAAACGGCATGCGCCCAAACCGTCCTTTACGCATACTGCCATTGACGACATAACACCGACGCAAATGATTGCAGTGGTGTAGTGGTCTGAGCCTCTTGGACGACTGAATGGCACAGGGTAGCGTTCAGCGACGAGTCTCGGTTCTGTTTGTCGACTGACAGCTGCCGTCTGAGAGTCAGACGGCCACATGGAAACATATACAATCCTTATGTGACTGTTGAATTCCATACTGCTCGACAACGCGGTATCATGGTTTGGGATGTCATCGCCGTCGATAGCCGGTCACCTCTGGTTCGCATCACATGCACAATGACTGCACGATGTTATGTGGATGATGTATTGCGTGCGTTTGTATCTGCCCTATATTCAGCGGTTGCAAAATGCTGTTTTACAGAAAGATAACGCACGACTACACACGGCAACCATCAGAAGATAAGTCTTGCAAGGTAACTTCGTGGTTCCTTGTCCTCCGCTGTCTCCAGATTTCTCACCCATCGACCATTATGGGACGTGATTGGCAGTCGTTTGACTACCCTTCGCCTGCCTCGAACAGAATCAGTTACATTTGTTCCTATGGGTTGTTGCTCATATCACAACAATAAGTGGGCATGCTGCATACTTATTACCGTGCCTATTCCATTACTGTATTGCATTATCCTTTTGGAATGAACATCACGTATTTATATATGCCGTCTTTGTCTGTCCTTTAGCTTTACACTTTATTCGCTCTTTCATGATGTTGCATTTTCTGTGTAGAGTAGTGTATTTTTCAAATAAGAAAGGTTTAAAGTAATAGTATTCAAGTTCAGTTACAATATTAAATATATCTTTATTAAATGAAGAAACACTCAAACAAAAAAAAAACATGGTCTCATTGGTTTTAATCAGTGTGAGACATGAGCTTTCATTTCCCTAGACATTTTCTGTATGTCTGGTTTGTAACTCGTCTTTTATAATTTAAATAGTGAGACCCGCGGCGATTCTGCCGTATTACTAATACATAAAAAATCTGATGTGGGCAGCATATAACTTTCCTTATGTAATGCAATGAATTTAATACTTTTACAGTAAAAGGAATAGCTTAATTCTTATAGTAGATACTTGTAAATAATAATACGTATAGTAGATACCATGTAACTCAGCAATGACACCTTTTATAAACTCTCTCTATCAATTTCTTATCGAGAGCGTATTTCTAAGAATATTGCCTCCTTCGTGAAATTTCTAATATTATCGAAAACTGTCTGAAATTAGAAAAGTTGGCAATAAATCGCCAAATATTTCATCCCTTCCTCGAAAATGAAACTTTATAGCAACCCCACATTCACGAAAAAGTAATGTATGCCTGTAAAAGTGTTCTCTTTTGGGGAGTGTAACAGCCTCCAGTGGAGACATTTTCATGTTCGTAACAATATATACACAAACAGATATCACTTTATAAACTATCTATTTAAGTTCAGGGACGCTTGATATGTTTCATCCGTCGAAAACTCTAATTTGAATTTCGGATCATTCAGAATACTCTTCTTATACATTACACAATGTGTATAGCGAAAGTAAAAATCCTTAAATTGTCTAGATATGTCGAGGGGGGGGGGGGGGGGAAATACAAACACTTTCCATTTTTAACACTTTACAACATAGTTGAAAAGTGTTTATGACCTTGTTCATTCTGTCTGTCTGTCTGTCTGTCTGTTAGCACAACCGCCGTAAAAATGACTTTATCAAAATGAAATTTTAGTATGTTGTTCAGACGGTCTGTGGGACCTATTGGAATATAAATAAATGATATCACCCAATTAGTTTTGAATTGCACCCGGATTGAAAAAATGAAATACGTTGAACCCTATGGGACCTAATGTTTCAAACATATTTTAAGCGGATTTAAAATTCATAAATGGCTTTGAAAGTTTATGGAAATATTGAAATTATTTCATAAAATATATATAAAAAAAAAGAATTCAGCAAAATATATTCAATAGTTTTTTAAATAAAAATTAAAATAATAATTACATCCTTTATATGAAGAGATAACATGATTATTAAACGAAGAGATCACGTGACCCACTTCAAAATAAAATATGGCATCCAACTTGTGTCAAATTCGTGATTTTTACAGTTCCTTTTAATTCATACCTAGTGTAGTATTCGCCCTAAAACCGCTTTCTTTTGCCTAAATTATGTGCATCTACATCCTGAAACAACGCAATTACAATATAGTTGAGTTTAAATGATCATCCAACTTTGATTATTTCTACAACGAAACCTACTTTACACTTATGGAGGATGTAAATACCGAAAGATGTAGAATGAGTTGTATAAGAATTGCTGCATTTCTTCAAAGCAAAATTATTTAGCCCATAGAGTCTGCATTGTAGCTGATATGAATGAAACAATCATTGATTTTACAGAGAAGCAAACGACTTTTTGATGAAGTTTTGAGCATAGAGTTAAATTACCTGTACCTCCATAGTTTTAAGTTTTAAATAAAATTAATTATTATAGTATTGTGATGAATGAAATTCTTCTGGAATTACATCACATATCTTTTCTAATAATAAATTACATATGCAATATTTATGCCTTGCGTTTGAAACGTGTAGATTCGTCGAAAACTGCTATTTCTTACCACAAGGAAGGAAAATATAAGGAAAAGAAAGAACATTGCTGCTTGCCGCAATGTTTATGATTATCGACGAAGTAAGCTTCACAGAAGGTTTCAAATTTATAAACTATTAGCAGCTATTACGCGGCGTTGCTTGGGATTTACGATGCAAAAGTCTCGTAAAAATTACACAGGAACATATAGGGCCATGAATCGTATGCAATGTTTTTTCACTGTGAAAGAAATAAATTCATTGCATTATGTAAGAAAAAAAAATGGATCTGAATGGCCACTCTTTGTCCAATCAGATCCATTAGATCATACATACATACTTTTCTTCTTTATACATAGAGATAGATAGATAGATATTTTAATATTAATTTATTTATTATTCAAATTAATAAAATTTTTTGAGTAAGCCTGTGAAAAATAAATCATGGTGATAGAGTTTCCATTTAAATTCATATTTCAAACCTGCGATTTTCAAAGTGACTAATACGTTCAATAAATTCCCACAATATTCAGATATTTAATTGACTTTCACGTTTTAAACCAACGATTTCCAACCTTATCCGTTGGGAATCATGGAGTTAGAGAGTAGAACTCCTAGAAAAAAGTTTCGTTTTCCTTTAACATCTCGACAACTTCTAGTCTTAGAAACTCGAATCTTGGACTAAATTTATGGGGGGCGATTTTATAGCTATCCACAAAATTTGATTAAATTCGGTGTAGTTGTTCTCTCTTGACGATGAGACAAACGAAAGTTTCGCTTTCCATTAATATCGCGACAATCCATGGTGTTAGAAACTGGAAACAGGGACTGAATTTTAAGTGGAAGTATTTCAAGTTTACCCACCAAATTTCATCAAATTCGGTTCAGCCGTTCTTCTGTGATGTTGGATCATACATACATACATACATACATACTTTTCTTCTTTATATATATAGATTGGGGCATGCATTGAATCTGGCTGCTATAGCAATCTTACGAAATGCTCTGATAGGAGTGAATAATCATTCTACGTTAAGAATCACGATACGGGTGAAGAATCATCCAAAGCTGAGAATCACGCTTTTGTTGACTGACTCATCGTGAAGTGTTTGAAAATTTGTGGCAAGTGGCAAGTTTTACTGCTGACAGCACAGCTATTCCGCTATATGTTGCTGAAAAAGCACTAAAAGCAGGTAAATTGGTCTTCCGATAATAGTCACTAAATTATGTGCTTGATTCCAAGTATTTTTACTATTCAGTCTCGGACAGATTTGTGACAGAATGCATCACATTTTAGATAAAATAATTATAATAAAAATTATACATATGTGCATCTCCTCGTCCAGGTAAAGATCCAAATAACAAATACGCCAGGCGTTGAAGATAATTTAAAATATATGGGAAAATAATTGCTTTTTTTACTAAATAAGAATAGTAAGTCCGTCATAAGAGGGGGTAAAATTGCAAAATATTACCTCCAATTCACCATCCATAACTATTACCTCCCATTCCCTATCCACCAAAATACTTCACCCCGCCATCAGCGCTTCCGCTCCTAATACTCATAGACACATGTCTTATTCAATAAAATTATTTCTTATACGACTCCCTATTGAAACAATTGAGAAATTAAGCTCAATTTAACAGATTATGAGTTTGAGCCTGTTGTGAAAGTCGTGCTTTCGACATCACATTTTCCTACAGAATGCCATAAACCAAATATTAATGTACAGAATTGAATAGAATACATACAGCAACTTCAAATTCTGCTTTTCCGAAATTACGAATTCTTCCCACGCGAAATGTTCACAATATACAGACATGTTTATTGCATGGCTCGAGATTTTGCGGGGATAAATATTTCGATACATATCGTCTTATCTTTTGTAAATAACCTAAAGAAACATGAGATGCAAAATTTTGTCCTAGTAGGAATTTCATAGCTTCTGGTATTTTTTATGTGTTATTTTTTGTATTTGAACTAATATACTGTTTTATATATTTAAAAGTTTGTTAGTAAAACATTGTTTAAAAAATTGAAATATATGATTCTAAGTCGTCTTTAAATATTGCATTACATAATTTTTACAGCACGTATAATACGCGAGAAATGCCTGACTATAACTAAATTCGATCAGTACAAAATACACATAAAGCGTAACCATTCGAGCTCGATATGAGATTTACTAATTTCTGGCCAAAAGCGTGAACTGTTTTAGACTACTCGATAAATGAGGTCACATAAAAATTTACATAAAATAAAATTACTAGAGAAATTGATAAGAATTCGATAAGAAATCGATCACTGACATATTTAAGTTGATGACATGGTACTATATATAAAGGATTTGAGTCGTATAAAGCATACATTTTCTTCAGGATGTAACTTGAGGTCGGGTTTATAAGAATTCTTGTGTTTGATTTTACCAATCATGGTCTTTTGCACCTGCTAATAAGATTTTCTTAGGCTTAATGGCCTAGATACGAATTGGTACCGGCGTCTGGGAGGGAGGCTATGGCGTAAAGCATGCTGAACCGGGGTGAGAGGGTCACACCCCCCCCCCTCGGCAAACTTTTGGTACTATTCTTTTTCTTTTTCTTGTTCTTTTTCTTGTATTTTATATTAGATTTTCAGATTTGGAACTCACCTCTCGGATTTTATATATATATATATATATATATATATATATATATAGAGAGAGAGAGAGAGAGAGAGAGAGAAGCAAATTCACGGTCATCATGCCGATAAGAGAGAAAAACAGCACCAGCCCAAATTCGATGATTAGTCAGAATCAAATTCCGCCTCAGGTCTCAGTATTTAACTCTAACTAATCCAAACACATGCCTGTTTCAGATAGAGCAATAGTACATTACTCTAAATACTCTAACTCAGACAACAGGCATATATATATATATATATATATATATAAACAGTGTGTTTAGGGAAGTTAGTAGAGGAAATTTCTCCAGAAAAAAAAATCTGATGTGGGCAGCACATGACTTTCCCTGCAGACTTATATCCACGTTCTCTTTATTTTAATAAAATTTATTTCACTTTTATTCCATTTTCGTTCTCATTCGGTAACCGAGTTATTTTCAAAAGTGGCGTAGAGAAAGTACGAAAAACTAAAATATCTCGAGAACGGCTAGTTCTAGTGTAATCGTGTTGGTCTTATTCTTTTCGTCCTTAAAAATTACGTATTAAACGGGCATTTAAAGGATATATCTGAGTATACCTAGTTCTTTGTTTAGATTTTGACGATTTTTGCAGGCCATTTTGCAAAAAAAGGCAAGTTATTTTTTTCCGAATCGTACCAAAATCCAATCTGCACCAGGGTAACCCAAAAGTGACTTATCCACCGAATTTTGTGAAGTTCGGTCCATTAGTTTTTCAGTTAGAGTGGATACAGGATTTTGCTGGCCATTTCGCAAAAAAAAGCGGGTTCTTTTATCCCGAATCGTACCCAAAACTAATCAGCACCAGACTCTCTCACAAGTAACTTACCTACCAAATTTTGTGAAATTCGGTCCATTAGTTTTCTAGTTAGAGTAGATACAAAATCTGCACAGACAGACAGACAGACACACAGACAGACACACAGACGGACAGACACACAGACAGACACACAGACAGACACACAGACGGACAGACACACAGACAGACACACAGACAGACAGACAGACAGATACACAGACACACACACAGACATCACGCTAAAAATGGTTTTTTCGTATTCTAGAGGTCTCGAAACGTGTAGATCCGTCGATAACTCGCGTTGCGATTTTCGGCATGATTCCAATACTTTCCCTATACATTACCATGTATTGCAGGGAAAGTAAAAAGAGAGATACATAGACTTACTTTCTTATTATAGCAACATAAGAAATCCCTATGGTACAAGGCAACGTAAGAGAACTTTGGGATGTTTGACATTCTTCCTCAGGATGAGGGTCAATTACACAGTCAATTAAAATGTAAATTAAAAAGTTTTACTGATTTTCCAAATAAATATTAGAATGTGTTTGTGCGGATGGAAAAACTGAAATGAACTCTGAAAACTTGGGAATAGACTATAAATATCCCCCTATAAAACAACATTAACGTACTCAGTTGATTGGGATGCCTTGCTTTGGGAAACGCTGTGCGTATAATCATTCGGCTGCACATGAGTTTCGGTTACATTTCATAAAAATAAGAATCATTTCGTAATGTTATCCATTGGTAAACATACTGGTTAGTCAATACAAATGAGGAACTTTCAAGTAATGTTTTTTAATATTATAACTACTAGAGATCAGTACAAGCCGAATTTAGCTTTCCGGGCCCGAACGTAATAGATCTCGAACTCGGCCATCCCACGAAAAGTTTTACATTATAAACGTTTATGACGGCTTTAAAATATTCGGGTTCTGTATCAGCAATCACAGTTTTCTCCTGATATTTATCAAATCATAAATTTTATACATTTGCAAGACTAATATTAAATTAATTGTTGCTCGATCAGGTCCATTGACCGCGTTGCAGTAAGATGATCTAAGGCTCATCACAAGTGACACCGTCTAAGTCATAGATGCCCATAGGTCAGGCCTATCTTAAAGCACTTGTCAAGCTGGCGTAGACTTTTAATGTCTACAATTGGGAAATTTGCAAAAAGTAAATACTATTATAAAAAATCTGATGTGGGCAACACGTGACTTTCCTTCTATAATGTAATAAATTTAGACTTTTACAATGAAAAAAATTGGTTTTTCTTATAGTAGATTCTTATATTCTTTCAAAGATATTGAATTTTCGACAATTAGTCGTCATTTCCATTGATTTAGCGTCATTTTTATTCATTTGGCGAGATTTTCGTTAATTTGGCAGCATTTCAAAAAGTCGCCAAGTTGGCTACATGCCGCCAAATTCGTCGCCAAAATATCGCCAAGCGTTATGGACGAAGAAATCAGTTATTCTTGCAGCAGATAAATGACTATTGGCGTTCAAATACAAAAGTATTACTCAAAGTATCTTTTTACATGATTAGAACGAGCTAGATCCACGAGAATGATGTCACCCAATTTATCGCATGGTATTATATATGAAAAGTGAACATGTTTCTCAATAGGAAATATATTTTTTTTATTTTATATGACTTTTAGATAATTTTTTTGAAAAATGTGCAATATCTCGAGAACGATTCACGTTAGCGTTCTAAAATTAATGTCAATCGTTTTCTAATGAAAAATTACACAAGAAATGTCTATTTGCGTAAGTTTATTAGCGAATTTGGTTTTTTGACGATATTTTCAAAATTTCACGCGAAAATTTAGGGGGCTCTAAACATTCGATTGCGTATAAAAACAATAGACTTCCAGTGTTTATGGATTGTGATTTTTATACCAAATTTCGTTCGAATCGGTCCATTCGTTCGTCAGCTATCGTCTCCACAGGCTCACTGACACACACACACACACACAGACATCACTTCAAAAATGTTTGATTTGTGATCAGGGATGCTTGAAACATGCTCTCCCGTCGAAAACTTGAATTCGAATTTTCGACCCCGTCACAATTATTTCCTTATACATTATGTATATAAGGAAAGTAAAAATTTGATATGGGAAGCACATGACTTTCCTCATATAAAGCAATATATTTACTCATCTTACAGTCAAAATATAATATGTAAGATCAACGGTACTGTTTTTTAACGTTGAATCGTACATTTGGTGATATTCAGGATGACGATATGAAAAATATTTAAAAGTACCCAATTAACTTATATTTCGCGCAGTCTAAATAAACAATTATCAATATTGATAGCTTCCTCAATAAGCAAAGTAGTCCATAGTTTAGAATATTTTAATAATTAATACGTCAATTAGGCATCGTATCCATTATTTTAGCGTATTTCTTGCAATTTTGACAATATTTTCATCAAACTGATGCAAAATCTCGCCAAGTTAGCGATAATTTGCTGGATAATTCCCCGAGTTCAAAAATGCATCACATAGTGTTACATACAAACTGAGAGAACAGCATTTCCAATATACTGAAATGCATGCTCGTCATATAACGTAACTCATAATTTACGAAACATTACTTTGGAGACATTATTATCAATTTTTCGGCAATTTTTTCATTATTGCAACTTTTTAAATAGTCGCCAAGTTAGCGATGCCCGGCTAACGTCTCGCCAAGCGTTATGTACGGACGAAGATATGGGTTATTGTTATAGTCCACTCTAATATCCTTTCCAAAATACGAATTATGAAATTTCATCTATTCTACGTTATTTCATTGATTTAGCATCGGTTTTATCAATTTGGCGAATTTTTATCAATTTGATGACATTTTTCTCAATTTGGCAACATTTAAAATATCATCAAGTAGGAGATATTACGACAAAATCGTCACGAAAATTTTACCAAACCTTAAGTACGGAAAAATAGGTTCTTATATTCCTTCCTAGACATTAGATTTTCGTCAATTAGTCATTTTCATTGATTTAGCCTTATTTTTATCAATTTGGCAACATTTTCGTTAATTTGGCAACATTTAAAAATGTCGCCAAGTTGGCGACATTCCACCAAATTCGTCGCATAACTTTAGCCAAGCATTATGGACAGAGAGCTAAGTTATTCTTGTAACAGATAAATGACTATTTACTTCCAAATACAAAAAAATTCTGATGTGGTGAGCACATGACTTTCCTTATATAATGCAATGAATTTACTACTGTTACAGTAAAACAGGAACGATCAATCTTGCTTAAAGAATAGATTATGAAACACTTTCTAACTTCAATGCAATTTTATTTAAACATCTCTAAAATGCAATGCATTCCTCGGTAATATTTTAAAACTTATCACAATACTACAGTAATATATATATTTGAAAACTTAAACCTTCATCGGAAAAAATGAACTTCATTCAAATGACGGCATTGAAATATAAATTGTCTGGTTTAAACATCTCTAAAATGCGATAAATTCCGCGGTAATAATTTTACAATTATCATAATAATACGATAATTTATTACATTTGAAAACTTCATCGAAAACAACAGAAATTCATTCAAATGACGTCATAGAAAAAATAACACGCCTGGCTCTATCTATAAAAGCAGCATTTCATTCATAAATAATTTCCCATTCATTTCATTCATTTCAATACTATAATAATTTATTTTATTTAAAAATCAAGACCATGGAGCTACAAGTATTTAAACTCTATGCTTAAAGCTTCACTGAAAAAAATCGTCCTTTTCTTTGTAAAATCAATGAATATTTCAATCATATCAGCTATGTAGACTCCATGAGCTAAATAATTTTGTGTTAAAGAAATACAGCAATTCTAATACAACTCAATTTATATATTTTGCTGTTTACATTTTACATAAGTCAAAAATAGGTTTCGTTTTAGAAATAATCAAATTTGGATGAGCATTTAAACTCAAATATATTGTAATTGCGTTGTTTCAGCATGTAGATGCACAGAATTTAAGCAAAAATAAAGTGGTTTTAGGACGGATACAACACTCAATATGAATTAAAAGAACTTAAAAAATCACGATTTTGAGACAAAATGGATGCCATATATCATTTTGAAGTTGGTCATGTGATCTTCTCATATCATAGTCACGTGATCGTTTCATATAAGAGGTGTAATAATTATTTTAATTTTTATTTAAAAAATTACTGAATATATTTCGCTGAAATTTTTTATATATTTTATGGAACAATTTGAATATTACCTAAAATTTTCGAAGCAATTTGTGAATTTTAAATTCGCTTAGAAAATGTTTGAAAAATTAGGTCCCATAGGGCTCAATGTATTTCATTTTTTCAACCCGGGTTCAATCCAAAACTAATTGGGTGATATTATTCATTTATATTCCCATAGGTCCTACAGACCGTCTGAACAACATACTAAAATTTCATTTTGATTAAAACATTGTTACGGCAATTATTGTGCTAACGGACAAACAGACAGACAGTCAGACAGACAGAATAAACAAAGTTATAAACACTTTTCAACTTTGTTGTAAAATGTTAAAAAATGTGTTATTCTTATAGTAGATACTTATAACTCATCACTTTCATTGATTTAGAGTAATTTGTATCCCTTTGGTGAGATTTTCATTAATTTGGCAATATTTGAAAAGTCGCCAAGTTGGCGACCTTCCGCCAAATTCGTCTCCAAAATCTGGCCAAGCGTTATGGACGGAGAAATAAGTTATTCTTATCGCAGGAAAATGACAATTGGCGTTCAAATACAAATGTATTTCTCAAAGTATCTTTATTCATGAATGGAGCTGGCTAGATCCACGAAAGTGGTATCACCAAATTTATCGCATGATATTACATATGAAAAGAGAACGTGTTTCTCAACAGTTGATATTTTTTTTATATTTATGGCATTTTTGATAAATTTATTTGAAAAATGTGCAATATCTTGAGAACGGTTCATGCTAGCCTTCCACAATGTATGTCAATCGTTCTCTAATGAAAAATTTCATAAGAAATGTCTATTTACGTAACTTTATTAACGGTTTTAGTTTTTTTTATGATTTTTTCAAAATTTCACTGGAACATTTAGTGAGTTCTAAACATCCTATTTCGTATAAAACAATAGGCTTCCAGTATTCATGGATTGTAATTTTTGCACCAAATTTTGTTCGAACCGCTCCATACGTTCGTCAGGTACAGTCTCTCAAATATGTAATCAAACTATTGTAGCCTCATCAAAAAACGTAGATTTAAAAATTATTCCTTCAAATGGGTAATCATTGTGAATAAATAGAATTTATGAACAGCCCTAGTCTGTAATTTATTATTTTTTCTAAAATACTACGGAGCTTTTCTATTTTAATTTGTTAACGAAAAATCTAAAATTGAATTGAATTTTTTGAAATGCGAATGATGATGAGTCAAGTGCCTGGCCATTTGACTAAAAAAAAACATTATTTTGATTTTCAAAAACTCCTTTTCAAAACTATTTCATTAGTAGAAGCTGAGCAACACAAGTATAAAAAAGTAATACATAAAAATAATCAGTTTATATTTAAATGTCATGTGTACCAAAATATTGTGTTTAAATTAATTTATAGTTTTCAGATACAAAAGGACCATTATTTCGCAACTGTTCGATTTCGGTGAAATTCTGCTCAAACAGTTGCGAAATAAAATATAATGCAATTGTTTGATTTCGGCAAAAAAAATTACTTAAAATAATTTTATTGGTTTATATTGATTTATTCTACGTAAAAATTGAACTACTTTTTTAATGAATATTCATTCTAATACAGTATTATTAATTAAACTTTAATATTTATTTTATTTAAGCTGGAAGATTAGTAAATTTATATTGTTCCTGGGGTTTAATTAAGTTATTAAAAATATATATTTTTTTAGATTCCCTCGAAAGTCCTCCAGAGACCCACTGACACACACACACACACAGACATCATGTCAAAAACGCCTGATTCGTTTTTCAGGGATGCTTAAAACGCGCTCTCCCGTCGAAAACACGAATTCAAATTTTCGACCCCGTCATCATACTTTCCTTATACATTATATGTATATAAGGAAAGTAATTATTACCCAAAGTATCGTTTCTCATGAATGGAATGAGCTAGATACACGAGAATGATGTCACCAAACTTATCGTAATATATTACATACGAAAAATGAACATATTTCACAATAGTTAATATTTTTCTTTATTTTATGGGATTTTTTGATAAATTTACTAAAAAAATGTACAATATCTCGAGAACTTTTCATGCTAGAGTTCGAAAGTTTGTGTCAGTCGTTTTCCAATGAAACATTACCTAAGAAATGACTATATACGTAACTTTTGAAAGCTTTTATTATTTCGATGATTTTTTCAAAATTTCACTCAAAAATTTCGGTGGGTTTTGTGCAATCGATTGCGTTTAAAAAAAATGTGATGTGGGTAGCACATGACTTTCCTTATACAGTGCAATTTACTATTTGTACATTAAAGAAATAGGTTATTCTTATAGTAGATACTTATATTCTTTATAAAGTTATTCTTATAGTAGATAATTATATTCTTTATAAGACATTGAATTTTCATCATTTAGTCGTCATTTTCATTGATTTAGAGTCAATTTTATACATTTGGCGAAATTTCCTTTAATTTGGCAACATTTTAAAAAGTCGCCAAGTTGGTGACATTCCGCCAAATTAGTCTCCAAAATCTCGCCACGGGTTATGGACGGAGAAATAAGTTATTCTTATAGAAGAAAAATGACTATTGGTTTCAAGTACAAAAGTATTATTTAAAGTATATTTTCTTATGAATGGAACGAGATAGATCCACGAGAGTATGCGAACAAATTTATCACATGATATTATATATGAAAAGTGAACATGTTTCTCAACAGTGAATATTTTTTCTTTAATTTATGGGATGTTTCGATAAATTTATTTGAAAAATGTGCAATGCCATGAGAACTGTTCGGGCTAGCGTTCTAAAATTTATGTCAATAGTTTTCTAATGAAAAATTAAATAAGAAATTGCTATTTAAGTAACTTTATTAATTTTTAACTTTATTAATTCACGTAAGTTTTTTAATTTTTTTATGATTTTTCAAAATATCACTCGAAAATTTAGGGGGGTTCTGAACATCCGATTGCGTATAAAAACAATAGGCTTCCAGTATTCACGGATTGTAATTTTTGTTGAAAATTTTGTTCGAATCGCTCCAGTCGGTCGGTAGTTTTCGTCTCCACAGTCTAACAGACACACACATACTCACATACTTTCACACACGCACCTACCACCTCACACACGCACATACACACATACATCACCTCAAAACGTCTGATTCGTGTTTAGGGGTGCTTGAAACGTGCTCTCCCATCGAAAACTCGAATTGGAATTTTCGACCTCGTCACAGTACTTCCCTTATACATTATATGTATATAAAGAAAGTAACAATAGACTTCCGGTATTCACGGATTGTAATTTATGTACCAAATTTCGTTCGACACGCTCCACTTGTTCGCGAAATATCGTCTCTTCCGACTCAGTCACACACACATCCAAAATCGTTTGATTAATGTTCAGGGATGCTTGACACGTTCTCTCCCGTCGGAAACTCTAATTCGAATTTTCGATCCTGTCACAATACTTTCCTTATACATTATACTATGTATATAAGGAAAGTAAAAATCTAATGTGAGCAGCAAGATGGACGTACTTTGCTACTTTTTCGATCATCTAATCCCCTCACTCATGCGACTGCAAGCAATGCACAAGCAAGGCATATTGTTGGACTGCAGAGCATTTATCATACCTCATTAGGTCATTATCATTAAAAATAGAGTTGATAGAACGCGGGTAAAACTGACGCTATAAGATGCCAGTTAAGTTAAATTGACATGCAAAAATCGAAATTATCTGATCACCAATAGAAATTCAACACGGAAGAGACAGAAAATAAAAATCGCTGTATGACCAGGTCTTAATGTCCTGACAGTGAATTAGAAAGTACCATGTGACTATGATATGAGGTTTTTTTTTCCAGTACTGAGATTAAAACGCGATTTAATTAAATCCCTATTTAATTATCCAAATATGGAAAACATTTTGATTTAAGTTGAAAATATATTGTTCGATGGATAACAACTTTAAACTCTGGAAATCGCACTTCGTTAGTACAGTTCGTTAGTAACACAGAATAAAAAAATCTGACGTGGGCAGCACATGACTTTCCTTATATAATGCAATAAATTTACTACTTTTACAGTTAAAAAATCTGATGTGGGCAGCACATAACTTTCCCTGCAGAATTATATCCACGTTCTCTTTATTTTAATTAAATTTATTTCACTTTTAATTCAATTTTCGTTCTCATTTGGTAAGTGAACTCATTTTCAAAGGCGGCGTAGAGAAAAATCGAAAAAACAAAAATATCTCGAGAACGGCTAGTCCTAGTGCAATAGAGTTGGCCTTATTCATTTCTTCGTTAAAAATTACGTATAAAACAAGCATTTAATGGATATATTTCAGCATACATAGTTTTTATTTTAGATTTTGTCGATTTTTGCGGGCCACATTGTAAAAAATGCAGGTTATTTTTTTCAGAATCATACTAATATCTAATCAGCACCAGAGTGACCCACAAGCGACTTATCTACCAAATTTTGTGAAATTCGGTTCATTAGATTTTCAGCTAGAGTGCATACACGCTTTTGCGGGCCATTTCGTAAAAAAAAGGCGAGTTCTTTTATCTCGAATCGTACCCAAAACTAATAAGCACCAGATTCGCTCACAAGTGACTTACTTACCAAATTTTATGAAATTCGGTCAATTAGTTTTTTAGTTAGAGTGGATACAAAATCTGCACACACAGACACACAGACACACAGACTCACAGACACACACACAGATGTCACGCTAAAAATGGTTTTATCGTATTCTAGAGGTGTCAAAACGTGCAGATCCGTCGAAAACTCGAGTTGCGATTTTAGACATGATTCCAATACTTTCCCTATACATTACCATGTATTGCAGGGAAAGTAAAAATCTGATGTGGGCAGCACATGACTTTCCCTGCAGACTTATATTAACGTTCTCTTTATGTTAATTAAATTTATTTCACTTTTAATTCAATTTTCGTTCTCATTCGGTAACCGGACTTATTTTCAAAGGTGGCGTAGGGAAAATATGGAAAAATAAAATATCTCGAGAACGGCCAGTTTTAGTGTAATGGAGTTGGTCTTATTATTTTCGTCGTTAAAAATTACGTATTAAACAAGCATTTAATGGATATATTTGAGTATACCTAGTTCTTTAGATTTTGACGATTTTTGCGGGCCATTTTGCAATTAAAGGCAGGCTATTTTTTTTCGAATCGTACCAAAATCTAATCAGCACCAGGGTAACCCACAAATGACTCTTCTATCGAATTCTGTGAAATTCGGTCCAGTAGTTTTTCAGATAGAGTGGATACAATCTTTTGCGGGCCATTTCGCAAAAAAAGACGGGTTATTTTATCCCGAATCGTACCCAAAACTAATCAGTACCAGACTCGCTCACAAGTAACTTACCTTCTAAATTTTGTGAAATTCGGCCCATTAGTTTTTTAGTTAGAGTGGATACAAAATCTGCACAGACAGACAGACACACATACAGACAGACACACAGACAGACACACAGACAGACAGACACACAGAAAGACAAACACACAGACACACACACAGACGTCACGCTAAAAATAGTTTTTTCGTATTCTAGAGGTCTCGAAACGTGTAGATCCGTCGAAAACTCTAGTTGTGATTTTCGGAATGATTAAAATACATTCCCTATACATTACCATGTATTGCAAGGAAAGTAAAAATCTGATGTGGGCAGCACATGACTTTCCCTGCAGACTTTTATATTCACGTTCTCTTTATTTATTTTTACTTTCCCTGCAATATATGGTAATGTATAGGGAAAGTATTGGAATCCTGCCGAAAATCACAACTCGAGTTTTCGACGGATCTACACGTTTCGAGACCTCTAGAATACGAAAAAACTATTTTTAGCGTGACGTCTGTGTGTGTGTCTGTGTGTCTGTCTGTGTGTCTGTGTGTCTGTCTGTCTGTCTGTGCAGATTTTGTATCCACTCTAACTAAAAAACTAATGGACCGAATTTCACAAAATTTGGTAGGTAAGTTACTTGTGAGCGAGTCTGCTGCTGATTAGTTTTGGGTAGGATTCGGAATAAAAGAACCCGCGTTTTTTTCGAAATGACCCGCAAAAGCTTGTACCCACTCTAACTGAAAAACTGATGGACTGGATTTCACAAAATTCGGTAGATGAGTCACTTGTGGGTTACCTTGGTGCTGATTAGATTTTGGTATGATTCGGAAAATAATGACCTGCCTTTTTTTACAAAATGGCCCGAAAAAATCGTCCAAATCTAAACTAAAGAACTAGGTATACTCAAATATATCCATTAAATGCTGATTTAATACGTAATTTTTATCGACGAAAAGAATAAGACCAACCCCATTACACTAGGACTAGCCGTTCTCGAGATATTTTAGTTTTTCGTACTTTCCCTACGCCACCTTTGAAAATTAGCCCGGTTACCGCATGAGAACGAAAATTGAATTAAAAGTGAAATAAATTTAGTTAAAATAAAGAGAACGTTAATATAAGTCTGCAGGGAAAGTCATGTGCTGCCCACATCAGATTTTTAAATTTACTTCACTTATATTCAATTTTCGTTCTCATTCGGTAACCGGACTTATTATCAAAGGTGGCGTAGAGAAAATACGAAAAACTAAAATATCTCGTGAACGGCTAGTCCTAGTGTAATGGGGTTGGTCTTATTCTTTTCATCGTTAAAAATTAAGTATTAAACGAGCATTTAATGGATATATTTGAGTATACCTAGTTCTTTAGTTTAGATTTTGGCTATTCTTGCTGGCCGTTTTGCAAAAAAAGGCAGGTAATTTTTTTAGAATCGCACCAAAATCTAATCAGCACCAGAGTAATCCACAAATGACTTATCTACCTAATTTTGTGAAATTCAATCCATTAGTTTTTCAGTTACAGTGGATACAAGCTTTTGCGGGCCATTTCGCAAAAGAAGGCCGTGTTCTTTTATCCCGAATGGTACCCAAAACTAATCAGCACCAGAGTCGCCCACAAGTGACTTACCTACCAAATTTTATGAAATTCGGTCAACTACTTTTTTAGTTAGAGTGGATACAAAATCTGCAAAGACAGACAGACACACGGACACACAGACAGACAGACACACAGACACACACACAGACGTCACGCTAAAAATGGTTTTTTCGTATTCTAGAGGTCTTGAAACTTGTAGATCCGTCGAAAACTCGAGTTGCGATTTTCGACATGATTCCAATACTTTCCCTATACATTTCCATGTATTGCAGGGAAAGTAAAAATGGTATTCTTATAGTAGATACTCATATTCTTTCCAAGATATTGAATTTTCTTCAATTAGTCGTCATTTTCATTGATGTAGCGTCATTTTTATCCATTTAGCGAGATTTTCGTTAATTGGCAACATTTAAAAATGTCGCCAAGTTAGCGATATTCCTCTAAATTCGTCGCCAAAATCTCTCCAAGCGTTATGGACGGAGAAATAAGTTATTCTTACAGAGGATAAATGACTATTGACGTTCAAATACAAAAGTATTTCTCAAAGTATATTTTCTCGTGAATGGAACGAGCTAGATTCACGAGAATGATGTCACCAAATTCATCGCATGATATTACATATGAAAAGTGAACATGTTTCCTAACAGTTAATATTTTTTTTAATTTTTGGTATTTTTTGATAAATTTATTTGAAAAATGTGAAATATCTGAAAAACGGTTCATACTAGCGTTCCAAAGTTTATATCAATCGTTTTCTAAGGAAAAATTACATAAGAAACGTCTATCTCCGTAACTTTATTAAAGGTTTTTATTTTTTATGATTTTTCAAAATTTTACTCGAAAATTTAGGGAGGTTCTGAACATTCGATTATGTTTTAAAACAATAAGCTTCCAGTATTCACGGATTGTGATTTTTGTACCAAATTTTATTCGAATCGCTCCATTTGTTCGTGAGATATCGTCTCCAGAGACTCACTGACACACACACTTACATACTCACATACTTTGACACACACACACACACACACACATAGACATCACCTCAAAAATGTTCGGTTCGTGATCAGGAATGCTTGAAACGTACTCTCCCGTCGAAAACTCGCATTCGAATTTTCGACCCCGTCACAATACTTTCCTTATACATTATGTATATAAGGAAAGTAAAAATATGTATGTGTTTCAGATTTTGAACAAAAGTTCATATATGATGTCTGATCAAAAATTTGTTACATTCTCTACATTTATGTATATATAAAGGGAAAGCGTGAAGATTGAATGCTTAAAATTTTGAATGTTGACAAAACAAATAATTGAATACTTTTAAATATTGAAAACGTTCTTCAACTCAAATGTAACATGACCTACGTGTGTAAATGGCTGTTTGCGCATGTAATAGTCTATGGACACGATATCCAAATAACGAATGGGGCGACCTGAATAACATTTTATACGATTATGTTGTCTATAAATTATGAAATGCTATTTACTTTTAGCGAGTACAAACATACAGAACGCACCCATATTTACGATTTTTTTAATATAAAATATATAAATGGCAGTCAATCATGTAAAATAGTTTGATAATCAATGTACATGATCATTTTATAAAAGCTATTTTTCAATATGAAACGTTTTTTATTATAAAAGAAATAACTGTCAGTCAATCATATAAATATTTTGATCGATGTGCATGATAATTTTAATCGATGTACATGATCATTTTATAAAATATATTTTAAAATCTTTAGAAACCAAATTATACAGTAATTTTATTATCAGTAGGAAACAAAGAATACCGATTTAGAAATCCTGGCATGCCCGATTTTGAGATACTGGTAGTTAATTCATGAAACGACTTATACTCGTATAATAAACTTTACATGCTAACATTGCAAAATAAATCAGTCAACTCTTTTCTCATGCAGCATTTTCGCATTATAGTGCATTTGGAAACAATGTTGAATAGCGACGCCATCAATGTAGCCAAAAATGTTAATAACAAATCAACAAAGTAATACGAAGTCAGTATAACATGGTTATATATTTGTTATAAGTGCATATAAATTAATGCTATTATTAAGTTTATTAAGGCTTTAATATCAAAAGAACTAAAATTTAATATATATGTGATTGATTTCATGTGAATAGCATGCTCAGAGCTTTTTACATGTGATTATTAGATTGTTACAGAAATTAACTTACCTCGGAATGTAATAAATGTATATGCAGCCCACATCATATGTTTTTAACTCTTGAATGTAAAAAATCTGATGTGAGCAGCACATGACTTTCCCTGCAGACTTATATTAACGTTCTCTTTATTTTAATTAAATGTATTTCACTTTTAATTCTATTTTCGTTCTCATTCGATAACCGGACTTATTTTCAAAGGTGGCGTAGGAAAAGTACGAAAAACTAAAATATCTCGAGAACGGCTAGTCCTAGTGTAATGGAGTTGGTCTTATTCTTTTCGTCGTTAAAAATTACGTATTAAATCAGCATTTAATGGATATATTTGAGTATACCCTATTTTTTATTTTAGATTTTGGCAATTTTTGCGGGCCATTTTGCAAAAAAAGGCAGGTTATTTTTTTCTGAATCATACCAAAATCTAATCAGCACCAGGGTGGCCTATACGTGACTTATCTACAGAATTTTGTGAAATTCGGTCCATTAGTTTTTCAGCTACAGTGGATACAAGCTTTTGCGGGCCATTTCACAAAAAAGGCGGGTTCTTTTTTTCCGAATCGTACCCAAAACTAATCAACACCAGCCCCGCCCACAAGTGACTTACCTACAAAATTTTGTGAAATTCGGTCCATTAGTTTTTTAGTTAGAGTGGATACAAAATCTGCAAAGACAGACAGACACACAGACAGACACACAGACACACAGACATACACACAGACGTCACGCTAAAAATGGTTTTTTCGTATTCTTGAGGTCTCGAAACGTGTAGATCCGTCGAAAACTCGAGTTGCGATTTTTGGCATGATTCCAATACTTTCCCTATACATTACCATGTATTGCAGGGAAAGTAAAAATTAAGAAGAATGGCAAATATTTCTTAGATGGCTATAAATCTAATATGATTCAACATTTACTTTTACAGCGCAGTGCAATATTCAACTATTACATCTTAAAAAAAAAAACTATCAAATTTAATTATAAAACTAAGGAACAATAATTTCCTAAGACATTTAAAATATATAGTAAAAATCACTCTCACAGCAAGTCCTGAATTTATAATAAAACTTGAAATTTTATTATAAATTCAAGTTTTAGCAGCCATTTATCATTATACACAAACACATATTTAAACACATTTTCAATTTATATATATATATAATATGCTTTAATCAGCGCCCCTCTCTACATATTGATCACGAGCCGCCACTGATATATATATATATATATATATAAGGAAAGTAATATAGTGTCTAAAATGTAAATTACAAATGGATTTATTTAAACTAAAATAACGTAATTTCTGTTTGTTTACATGTAGACATAGATAAAACAGAAACAAAGACATACCGGCTTTACGATGCTGTCAAAGTAAATAAAGTTACATGTCTGTGATTTGCATAACAAAGATCTAAAAGCTTGAACCGGGAATGAGCCGTCTAATAAATTCAAAATACTATACGTTTGTAAATTACTTTCCCAAATCCTTTATTTGAAGAAAAAATTCAGTTAGCGTTGTATTTTTGTTGACATCAATTTATTCTGGTTACACAACTGAAAGGCGGCTTCTGATCTATTATACAAAAGCTGCAAATGTTTTCTAGCAAATCAAATGCGTAAACTTCAACAATTGTTGACGACGTTTTCAATAGTGTTTATACAGCGGTTTGAAACCTAAAACAATTGATGTGAGCATCAAATGATATTTCATAATTTGCTTTTTTCAAAGCGTAAAATTGATGTGCAGGGCTATAGAATTAATTTTATTGGTTTAAATCTAATCTTGTAAATGGGAATTTGCTTCTTTTCTTTGGAATGACATCCAATGATATTACAAGGAATGTAAATTGTTTTTAGTTACATTAACTTGTAAAAATGGCACTAACATCCAATTGCATGGATAGATCTTATAAAAACATAATTTCATGGTAAATATCTCCTCGCCAAGTACAAAATAAGTAACCCTTTCTTCCAGATAAGTCAGATAAGTTGTGAAATCGCAACATTGTCCACGTCAAGTTATCTCAGGACTTGGGCTGTACGTCTAGGTCTAGGATATCTTGCTGAAGGATGGTAACTGTCCTTCAAATAACACATAACCCTTTATAGTCGTAATCATTTTTAGTTTACTACGAAACAGGCTAAAGTATCTCCTGCTGGCAACCCTAGAGCTCCGATCCGGAAGGAATTTGGCGAAAAAAGTTTTTATGCTTTATAAATTTTTGGAAGGAGGTTTTATTTTGTACTCATCATGAAGTAGTGCTTTTGCGTATTGTCAATACTTTCTGTAGACATGTTTATCAACATGATACTACAGCAATGATATAGCAGACATTACAAATTTTACCATACTTAGGTCACTTACCTTACATAGAAATATTTATGTAATATGGGAAAACACTGAAATAGTATTTAATAAAGATTTTATATAAAATTTGAATTTGTGACCAGCACCAGATCGTTTTGGGAGACTAAAGCAAAATATTCGATAAGCTTGTCGGATGGACACTTTCAGAAGTATTTCTACTTGTCTTGGGATGTCTTGAACCATAAATTTCTATTAAAATATTGAAATTCGAATTATGTTTGGAAAGCAATACTTATGCTGTGAAATTATAATATTTCCTCACTGGAGTATTTTCTTTCGAGAACCAGACGGAGAAACACCCGTATAGGCATTTCCATGACTTGCATCTAAGGCTACCAAAAGTTGATGTCTGGTGGTGGGTTACCAGATGTGGCGATTTATCGACAATTTGGCGACATCTTCGAAGGTTTGAGAAACATCTCGAAATAACCGATATTCTACGTGATATGAGAGATTTCAAGAAGTTTCTGTAAAGAGTCCAATAACGGAATGATCACTCAGTTGGAGAGCAGTTGACGAGGAACGCACTACATTGATCTGCGACTTTCGTCATTGCTTTGAGAAAAAAAGCAGATGCTTTGTAAAATGATTTTTGTCAATATTTTGAGAGTAGCATCAGTTATTTTGTGAAATTAGTGAAGCATTTAAGTATTGTTTTACTGTATAGTGTTCCTGTTTACACTGTGCTTATGAATAATCTTGTGAAGTTATACAGAAACTTGTGAAGTTATCCAGAATTTTAAACTCATTATGGTATCCTGAGCCCACACCCAAGATTCCAGACTATACGTCGTAACACTTTATATAATTTAATATCAGAAATATATTTAGACTTTTCAGCCAATGAGATTTTTATATTAGATATGGCCTATCACTTGATTAAATTGATTTCCTTACTGATTTTCACAAAACGTCATATGGAAACACTGTCAAGTGAGACTTCCTTACACCTGCGACATATAACAAATTTCAAAGCTGAAAATAACTCGTTACGGTAGAGATAACTTTTGTCGATCTAGACCCTTCCGACCTGCACCAAGGTGTAAGATGTCTGTCTGGATGGCCGGGACGGTGTTATCCAATTTGTACTGAAACCTAGTGTGGGCGACATTTATACCACCAAACTCTCAGGATGACATTCAGACCCACATACTTGACGTGCCCGTACTGCGCGTTAACACTGGGACAATTTGGGCAGATCCGGGAATCGAACTTGAGTCCTCCGAGTGAAACTAGACTGTACAGCTACACGATTGAGGTTTGTTACATATTGCTCATCAGCACGACACTGCTCTAAATGCGAAATGCAGTGCTCTTTAGAGAAGTTGGAGAGCACTCAAAACAGCATAATTATGTTTTCAAATTTCATTGTTTTTTGTGTAATAAAAAAGAAACATTAATTTGGAGTGTGTTTCTTTTATAAATATAATTCTATTTTGTGGATTCAATTATTATTATTTTATTGAAGTGATCTTAACCTTTCCGTTACGGCTCCAAGAATCCATTTTTTCAACTCCAGAACAGCAAAATAACTGAAATCCCACCCATCTAAATAACCACCTTCAATAGCCTTGACTTTTGTTCGTAACTCGTTCCCCTTTCAGCTAGGAGAAACTTGAAGGATGGGCTGTAGGACTCTTTAAGGCACTCAACTGGGTACAATAGGCTCTCTCCTCTTTTCCCAGAAAAATGGGGGTGAAAAAAACTGGTACAGAAGTTGAACCAGCGGCGCTCTAGAAGAAGAGATTTTCAGTTTTACTACTGTTGTACCGCCGTAAAGAAAACGTTAAATCTTATAGTTCGTACATTGTTATCGTGGCCGCAATAACCACCATTGCTTCTTTGTTTCCTAAGCATAATCATTAATTAAAGCACTACACATTATATTCCACATGTTTAACTTTTAAAATAAATATTATTCACTCACACATATTATTGCTATGATTAAAATTAATTACATTAATTTTAATAAATTCTTAAGGAGGAGGAAGTGCGCCATGTGAGACAAGGTCTTAGAATATTATTCCAAAATCAACAATTGATCTAATATATATGCAGACTTGCACATACCTCTGTTTTGGGGTTTATTGCATAGCATGTTTGGAATATTTGCGGCCTCTTTTTCTGACATTTGGAGTCAGCTTTCTCTTTTCTAACACATTTTCAATAATCAAATCAACCACTACACTGCTTGAAAACATGGCTCTCTGAAATTTTGGATAATCATTCTGCTATAAACAGCACTGCTTGAATTCCATAATCGCTCTCTCTTGCTTCTGGACAATCATTATTAATCATGACTCTCTCTCATCTCGTTTGAATTGTCATTGCCTGAATATACATTGAATTATCTCATTATTGCCATATCATTTTGCCTGAGATCTAGATATACCATCTATTCTTTCATTGGTTGCTCCTCAATGCAATGCAGCATCATTGCATCATTGGCTACTGCTACTTTACTTTGCAATGATGCGTGGTTTAAGACTTGACCTTAGGAGATTTTGGTCCCAACAACACCTGGCAATTTATGTGACTTGAATTTATTGGGGTCATAACCCTCCGGCCCAAGAGTATTATAGAATGGCGCCTACAAGTCTGCGCTTACTTTTGCCATAAATACTCGTAAATATCAAAATTGCATAATTGCCTCCTGTTCTCACACATCGTATTGAAAGTTACTGGACCGATAATTCATAAAATTATTTGAACCAGTTCCAAAACTGCTATCCACACAAAAAATTCTGTCCAATTATATTTTTCTATACTTTTTGCTCTTTACTACAAAAAAAAATATTCAACATTCTGTGATTTTGTCTTATGATTACGCTAATTTCTTTGCAAACCGTATGAAACCAATTATTTATTTACTTGTGTAAGATATTTTAATTAACCTGCAATACATGGTAATGTATAAGCAAAGTATTGGAATAATACCGAAAATCACAACTCGCATTTTCCACGGATCTACACGTTTTGGGACCTCTAGACCACGAAAAAACTATTTTTAGCATGACATGTGCTTGTGTGTCTGTCTGTGTATGTCTGACTGTCTGTCTGTCTATGCAATGTATGTACAACTCTAACTGAGCAACTAATGGACCGAATTTCATAAAATTTGGTATGTATGTCCCTTGTGGGTTACCCTGGTGCTGATTACATGTTGGTATGATTCGGGGTAAAAGAACCTGCCTTTTTTGCGAAATTGCCCGTTGAAACCGACACAATCTAATATAAAACACTACGTATGCTTGAATATATCAATTAACTGTTTGTTCCACAAGTAATTGTCGACTATAAAACTAATAAGACCAACTCTAGGACTAGCCGTTCTCAAGATTTTTTTCTATGCTGGTTTTGAGAATAAGTCCAGTTACCGAATGAAAACGAATGCTGAATTAAAAGTATAAATTCACTGTAATTTATTTAAAGCAATTAAACTCATTCAAATGCATTAATGAGTGAGTAAAACTACAATGAATTTCAGTCTGTAGGGGAAGTCATGTGCTGTTCACATCAGACGTTTTATTTCCATTCTGACTTAGTCCAGTTACCGAATGAAAACGAAAGCTGAATTAAAAGTATACATTCACTGTAATTTCAATTAATTATGGGTTTTATTTAGAGCAATTAAACTCATTCTAATGCATTAATGAGTGAGTAAAACTACAATGAATTTCAATCTGCAGGGGAAGTCATGTGCTGTTCACATCAGACGTTTTATTTCCATTCTGACTTAGTCCAGTTACCGAATGAAAACGAAAGCTGAATTAAAAGTATACATTCACTGTAATTTCAATTAATTATGGGTTTTATTTAGAGCAATTAAACTCATTCTAATGCATTAATGAGTGAGTAAAACTACAATGAATTTCAATCTGCAGGGTAAGTCATGTACTGTTCACATCAGATTTTTTTATTTCCATTCTGACTTATTATTAGGTCAGTTGCTGATTGATAAAGCTGTCTCTAAAGTTCTGAAAGAATCTCAAGTTCTAGTATACAATGCAACGGCTAATATTCATGATTTTAATTTAATTCGAGTGTTTACAATAAAAGAGAAATATAAATCTGAAAAATGTGTAGCGAGTTTGACTTATATCTTTAAATATTCACTTTCAATGTCGAATCAATTTATCATTTGAGCTTAACACCGTTTTGGTGATAAGCTCAGTAATATTAATTAAGGGGCGCGACTTTATTATATTAAAGGGGCGCGACTAATTTAGCGGGCGGGAATTGCACTCGGAAGATCCGTATTCCATTCCCGCCACTGCCAAAACTGCCGCCTTGTTTACGCGGAGTACGATCACGTTATACATGGGTCTGTAAGTTCTTCCGATAGGTTGGTGGTAGGGAAAGGAGGGTACGGTCTCTGTGAATGCCTCCCCCACTGGGTTTCAGTATAAATGGAGTGATAATTCTCAGCCGTCCAAACAGCTACCTTATACCTTTCTAGTAGATCGGACGGTCTGGGCCGATGAAAGAGAAGTAAAATTAATTATATGAATTGAATATCAATACAGATGCAAAATGAACATGTACTATTTGCTAAAAATACATTTAAAATTCATGTATTAGTGATGAAAGAGTGAAACTATACCTTAAGCAAGTATTCCTTATTTCCTCTTATAGAGAAGATTCGAAAGCAAGTCATGTGTGCTGTATTTTCAAAAGAATAGGCATATAATGAAGGGTTTTAGAAAGTAGCGAGGTAGCGGTAAAGTGCTCTGCATTAACAATGTGTTTCCATGAAACGTAGCACGTTCTCTTAGATAGTTAAAAGGTTGGTTCATCTAAATCTGCCAATTACAATTGGCTGCTTCCGTATTCAACCCAACGTTTTGGATATAGTTGTTCCTGATGGAGCCATATGGTGTTTAAACAAAATCAATGTTTATATAATATGTGCCTTATAAATATTATCCATTTTCTATATCTATGGATGGTACACATTTTTTTCCTACTTTTAATAATCTCTCTCTCTCGTACATGTCCATATATCGCCAATTTCAATTATTTGCGACAAATAAAGCAGCAATTTTCTTGATATTTGGACTAGTATATTTAGATACTAAATTTTACAGTTCTAGATGCTAGTTCTAGATGCTAGTCTGCTAGTTCTTCTCAGGGGGGTGCCACTCCGCTGCCACGAACATAATCTGTGACGTCAGATGGAGTGAACTTGCAGAAACGACACAAAGTGCCACAAGATGGCGCGGCAATCGCCGCCTGAGATTATATATATATCTCGCCTGAGAGTGCCGGCGAAATATTTTATTATTTCTCAAGCTGTTTCAATCTGATCGTTTGTTGCGGTTGTTGTTTCTTACGTATCTTTTTACGTAAACTTTGTTTCGTTTTAAATCAATCCAGTCTATATTAAGGCTAACTTATCGAGTCTTTATTAAGGCTATTATTTCTACTATCTAAAATCATCGGCTTATTCATTTTGTGAGTTTTGTGGAACAGATTTCGATATGCCGAACGATTGTGCAATTGCAACTTGCCACAATAATAGCAGTTTCACGAGTAAAACGATTTCTTATTATAGATTTCCTAAACAGTATGAGATTAAAAAAGAATGGGTGCGTATTTGCAAACGCAAAGATTCATTTAATCCAGGTGTTTCACGTGTATGTTCAATGCATTTTGCTGAGTCTGATTACGTACGGAATTTAAAAGCAGAATTATTGGGATATGTTCCTGCCAGGAAATAATTAAAGGTAGGTACTATTCCTACGCTAAATTTACCTGGCCAATCTTCGATTCCCAGTTCAAGCACCTCAATATTACCAGAAGTAGCTACACAGAAATTTCTTTCTGTGGATAATGGTACTTCTGTAGCAGCTACTTTACCTGCTGTAGATGTTAATGTATCTGTTACTTTGCATGCTGTTAATACTAATGCAACACCTTTGTGTGCTTTGGATGTTAATGCAACACCGTTGTGTACTGTGGATGTTAACACAACACCTTTGCGTACTGTTGATGCTAATGCAACGCCTTTGCGTACTGATGCTAATATTCCTTTGCAACGACAGGAAAGGTGGGAAAAAAGGAATAAGAAAGCGTGCTTTAGATGTAATGACCAATTTGTCTCCCAAAAGGACAAAAGTAGACAAGAGCGCAAACACTGAAAATACTGAACATTGCACAAATTGTTCAGTAATGAAGCGTAAGTCTCATTCTGATGCCATGAAAATGAAACGTTTACTTTTACGTGTAAATGCAGCAGAAAGACAAGTACTTGTTGTGAAAGAAAAAATTGCAAAATTGCAAGAAGAAAATAAAACACTGAGAGAAGAAAGTAAAACACTGAAGGAAGAATCTAAGAAAATCGAAACCTGTGCAGCTAAACTTGTACAAACTGAAATTGAAAGAGTGTGTCATGGTGTCCTGACTAAAATTCAAATTGCATGTTTGATGATCCGCCAAAAGCAAGCTCGTTGGACTAGGGAGGATATTGCTAAAGCTTTAACTTTAAGATCAATATCAAAACGAGCATATCAATATAGAAGAAAGATTGGCGAACCTCATCCTGGAATATCTACTTTGCGTCGATGGACGAAGTCCTTTGATTGCAAGTAAGGCATAATGACAAATGTTATTTATTTGATGTCAGTTAAAAGTGAGAGCTTAAGCGAAAGTGATTGTTTAACTAGTTTATGTTTTGATGAAATGAACATCGATAATAGATTATGTTATGATCAAGCAGAAGATAAAGTTATTGGTCCTCACAAAAATGTTCAAGTGGTTATGGCTAGAGGTTTAACGTCTAAATGGAAACAACCAGTTTATTATGATTTTGATGTAAATATGACTGGTGAAATCTTAAATAGTATTATTCTGACTCTGGAGAAAATAAAGCATCAAGTTATTGGTATTGTTTCGGACATGGGAGGAAAGAATATGATAGTTTGGAATGACTTAAAAATTACCCATGAGAATACTTCTTTCCCTAATCCAATGGTCTGTTCCCGGCCTATTTGTGTATTTGCTGACATACCTCATTTGCTCAAGTTGCTCAGAAACAACATTCTTGATGATGGGATTCAACTTATAAGCGGGGAGAAAATTAATAAAGAATTATTTGCCAAATTGTTGGAAAAAGATTGTGGCGAAACCCAGATATGTCCTCAGTTGAAATAGCATCATTTAGAGGTTAGAGGACGTGACAGACAAAAGGTACGTGTTGCTGCACAACTTTTATCGAGACGTACCGCTACTGCTTTAAAATATTTATTGCATGATGAAGAAGCAGCCACTTTTGTCAATGTTGTTAATGATGTTTTTGATGTTATGAATTCAAGGCTTCCGTGTGTCCCAAAAAAAATCTTTCAAGTGGATTTGGTGTGTATAAAGAAGAACAAATGGATACACTAAATAAATTCGCAAGTGTATGCATGAAGATGCTTGTGGGTGAGAAAAAGCATTTGCTACCTTCCCAAAAGGGATTTTTGCTCTCTATTAGATCAATTAAAGGCCTATACAACTATTTAATTGCAAAAAACATGAACATGAAGTATATTTTGACATCCAGAGTAAATCAAGACTGTCTGGAAAATTTATTTTCGCAGTTACGTGGTTTAGGATATTTTTACGACAATCCTTCGCCTTCAGAAGTCAAACACCGTCTTAGAATTCTGTTGTTAGGTGCAAATGCTGCTGACGTTATTCAAAAAACAACTTGTAGTTCTGTGCAAAATGTGGATGAAGGCAATTCGGGCGACAGTTATTTCACAAGTGAAATGTTTTTGGGTATACCAGATATACATAATTTGCTACAGATTTTAGATGATGATGCAGAAAATAGGACTTTTAACCAAGAACCAACTGTTGAGCATGTAAGTGAGAGCATTTTACAGACTGAGGAAAATGTTATTCAAGAACCTTCTGCAAACTCTGTTGACTGCCCTTACGAAGGCCTACGTTATATTGCCGGTTATCTTGCATATAAATGTTCGAAGTATGATGAGACATTAGGTACTGCTTCGGACAAAGTTCCTGCATTGTCATCACATCTTGGATGGATAGAAGCAGTATCTTGCGGGGTCTACTAGTTCCATCACCTGAATGGTTAAAAACTGTTGAGCAAATGGAGGTAATTTTTAGAATGTTCCATGGACAGTCATTATCAAAAGCAGATAAAGTTGTAGAAACTTTATCTAATCATATACAAGAAAATTTTTTAGACTTACATAAAAACATTATAAAAGTGTATGTCCGAACAAGAACTTTCATTCGAATGCGGTACTTAAATACAGAATATGCTCAGAAGCAGAGGGGAAAAATGCTGCAAAAAAATCCTGGAAATGGATTAATTTCCGTAGGCCACATTAGCCAAGATATTTCTTTTTTTATGTGAAGAAGTAAGTGTTCTTTTTGTAATATAATGTATATTTTAGAGTAGTGTTTCCCAACCCTTGCAAAAGATGCAGAATTTTCAGTATTGAAGAATATGACGAATTTAAATTATTTTATTAAACCAAAGATATTTTTTATTAAAAAATTAATGATTAAACGTATATTTATACTTATATTTTCAAAATTTATTCTTATTCTTTCTTTTAAGGTTGAATAATGTAAACTTTAATCAAACATTTTCTTTTAAAGTAGTCAACATAAACAGGCGCAGATTTTCAAGGGGATAAAGGTTGGGAACCGCTGTTCTAAATCAGATTGTAAGTTGTGTACATGTATGTGCATGCGAGTTGTGTAGTGTGTATAAGAGATGGTTTGTGTACAAGTCAATGGAATGGTCATAAAGATCTGTAAACTTGTGCATTTAAATGTGTGTATACAAGTCAATGGAATGGTCGTAAAGATCTGCAAACTTGTACTTTGAATGCATACTTACAAGTCAATGGAATGGTCGTAAAGATCTGTAAACTTGTGCTCTTGAATGCGAGTGTAAAAGTTACTGGAATATGTGTGATTTTTTATTTATATCTTTCACTGTTATTACTTTGTTATTTTAGTGTGTGTGTCTGTGTACCCAATGAAGAAACTAAATGCTTGTTATGAAACTAAACGCATTTACAGAGGGTATTATTTAATATAACTTAATATTTTTATGATAAGTATTTATTCTAGTTATTGTCAACTTTGAAGTGCTTTAGTATATACATAGTTTTATTTAAGTATTTGTGCATACAAACTAATATTGAATTATTTTAACATATACAACACCACATTGTAGGTTGGCAGCAAGGCTAATTTTCTATTCTAGATTTCTCAAGACATTTGAACAATGATATAATAAAATAGACTTTCTTGTTACTAGTTGATTAACTGATATAAAGTAGGATTATTTTAAATTTTCTACTTTGTTTTGGTTGATTTGCTGGTGTGAAAAGTCTTATGTATATCTGAAGATTGAAAATATAAAGTTATATTCTGATGAAGATGCTTAACCATAGTAAGAGTTACGGAGTGCAAAACCGTTCTTGCGAATGCTGTTATATGCTCCAGGAGCCCGAAGCGGGTGACCACCACCACCACCATAGTAAGTGAAAAATAAATGTAATGATATAATTTGCTTGCTCGTATATTTTTCATCATGAATCAATATACTATAATACATTTAATTTATTATTCTGAAAGTATATCATATTGAGTGTGTTAAACGATTGGTTTCTATATTTTTATATGTTTACATTGCATTTCGATTTGATATAAATTATCTTTTTGATCTAATAAAAACTAATAAAATCAAGTGTTTAGCAATAATATAAGTTCTTCACTATAAAAGCATCAATTAAATTGTTTACTAGTTAGGCATAAGTACATCCCCCCCCCCGAAAAAAAAAAGAAAGACATAAAACTCTTAGTGTTAGCGTTTTATTTATTGTTTTGATTTAATCTGGCGCATTTTTTATTAATTAAATTTTATTACATTACATTTTATTAATTAAATTCTAGTACATTCAAAAAATGAAGGGGGGGGGTACGATTTAAGAAAATAAACAGGCGCTTGCTCGTATATTCTTCATCATGAATCAATATACTATAATACATTTAATTTATTATTCTGAAAGTATATCATAGTGTGTTTGTTAAACGATTAGTTTCTATACTTTTATATGTTTACATTGAATTTCGATTTGATATAAATTATCTTCTTGATCTAAAAAACACTAATAAAATCAAGTGTTTAGCAATAATGTAAGTTCTTCACTATAAAAGCATAACTTAAATCGTTTACTAGTTCGGCATAAGTACATCCCCCCTCCTACTAAAAAGATATACAACTCTTAGCGTTTTAATTATTTTTTTGATTTTCAATTATTACAGATAACATAATCGAAAATAACTTTATTTATATGCATTTAGAAAGAAATTACGCGATGTTTATTTGTGTATAATGAAAATTTTAGAATGATTGCTTGTTTAGAAAACTTTCCGAACATATTTCTGTAAATTCGTGTATTTAAAACAAAGTTCATTAATAAAAAAAACATCGCCTCCTGTAATAACAATGACAGGTGTTGAGACCCAGACCGTCCGACCTACCAGAAAGGTGTTGTTGTTGTTGACACCCAGACCGTCCGACCTACCAGAAAGGTGTAAGGTAACTGTTTGGACGGTCGGGAAGTGCCACCCAATTTAGACCGGAACCCAGTGGGGGAGGCATCCACAGGGACCGTACCCTCCTTCCCCTACCACCAACCTCTCGGAAGGACTTTCGGACCCACATGTTTAACGTGATCGTACTCCGCATGAACACGGCGGCAGTTTTGGCAGTGGCTGGAATCGAACCCGGGCCTACCGAGTGCAACTCCAGCGCGCTAACCAATGGGCTACCGCGCCCATACCAGAAAGGTGTAAGGTAACTGTATGGACGGCCGGGAAGTGCCACCCAATTTAGACCGGAACCCAGTGGGGGAGGCATCCACAGGGATCGTACCCTCCTGCCCCTACCACCAACCTCTCGGAAGGACTTACGGACCCACATGTTTAACGTGATCGTACTCCGCATGAACACGGCGGCATTTGTGGTAGCGTGCAAATCTAGCGCGCAAACCACGGGGATACCGCACCCGAGATGGCCAACAGCACGCGGTGTTCCGAGGTGGTCACCCACCAAGTACTAACCGCGCCCGATGCTGCTTGATTTCGGTGATCTAACGAGAACCGGTGTTATCAGCACGGTACGGCCGTTGGCCCACAATGACAGGTGTCAAAAAGCGAAACGAAACTTTTAGATGATTTACATTTTTCTGAAAGGGAAATACAGTTTTATTATGTATGTACCCTTCCAAAAAAACCCAATACTGCATATTTAAGTTGTGTTCACGTAAAATTAATGCTATTTGAGTATTTATTTTATAATTTAAATTAAAAAAAATGATTAAATTAATTTTATTACCACCCTTTAACATTGGAGTCTACCGGGCCGTTCCTGATTTTCGACTCCGAGTGACGTTGCGTCTTTACGTGCTCTCATTGGTTAGAGGTGAAGTGGCGCAACCTTATAGATATAATAACTTTAATTTAGATAGCCCACTTGCATGTGGGGAATCAATCTTATTTAGAATATATTTTCAAAAAATTATTGGTAGATGTCGACGAGACGCAGAGATACTATTTACTTTTTCAACCACAGAGTCTTTGAGGAGATATAGAATAATGTTATCCGTTTTGGGCTTGCTTTTACCAAGAGTTGTTCGAATGGTTGCGTTCGAAAAATATTGCCTATAAACCTGTCGGGCTATACATAAAATGAAATGAAATTTAAACTTGTAATGGCAACACTAGTGCCAATACTAAATCATAACTGCAAATATTTTTTTTTCAATTTCCGTATATTTTATGGACATTTTAACACCTGTGGAAATAGTGATAACGAACGAAACTATATGAGTAACTCTTTCTCTTTCATTTTCGTTCAAATAAATACTATTTTATAATTCTGAATTCTAAGAATAGAAGTGGAAAAATGTGGACGTGTGTAGCCTCGAAAGTGATACATGTACCAGTTATTCACAATTAAATATTATAAATAATTTCTAAGCACTAATAGTTTTATATAATTGAACATAATTGTAAAAATTTCCAATTTGGTCAATAATTTGTGGGAATTAGAGCTGCCGTAACCATTGCCTGGTACAATTATTAAAGAGTACAATTATTAAAATGTACAATTCAAAATAAATTGTAATTACTCGTAAAAAATAATTTAAGTCTAACCGCACAGATTTTTAAACTGTATTAAAAATAACCATATTTTTATATAATTAAAGGTACTAAGAAAACAATTTGATTAAATATATAAAAACAACATTAAAGTAAATCAGTATTATTTTGTAATCCGAAAATCCTTTTGTACCAGGAATTCGAAAGAATGACATCCTATTCTGAGTGATGTCTCAGTGTTTTCTTTTATCTTAGGTCCTTTGCAGCAAGTGCTTGTTGGCTGCATTGGAAGAATTTGCTAGTTAACAGTGATTGTGTTAACAGTACAAATTAAACAAGCCAGGCTAATGATGATATACTACGATTTCTATGTTATCGTAGTTAACTACAATTCGCAGTCGATAAGCTATAATTACAGGAGATACTATCATGTAGTGCTATTTGCTTAACTATGAGCAAGATTCTGAAATTGGATTTCAGTTAATGAAATTTATGTTCTGTATTTAATTTGATGTTAATAATGACGAATTTTCTCCTGTCACGTTCGTTTATGTGCAAATATAAATCATCCAAAATCCAAGTATGCATTTAATTTTACGCATACGAGCATGATTGTATATATATATTCATATGTATGTATAATGTATTCATTGTACAGTACTCGTCAGTGTGTGTTCGTGGGTGGTAAAATGTTGCGATTCCTTGCCGTAAGGCTTCACACTGTGTCAATATGTCAGTGGTAGATAACATCGATTATGTAGTTTCTTTATATTAGGCGAAGAATGAATATTAGAGCTTATAGTACGTGGTATTTAATTCCTATAGCGAAACAAACAATAACAAAGGTTCCAGTTGAATAAAGCTCAGACAAATTGGTTAGATCTAATTTGAAAAAGTTTTGTATTTTATTAAAGGACGGTGGCACAAGAGTTATATCGACCTAAATAAACTCCAGATAATAATCGTCTATAATGTTAGTAGATAAGAAATGACAGTTGAGCCTCCGCAGGCGCAATGCTCAATATTGCGCCTGCCAATGACTCATTGAGGAGGGTCCCTCAATTGGGAGGGGGTTCCCTCATTGAGGAGGGAGTTTGGTGGAGGATGCCTCATAGAGAGGGTCACTGAGAGAGGACGGTTTTTAGACCAATTTTAGGAGGCAGTACTGCGAAAGAGGCAATATTGCGAAAGAGGTAGTATTGAGAAAGAGGCCTTGAGCTGAGGAGAAAGTGACTCAACTAACTGATAATCTAGAGATGACCTTTGACCGGATTGCACAATGGTGGAATCATGTGAGAGTGAATTGCAAAATCGCGGGAGCCTCTTAGAGCTCGACCTTCCTCCACCGCTGCTGCTGACGCACTGAGGTTTCTTATCAGTGCTGACGTAGTTGATGCGCCCTCTGGCGAAAGTTGTTGAGGTTTCAAACTGTAAAAGATTTTGATTTTCCAACTGTCAGGGACGGGACTCGATCTTGGGACCGATTAAATAGAAGGAAAACGCCTTATCCGTTAGATTCTTTTCGTGAAAGTGTAGTCTGTGTCTGTGAAAGGAAACGGAAGATAGATTATTTTGGTGTTGTGTTAAGAACTCTTTGATTGGAAATTATTAGGGGAAAGCTATATTTTGTAATGAAAATGATATGTATTTAATAAAAGGGAATGTATTCTGTAAAAGAGATGTACCTGAGAAAGCGGTACTTAATAATTTTTCGGTGTGTTTTAAATAGTATGTTAGCAATTTTTTCGGAGTGTTTTGGTGATATGATTTTATAATAACGAAATGATTTCGTGTGTTTAAAAACAAAATGTAATAGTGCATTATTTTTACGGATTTCAAGTTAATACAAAAATTGTGTTAATCGGTATCATAAATAGAATTCGGCCATTTTAAGTGTTGCGAATTTTAATGCTACGGTTTTCAGCGCTTGTTTAAAAACGGATTTAAAAATTAATTATACTTAGATATTTTCAAAAATTGTGTTAAGCGGTTTCGTGAAGAGGATTTTTTGATCGTTTTAAGTGTTGTGGATTTTAACACTGCAGTTTTTTAACATGTACAGAATATGATTTGACCGTTACCGAAATGATTTTATGTGTGTTTGCTTAAAAACGAATTTAATACTAAATTATAGCTAGGTATTTTCAAAAGTTGTGTTAAGTGGTCTCGTGAACAGGATTCGACCGTTTTAAGTGTTGTAAATATTAACACTGCGACATCTACGTTTCGCAAGCTTTTAAAATAAATTTTACAGTTCTAGAATATTCTAAATATGAATAGACTGTTTTTGAACTAACAAAATATGTTTTCACCGATTGCAAATATGTGCAATTCAAATATTTCGATGAAACCGAGCTTACTTTAAGCTTCTAAGTTTGAATATATAGAAACATTTTATATTCGCACTCAAAATAGTTAACAAAAATTGGAACTTACAAAGAGACGTCTTCACTACTTGCCATCCAAATTAGAAATGAGTTATACACACTATTGAAATGAGATCTTATCTATGATGATGTCCTCATTTTGACCTGTTGCCACTTATTTGTTCTTAATGACATATTTTTAATAACTTAATGTTATCAACTTCCTTGTACTAACCATGGGTCTGGCCCATAAAATCTGATACTAAATAAACAAGTTAGATTGAGATTAATATATAATTGCAAATGTACATTCGATTTGCAAAACAAAATGTTTTAATTTAATTCTTTTATGTGTTGTAATGTTTACTTTCCGCGCGTGGGTTCGAACCCTGAACTAAAAAGCATCTATGGGCCAGCTGGTGAACTCTCTGCCAGTTGGACCATAAATGATTGATAGCAATCCACTATTTAACCTTCTCTATCATACTGGAACCGAAAAGATGGACAGAGGCGTCCTCTATTGGCAGAGAACTTTATTATTTATTCGATATTTTTTTTATTTAGTGAGATGAAGTGTGTCACTTTTTCGGATCACGTGCACATTGTATACATACCCCACGATGAAGATCGCAAAGGATTCTGGGAAATTGATGCATATCGATTTAAAGATCGCATATTAAGATTTGAAAAATAATTTTCACGTGTTTATAAGAAGAATAAAACAGAGGAATGGTTCAGTTTGAAAGATGACTTCGCGTGAAGAGGTTATCGTTATGTAGGCATATTTTTTCTTGCTATTTGTGGTATACATTGTATCGGAAATCTTATTGGGAGTGTCACTACCGAGAGATATTTTATTGCATTTGAATGATACTGTCAATATTTCCCTTGCGAGCTGATGGATTTAACATACCAAGACCCCAAGCACCCTGTCAGCTTTGGCGGGGTAGATGCCCTATATCGTGCTCGTCATGGAAAATCGAGCAAGAAGAATATAAAGGCATGGTTTGAGAGTGTGAATGCTTACACACTGCACAAGCCTGTTCAACGGAAATTTTCAATGAATCGTGTGATTGTACACGGCATGGACCATCAATGGCTTGCAGATTTAGCCGACATGTCTTCTTTGAAAAATCATTATGATGGTTTCCGATATATTTAAACCTGTATTGACATTTTATCCAAATACTCATGGGCGATAACTTTAAAGCAAAAGCGTGGAGCATATATTTTAATGGTTTTTCAAACTATATTCGCAGAACGTATTCTAGAACCATTACAGACGGATCAAGGTACTAAATTTAAAAATAAAAAATTTCAGAGGTATTTGAAAGAAAATAAAGTGAGGTTTTTTACAAGCTTTAACACAACGAAAGCCTCAGTTGTTGAGCGGTTTAATCGGACCTTAAAATCGAAAATGTTGAAATACTTTACTAACCAAAATACATATAGTTATTTGGATGAGTTGGACTCTCTCATGTACAGTTATAACCACACTTTTCACTCTAGCATTAAGATAGCCCACCGCTGAAGTGAATAAGAGTAATGAAGCATAAGTGTGGAATGCCGTTTATGGTAATTCTTCCGCACGTGTCTCAAAATGTATTTTAAACGAGGGAGATGTTGTGCGAGTATCCAAGGTAAAAATGACCTTTGAAAAGGGATACGAAACAAACTGGTCTGAAGAACTTTTTTAGGTTACAGAATGTGTTAAAAGAGAGCCTGCTGTTTACAGAATTAAATATTCACTAGGAGAAGCGATTCAGGGAACTTTTTACTAGAAAGAATTGTAAAAAGTTAGAATGGAAGAGGAATATTAGATCAAACACGTTTTAAAGAAATTCTATCGAAAAAAGCATTTGGAATATTTTGCTACATATCGTGGATACCCTGCCAAATTTAACCAGGGGATTCCTGCCTCACATTTATACACATTATAAAAGATAGGAACTTTACATTTAAAAAAACATTCTCAAGATGAATTTCTAGGTGACACTGCCGAGCGACAGCTCGATGAGTTTTTCCCGGAGAATAAAATTTCAAATTTTATTACAAGATTGCCTGCCCCTATAGAGTTAAAGAAGACATGGGAAATAAGCCTCACAGATATTTTATATCCGCACACCTGGATGAATATCACTGCTTAGATCAATTTTATTGGGTTTGATCTAGGTGATGGAAAAATGATTGGGCAGAGAATCCTATCTGGATTTTATGAAACCATTCCCGATGTTTCAAAGGCTATATTCATTAAAGAACACCAAAACAAGATATTCTTCAATTATAGCCATATTACGAAACGAGTTCGCATTAAAGTAAAAAACAAGGCAAGAGTAATTTCGGAAGATGGCTTAGCCCAAGTGTTAGGTTTCGACCCCATGGTGATTTCTTCAGAATCTGATCATGAAGCGATGAGCGAAGGAACATATGTAGCGGATGTAAACACACATTATCGTGTATTGTTTGTATATTTGGACATTGTGGAACCACAAATTGTGGGCGACGTGCAGGCAACTCTTTTGCGTATCGTTAAAGTAACTGGAAATGATGGAGAATTGGTTTCCACGATATTCGATCGACCTCACTACCTACCCGTGAGTAGAAAAAGTGATCGACACTCTGGAAATCGTTATAAGAACGCACACGGGAGCACTGACGCCTTTCGAACGCGGACTCTTCTACGTGAAACTACACTTTCACCAAAGGTACCTGTCAGAATGTATGTTCCTTACGAATGCTGTAAAATAGCCTTTAAAGACTATTGTGTGAACCAAACAGGTCAAGGTCTTAATTACTACAAAGGAAGCACTTTTCAGAAAAGATATGGCTTTGGAAGCCTTTTCGGTCATTTTTAGAGCGACTGTTCCACTTTTACAGTCGGGGGCGAAAGCCGTAGGAAGACAAATGTGGCACAGTGGAGTGAATGTGTTGAATGCTGTAACGAGTGGAGAGAATTTGATCAGTAAGTACGATCACGTAATTTGCGATAACAGTCAACGTATCATGGATGATACAAACCATGTAAATAGAGGAGTATGTGAGGAGTATATAGTGTGTCGGCACAAAAGGTCTTTCCACACTTTTCCAAAGTTTTTAGCTTCTGCCGTTACTAAATGTTCTTATTCATCATGTCACAGAGTTTATTACAAAACGACTGGCGTGTAGATGCGTAAGCTGGCCCAAATTCGCCACCCATGAATTGCATTACCAACCCTGGTACTGCTCCTGGTACTGCCAATAACAGCCACGTTAACATGCCTGTTATCATGCCTACCATGCCTCCTTCTATCATTCTTGCTCCTGCCACCGTGTCTGCTCCTGCCATGCCTACCACCATGCCTGCTTCTACAATGCCTGCTCTTACCACCATGTCTATTAATGCCACCATGCATGCTCCCAGCAATGAACTCGTTTCCATAATGAATACTTCGGTGCCATTTCACAGCTATAGCTTGGGCTGTAATTGTTCCGTTCAAATTTTTGCGTGCAACAATAATGTTCAAGTACACTCACTCAGATACCAACCTGAAAGAAGTGAATATGTCCCCACCAGAGAGGGGATTCAAATGACGGCTCCAACATGGAGTGAATTCTCTTCGAAAATTTATAGTTTTAACTTCACATATGTAAAGAGTGGATTTATTGCTAACAACCAATTCATTGTGGTGATGACAGATGGCCAATGTAATATACAGCAGATGTATAAGCATGGGGATGGTCTTTTCCATTTAAAATCGTCATCAATACTTCTGTTCATGGAGTAGGTAAATGCAATAAAAGACCTCAAATGCAAAATTTCAGACGGTATTCCAGAAGGACTGTACACTGTGGCACGTCTAGTCAAGATTTTAAATATAAAGCACACGTTCCCACTGCAATTAAAGCCTAAAAAATGTATGGAGATGCTCCAGAAACTCATCATTGACTGTGTACAAGTTGAAATAAAGCGTTTTTGTGAAGAAATCTTCCACTGCGAGGGGTGTGTCATCAATCAATGCTCTCAGAGACGTCACGATTGCATTATGACACCCCTTGAGGACAAAATAAGCTCTGTAGGTCAGGAAGCGCTATTCTCAATAAGTTTGGACAAAATTTCAGAGGCTGTAAGTGAACATACGTTCAGCTTCTATATAAATGAAAAGTGTTTCGACAATCTATATGTGGACACATATAAGCGTGGAATGCTGTAAGTACCCATTTACTTAATTTTTATTCTCTGGCAGTTTTAAATTTAATTTCAATTAAATTTTTATTTTAAGTCACGCATCTCATTTTAATTTTGCTATTTCCTTTAAACAATTAAATTATAAAAAATATTTTTAATAAACATACTTAATAAAAATATTTTAAATATTTTTAATAAGTATTTTAAAAATGACAGCTAGAGTAATAGAAATCAAGTAATTGGGTATCTTCAATGTAAATATTTTGTAAAAGTCTTTGTATTTTTTTGTAAATACTTGTTTTTATTTTTATTAAAATATGTTTTTTTTTACTTTACATACTGTGTTTATATTAAATCAAGCACAAACGCATTATAGAGTTGTTGCATCTATCATAACCATTTAACATGGATTTAAATATTTTTCAGATTACCAAAACCAATTTGCATGGTTTCAGACCTACCAAAACCACTTAGCATGGTTGCGGGACCTACCAAAACCACTTAGCATGATTTCGGACATACCAAAACCACTTAGCATGGTTTTTGATATAGAAGAAGAAAAGAAATCTTTATTTTTCAGATTCTATAAATAGATTAAAAATGTCTATTTGGTAAATGATTGCAATTTTTTACATTTGACAAGGCTCTGTGTATTCTCAAGTGAATTCAACTTTTAAAAATAGAAGTCATGCAAAGTTTTAAATTGCCTTCATCATTTCTATCATAGGTTTGTGTGTTGGGAAATGAACGCATTCTAAGCGCTAATGTCGAACAAAACCACAGAATTCTAAATAAATAAACACTGATACTGGACCCTCTGTAAATATTGCAAAGCAATCGTTATCTCGATGTTTGGCGATAATCGTCGTAAATGCTCGATGCCCTGCATTGGAATATATCTATTTTCGAACAATTTTAAAACCATATCTGCTTTGTTATAGTTTAAACATGAAAACAAAACATACAAGCAATAACCCCTTCGACGAATTTTGCTTCCGCCGAGTGCTACAGGTGATTGATATCTTAAATGCAAGACTAGTACACGTCCACTTCTTGACGCGGGAGTGACTCTTGAAGATCACTGATCCCTAATCAGTTTTTTCTAACTCGTTTTATACTAATCGAATAAGAAAGAAAGAATAAGCATCTAAACTCCGATGTGAAAATAACTTGCAGTATTTGAGCTCGCTGGCTGACGACTTCATGCCGGAATGTTATCAACAAAGCCTACATATTTGAAGGTGTTGTAAAACTTTGTCTAACCCCATTCAGCATGTCAATAAATGTTGAATTAATTTACCTCAAAACATTCTATTTCCCCCATTATTGAATACAATCCCTTAAATTTGAAAACCTTTCTAATCACTGAATGACTATATTCGCCTATACACGTGCTCCGTATTGTAACTCCTGTTATTGCATCAATGTTCCTAAAATTTTCTCTCAACACCTTCACTTTTTAAACTCCTTCCCGACATTTGTTTAAAATAATTTATATAATTATAATCCCCTATTATTTAAATTTTAATTAGTGGGGTGCCTATAGCTAATTTGTATTAAATATCAAAGTTATCTTTTGGTGCCTTAGGTATTACTAAAAATTTGGCCTGAAACATCATATAAACCATTTATTACAATTTATCAACTGTTTTAAATTATCTTGTTGAATAATTTATTTTAAATTTTAATTAAATTCTCAAGATTCCTTATTGAGATTATTTCTCTTATATTATTTCTAAAATTCAATACTTTCATATAGATGTCATATCTATTGCTATTATTTATAAATATATCACGTACTCAAATTTACAATCATTCTTTCGAACTTTTATCGTGAAGTATTTTTAGTAACTACTTCTCAACATTCTTCAATTCAAATTTTAAATTTCAAAACATTCAACTACCTCCTATTTTATTGAACTCTTTTCTTAACTCTTGCATAAATTTAAATTTGTAAATTTAATTTAAAAATTTTTGTTTTTGTCTATTTTTTAAACGTATTTACAATGAATTCCTTGCATCTATTTACTTATTTGAAAATTTATTTAACCTATCATCCTTGAATTAAAAACTTAAATTATATTGCAACCTTTTGCTAAGTGATTTGTCTACTTTTTAAAATTATGCTAATGAGTTGAGTAGTCACTCTCCTGTATCTCACATATTATTGATAACTAGTTGGCTTATCGTAGAGTTCAGTTGAGTTGAATTGCATGACTCGTTCCTTCACCTGGCAACATTCCTTGACTCACATTGTTTGTCGAAAGTCATGTGAGCAAACTTCGCGACATGAATTTGTTTATTTTCCTATTTTATTACTTAAATATCCTACGAATTTAAAATATTTTTATTTTTTAATCATGTATTTATTTACTCAACCTTACCTAAAACATTCATAAGAGTTATTTATTTTTTATTTATTTCAATATTTTTTTAAATAACTATTTTTACTCGTGCATTTTTGACAACTCTACAGCATGCGGTTGAATCTCATCATTCTTACATAACATATTTATTAATATTTATTTTCTTGACATTTTAGTAATTGCGGCTAACATGCCTTTTAGATATTACAGTTTCTCAATACATATTATTATTTACTAACCTTACCTACAATATTAGTTATATTACTTATATCTTGCACGTGACATTTATTACAAACAAATTTTTATTTATTTACATCACCTTTCTCAAACATATTTAGACATTTATTTATTGCGATTGTTAGTTGTAATTACATCTACGTAAGGATACAATTTATATGACATTACAACATAACATTCTTACGTACATTATTTTGTTTACATGTTTTACTCAGTTAATATCGTACCTTGGCATCGTTGACATCTTTATTTATACCTCAAACGACAGCTTTTACACCTTTTATCAATACTTCATGTTATTTACTTTCATTTCATATTTATTTGTATTTATATTTACAGTCGTACCATTTTTTTACACGAGAATATTTACATTTTGTTTTCATATAATTACTTATTTATATACATAATTTTCGTAACCTTTCAATGCATTGTAATATAAAAAACTATTTTTATTAGCAATCAATAACTTTTCATTAGTTATGCATTTCAAATTACTTCACACTTTTCATGAATTTATCCTTTATTCACTTAAACAACATTTTAACTAAATTTAATTTATTTGATTTGTCACTTTAGGATTAATTTAGTTATTTCATTTGGTTTCACAATTTATATTATTTCAGCACTTATTTACTTTAGCAATTTAAAATGATTATTTTGCATTTCAACATTCTTCTACGAGATATCATGTCCTCGATTGCTCCATTCCAACGGGGGATTTAACAGTCATACACAACCGTTCTGTAGCTAACAAATTAACTTAAAACAATATCATGTAAAATTTATACCATTAATGGCTAATCCTGAACATTATCAGTTTCAGCTCATATCTATTTTTTCACCTTACTTAATCATATCATACAATTTTGAAGCCTCAAGACTTCTCCCAACTCATGATTGCAATGGCAAATCTGCCTCATTTTATTTCCTGTGGATGGGCCGAAAAATTTTTTTCTTGAAACGCTGTATTACGGAGTGCATCAACTCTAGTGCATCAACTGTAGTGCATCAACTCTAAACTTTGAGAAAATATACGAATTTCATAAATTTTCTAATAAATGGAAAAAAATCGAATAACTTCTATAACAACTAGCTATTGGTAGAACAAAGAATGGGAAAGATAAATAAATGAAAAAAAGAATGCATTTTATAAATTATTAGTAGCGTAATCGCTGTTGCAAAAAACGACTAAAGGAAAAAGAATCGTTTTCGAGAGTCTTTTAGGTCACCTTCCGAGTTTCGGAAAGGGTAATTGAACATTCACTTCCGCTGGGAAAGAAGGGTTCTTCTAATGATCTTGTTACAAATAATCAATCAGTAACTGTCATCAAGTGCAAGGGGTGCTGCTGTGTTTACATACAATGCAATGTAAGAAAACAATTTTAAAGGGAAAATATCAGGTGGTTGTCAATCCCATATGCATTTGTAATGGAAGTTACAGAATTCTGTGAAATGCATATATTTTCAATGGTTGAATAAAAAAAAAATGTGTGATTGTATGTACCAATGTTTAAAGGTTAAGCAAAAATATTGTATTATGTGATGAAGTTATCAATTATGAAAATTGATGAAGTATGGAAAGAATTGCGATAAAAATAATATATTGTGTAAATTGTAAACAAAATGTGAATTGTGTTAAAAATATCAGAAGTTAAATAGTGTGTAACGTTTCAAAGTGAATGTGCATATATTTTTAAAAATCTTTTGAAATAATCAAAATTTAATTGTGCTTCAGTTGAAAGCTTGACCTGATTGATTTGATGAGTACATAACTTATGTTTATTTAGTGTATAATGTGTGCTAAAAAACTTTTGTGTTGCCACAAGACTGTTTGAACTGCAATTCTGGACAAACTTTGTCCCAAAAGGAAAAATGCCAATTAGAGAGTTGCAAGTGACTCGAACTTTGTTTCGAACTCTTTTGGTTTTGAATTTTTTTGTTTTTTTTTGTCCGAGGGGAGATATGTGAGACCAGAAATAGATCTCACATTTGATGAGACACTTTTATGTGAAATTTATGGTGGCCAAAACGGCGAACAAAGCGTGTAGTCTGGCTGTCACCGTGGTTTATCACTCCGTGAACCTAAAGGTCAGAAGACCATAAATTTAGGGGTGCCATACCAGAAGGGCTGAGCTGAGCCTCACGAAATGTGGAATGGTGCCATTGGGTAAAGGAGTAACCAATAAGCGCCAAATGGAAGAAAAGGAGGAGTTACCTCCCCCCCCCCCCACACACACACACCGAGGGAACCACAGCCTGTGACCTGAGAATCAGACCTTCAGACAGATATGGAAATTGACTTAAGAGCAGATCAGACAGACAACTATGGAATTTTGACTTAAGAGCAGACTAGATGAGAAAGATATGGAATTTTGACTTAAGAGCATACCAGTAGAGACGATCAAGATGTTGACTTAAGAGCACGACTAGAGAAGAATGAAAAACAGACTTGTAGAGTGTCCCGTAGAGGTTCCAAAATAATAGAGATATATTATTATGCAAGTGCAATCAGAGCACGAGGAGGAGCCACACACCAAAGAGTTATTGCCAGTACTCAACTGATGCAAGCATTTGAGATATGATCAAAGGCCAAGACGAATTGGAAGGTATGTGCCCAATAATAATCACAGGTCATAGACACGATAGTAATTTTAATAATTCTGGTCGCATATGTCCTCTCCGCTGCAATAATTAATGAAAATAAATATTGTTAATAAATGTTTTATTGTTTAAGTTTAAATGGTGTGATAAATTTAGCATTTTATTAATTAATTATTCCTTTACAGGACTCACACGAAAGGTAAAATAATTGGAGGGTTTATAGCGGCACAACAAACAATGTACGATTAAATAATTAATTCCTCTAAATATGTAATTACGGCAATGTGAATATTTAATAATAATAAGTTAATGTTAATTATAAAGTTAAACTTTAAGCTTTCTTTTTCTTTTGCGTCCCACAGTATTCATGTTACTTTTTCTAGAAACTCAAGTTTATAATGATAATTTGATCTCTAATTATTAAATTGAATATATTTTACAAAGTAAATGCTAGCATTTTCATAACTCTTCGTGACATGGTTATTGCGCTAGAGGAGTGACGAGCACGCTGACTGACATTCCATTAAATAAACATTCTACAGATATTGCATTCTATAGACCTTCTACAGCCATTGCATTTTATAGACATTCTACAGGCATTGCATTTTATAGACATTCTACAGACATTGTATTCTATAGACATACTACAGCCATTGCAGTCTATAGACATTCTACAAGCATTGAATTCTATAGACATTCTACTGACCTTGAATATTATTTATTATAGACAGTGCTTAGTGTTATGAAACATAACATATATTTGCACATAGTGCAAATACTGTTCTTGCTCACCGGGTTCGCCCGAGGAGAAAGGGGGAAATAGTAATTACTCAATGTAGGTAATGTGCAAGGTAGTTAATTGCTAGCCCGATGCCTCCTTACAGACACGATGGGACAGTTCAGCTCCCAGGGTTGAATAGTACAGGACAGAAGTTGTATATTTCTATAAGAGATAATCTCTAACATTGAAATGGCAAACCTCTTGAAATTCAGGGCCCCTATCAAGTGTTAACTCAATCAGGGATCGGACGAGACCTCCCGGATGCTGGAATGAAACAGGTTATCGAATTTTATTGGAAAGCATATAAAATGAGAGTCACTTCGCAATCCAATAATTTGGCCGGCATTGGCACCGCCCATTTCTCACGCATAAGTGATATAACGAATGAGCAGACGAGAAAACGTAACGCCCCATTTTCTTCCACCCCCACGAAATGCGAAGGGACACGAGTTTAAAAAAGTTCAATCAGACTCCATTTTTGATCTCTGCAGATAAGGTCTCCAAAGTGTATGGATACTTGATCGAAGCCCGATCCAAGATGCATTTTGATACATCGTTGGGAAACCGTTAGCCACTTCTATTTTCTTAGTGGTAGTTCTATGCCCCAAGGAAAGAACTGGCGTATTTAACCCTGATGTGAGAACATTTACTCAAGTCTGGCTCGTATCCAGGCGCGGATATTCAGAAAAGTAAGTTTTATAGCCACTCTAAGCCAAAGCGAGCTAGCGTGTAACCAGGCGAACATTTGCCAATCATCGAGTAGGGGCGGTCATCTGAGCAGCGAGGACTTCGCCCTTTTCACCACGCAGAGCTACACAGCTTTGAAAATACAATGGGTAGTAAGGGATACCGTTTAGACCCTGTAAACTACAGCTAAGCCGTGTCAACAGTGTGGGCCACAAGGTTGACGGCCTTGACAGCTCAAGTTTAATCTCACCTCATGGAAGAGTATACCTGGGCGGAGTGTTCGCGAGGTACCAATCCTGGGCCTCTATGCAGAAAATTACATGCGCCATCTGAATGTGTCAACCGTCTTCGGTTCGATATCTTGTGATGCATACAATCTTATGACATATTTTGTGATGCATACGTTTATCTGGATCCGACCCTTTCATGTAGTTTCCCGGACTTCCATCCATATTTAGAAGAACAAGCAATTGGACGGTGGAGAGTATAGAGGACATTGAGCCCCAATACCTAATGGACGCCCGTGTTACCTAAATTCTCCCTAACCAAATGAACTGTGTTGCATCGCCTATCTCGGACCCCCTAACCTTGTGAACTTTGGATGTCACCTATTTTGGGATTAGCAAGCCATTTCATCTGTGTGGGAGGTATTCTGATTATATTTCAATTATGATGATAGTACATATATATATATATATATATATATATATAATTATAAATTAGTGAATCCAATGTTAGAATGTAAGTAGTAACTCATAATACACTATTCCAAAATTTTCTACAAAATACAAAGAAATAAAAGAAATTAAAACATATAGAGTAAAATATAAAGCGTAATGCAGGTCATAAAGACAAAGACAATCAACAAATTTCAAAGATGAGGAATGAAAATAGGAAAACAAAAAAATCAAGCGAAAAAGCTTGCACATGGAAGAGATTTAGGCTTAAGATAGTTCATTTCGAAAAAATTCTCGTCAAGTCCATATATCCCTTCGAAATAAACATAAAGATGCTTGTTTCTGAAACACAAGATATATTTATTTAAGATATATATATATATATATATATATATATATATCTTAATCTAAATAGAATTGTGTCAATATAAGTTTTGAGCTTTTGGAAGTTTCCCTTACTGTGCCCCATTGAATTTTAATTAATGATAATTTGAAGTAGCAATTACCATAACAACCCCGTACAACCCGAGGTCAAGCTTGGTACGTTTAAATGCATTGTGTTTGTTTATTATTAGTGTGTTTGATAATTTATGTGTTTAATAAATGAGTTAGTGGCCACAAATCAAGTGGTTTTTTTTTGTATTTACGCAATGTACTTGATCATTATAGATTCCACTTTACGATTACTGAATCAACTGGAGAACACTATTGGTAATTGTTGGTAGTGTATTTATGTAAATTTTACTTTACCACACTTAGAAACCTGCTTTCACCAGTGAATAGTCACAGATTTCAACATTTTTCACCAGCACTAGATATGGAATAAATGATACACAATTGCATATGAATTCATTTAAACATATTTACAATGCGTAGATACATATACACATATTGACAATCAGAGTGTCTTAAAGTGGCGTATTAATTAACTCACTTAAATCGGAAATAAATATATGCCAATATTCACTAACATCAAATTGAACACGGAATATAAACTTAATTAACTGAAATTAAATTTTAGACGCTCGCTTATAATGCAGAAAATAACGCCACAGTACCGAGTCTACGATTATTAAAATTCAACAAAGAAATGCCATTAACTATGGTAACTTGGAAATATATGTATCGCAACGTATCATCATTAGCATTGTCTGTCTGATTCGCATAGTTAACACAGACATTGTTACTTAGCATATTCCTCCAGTGCAGCAACAGTTTTCTCTTCAAATGAGAAACTCTGATAAAATAAAACTCTGGGTGATAGGATTTAGTGCATCACAGAGAATACGATATCCTCAATTTAATAGCAAAATGAGTCAAACCAATAAGTTCCATTGTTATACGATCAAAACTACCATATATATATATTAATTACAATTTTCGATGGATAGTACGGACTTTCTAAGTCTTTCTTGAAAGATAGGCACTCGTCTATTATATCAAAGATAAATTTTATGTAACAGATTTCAAATTTTGTTTAAGACCTATATTTATTTCAAAGTCAATTTTGTATATTACATAGCAGTTTCTTTGCCTAAGATCTTTTTAAGTGTTCATTAAAATCTTTTAATTAATTTAAGGGGGGTATTAATTTAAACGGGACAATTTGATAAATGAAACTTCCTTTTCATGGGGCCTATAGAAACAGTTAAATGCTGTACTTATTTACAAGTCGTATCACGTGACGTAAACCCTTGGAGTCTAAAAGTTTATCTTAGTTAACGCGTTTTTTGCATTATGGTCATTTATCTGTGAACAATCGCTCAATAGATATTTAATCGAGCAATATTTTTGAAATATCCGGTATATCACCCCTCTAATAATTGTACCAGGGGGAAATTGTGTTTTCCTTTTACATAGGAGGCAATTATATCCAGACAATTATATTACAATTATATCCAATTGCGGAAAATTGCATTATGTGGGACAGACATATCTTCAAGATTCAATTGTGAATAGTCGGAACATATTATATTATTCATGTATATGGCCGCGCCCACATTTGTCCACGCCCAGCACTTTAGCATTTGGAGTGATAGGGGTTGACCTAAAATAGTGTTTATTTGTGAAAAATATGAAAGACAGAATCAATTTAAAATATATTATTTCATTTCAAATTGCTATATTCGCAGTTGCTAAAATACCGAAGGTTAAATACAAAAATTGACATAACTTTCTGAGTTCATATTGGCACTCAAACGTTTTAAGTTTACAACTCACTTTATTTTGATCATGAATTGACAGGTTAGAGGCAATATTTTTATTCTAGTCTTTTGGGCAACCCTTAGTTCAGTTCAAAATGAATAACTTTAATTTAATCTATTAAGTATAAAAAAACATTTAAAAAGTGAAATACATTGTGCATCCATGTACCGTTAATATTTAAAAATAATATTATATATAAAATATGTTTTATCTAATCGTGTCATCACAATGCCATTGCTTCCAGATCACTGCGCGTAATAGGTGCGCAGTTAATTGAAACATGTAAAATCTGTTACCATGAATTAATCTTGCTAGAGCACATTGGTTGAGTATGGGAATACGTCTATGCGTGCCGTGAAAATCCGCTGTATGGGTTTAACATTTTCCAATGTGAATTTATATCAATTGGCTGCTGCTTCGCTATTTTGTATATCTTCAAATATTATTATGTGCAGTGAATGCTAAAAGACAGTATTAAATGCCTTGAGCTGGAGACGGCTTTAGCTCAACGATATGATACTGGTCTACCACACTATGGCCCGGGATCCAAAACCCGGCACTGCCAAATTGGTGATGCATTTAAGCTACAGTGTACTTTGCATAAGATGGCGCCACATCCTATATTCCGAGTTTGCTGTAGCTAAATCGCATAAGGCAATATTAAATGCCTTGAGCTGTAGACGTCTTTAGCTCAAAGTTATGATACAGGTCTACCACGTGCTTTGGCTTCGGGATCAAACCTCGCCGCTGACAAGTTGGTGATTCCGCATTCACGATATAGTGTATTGTCCATGAGATAAACCTCGCCGCTGACAAGTTGGTGATTCCGCATTCACGCTATAGTGTATTGTCCATGAGATAGCGCCACTTCAGATCTTCCGAGATTGCTATAGATAATTCGAATAAGGCAGTATTAAATGCCTTGAGTTGTAGACTTCTTTAGCTCAAAGCTATGTGTCATAAGGCAAATTGTCCTTACTCAGATTTTACTATACAAGGACTTACCTTTGATGCCTTCAACTAGGGTGGAGTATGATACTCCGGCTATCAAGCACTGAAGAATAACACTCAAGACATATAATAATAACTCTGATTTAAATTGATTAGTTATTTAATTTATCTATATATAAATATCTTGATTAATTCATAACGTTTTCTCAAAACATCACTTAAGTAACACATATATCTATAACAAACTACTACTATTACATAGAAACATATACAGTTTTTTTTATTTGAAACGCAATAGTTCCTTAATCAGAGTTGAGTTCTTACTCAAGTACTGCTAAATAATCAATATCTGACGTGCCCTCCGTGATCACTATAAACAGGTGACATTTCCATAATTGCCTCATTTTGCACAGTGACATTTAGCCCAGAAAATAATGTGCTGGATGCCTGCGTATACTTGATAAGCCACTTGTATTCACTCCGCACATACTTAGGTCACTCATCATATTGAGGATCCAGGTTTTCTTTTGTACGATACGCAGGAGTTTTTTGATGCTCCTAAATTTACGTGTTTCTAGGAAACTGTCGAAAAATCGAATCTACCGACACTTCTTGAATTCTGTGGAACCAGTTTTTCTTTTTCCTCTGTGGTATCATACCACCTTCTCTGTTGTTGGTGAAAGAGGGGATGCACGCTGTTTAACTATGTGTGGATTCCAATTGGTTCTTGTGGATGCATTTTAAGTGCTTCTTAGCTTGATTGGCATTTGTATTCAAAATGTCAACATGGCGTGCGACATGATATTCCCCTCTGCATGAGAGAAGACTTAAAAACGATAAAAAAATAATTGCACTGTATTCACATCTGTATATTGAGGCACCAGTATAACGAAGCACTGACACACATATGCTCCTGAAGAATTATTATAACGAAGCTCTGAAACATATATGCAATGAGCAACTATTATAACGAAGAACTGAAACATATATGCAATGTGGAATCATTATAACGAAGCACTGAAACATATATGCAATGAGAAACCATTATAACGAAGCACTGAAACATATATGCAATTAGGAACCGTTATAATGAATCACTAAAACACATATGCACACTGGAACACATGTACACATTGTGGAACTATTATATCGAAGCACTGAAACACATATCTCAATGAAATGAAGAAAATATCACTGCTCGAATGGCACAAAATATCGCAACATGGAAACACATATATCGATGCACGAAAGAATAAGTTTTCGTTCTGCGACTTAGCTTTCAATAGTTCTGTGACTTAAATATCGATATTGTTATTGCGTTTCTCAATATAGTCTATTGTGCACTTTTGAATGAAGATTATGATATCATATTTGTTACTTGCACTAAAATTTATATACATATATAATTAATCACGTTATAATAAATGCAATTCATTGTTTTAATTTATTTTCTTAAAGATGTATATCTTTTTCAGACAATTCTTTACAGATGTATATCTTTCTTATTTACAGTAATACAAAATTAACATGTTGTATAAATGTGTTTATATGTATGTCTCAATCATGGCAATTATGAGCACAGCAATATCTAGAGACAATTATGAGCACTGAAATATCTACTATTTCCGCTGCGCTAAATTGTAACGCACCTCAAAAAGATTCGCAATGTGTCGCCTTTAAAATCTGCTGAGCTGCAGTGAACAATCAAACAAGTAAAAAGATCCGATTGATCGAACAACAGGTTTTCTCCTGTTGCAAGACGAACTGTCGATGCTATGGTAACAGCGTACCGTATCGGATCCGGAATGGAAACACTTTCGCTCTTCACTACCTCCAAGTGACTGAATCCTATTACATAAAGGGTGATTAACTGCATTATTCCCTGTCGGCAAATTATCGTAACCGTTGTGAATTGGCGGTCCTTCAGAATGCGCGGGATTTTGGCTGTTGGATGTACGTTCAAACGGTAACCTTAAATGATCGTATACTTGAGATTTTGAATGATAACATTTATTATTTAATATTTTCTGTATTATCATTCTTATACTTATTCTACATATCTTGTTATTAGTTTTATTTCATATATATATATTTATTTCTTTTTATTTCTTTTTACTCTTCAAGTATTTTTAATGATTGAATAATGATTATTTTAATTTTCATGTGCTCTTACTTCATTGCATTTATTCCTTTTGCTGCAACAACGCGTCATATATTTATTATTTATTTATTTATTCAGATTCTCATATGTTTTAATTGTTATCTTGTTTCTCGTTGACTTGAATTTACGATGTTCCCATTTCAGCATAATTTTATATATTTGTTTATTTTGATGTCATTCTTTCGCATTTTATTTTATCTCTTATTTTCTTTATTTTTACTATGATGGTTGGTAATGAAATAACTTCTTAATACTACGAAATAACTTAAACTATTTTCACACAAGTGTTCTGTAAATTTCCGAAAAATATACCGGTCGGTAAAAGTTAAAGAAAATTATAACTGCCTGCAGTTATAATGTTAAATTTTGACACATTAACTTGCATGATTATAATAAAGTATCTGTATTAGCGTATTTACAGGGATAAGTTTCTCTCCTTGATATTCATGCAGCCTGGCTCTGCTTTGCCGGGGAAAATCTGTTTTGCCGTATGTGTCGTCACATGGCATATATGGACTTGCTACTATGATTGCATAATGGATGGGAAACTCGTTTTACCTTATTCTAAGCTTGTTTATTATGTTATGTGATTAACGTTTATTTGTTTTTAGAATATGTATTTTCGTAAAGGTCTGTATCAACTATTTGTGCAATATATATATATGTTTACTAACTACTTTTATATTTATACTACGTACCAGATGTATCTATATTTATTTGGACTTACAATTTTATGTTATTTATTTATTTATTTATTTATCTTCGCGACAGCGTAGTATGTCTAATCGCTGCATTCTGATTTTGTTTGGATGTTCTATCATATTTTTATTATCTAATGAATTAATTCATGCTTTAAATGATTATACATTTGCTTTTACCATATTCCATCCACTTGACTTTTGCACTTTATTAATTGTTCGTACATATTTTATTAATAACCCGTACAAGAAAAAACATCGTGGAGAACTAGATCTCTAGGATTTCATAACTCTGAAAATTTATACAATCAGCACTTCTACCTATCCAGTCATTACCCACCAGTCGTTGTACAAGTAAGGCAAATTTATGTATTCTTAACTTTTTCTTTACACCCCACTTTATGTTACTAGAAAAGATTGAGGGGTTTGTATCTCATTATTTATCACTTATACATATTTTGCCATTCATTTATTTGTTATATTATCAATTATGTTGTTTCATTATTTACATTTTATTTTATCATACTATGCAGAAAATTTCGTATTTTATATTTTTGACTTTCATCACTGCTGACCCGAATTATCATTTGCGCTTTCTCAAATTATATTTCATAGGACTCGTATTTTTTTGTTTACCACTGTCGTTAGAGTAATTTTTATATTGCTTTTCTGACATATCAGCTATTCGCCGTGAATTATCATTCTGCAAATATTTTTGGCACGATTCTGCTTTACATAACTTATTTGCATAATCCATAATCCATTTTTGTTTTGGGTCATAAACAGGCGTGATAGCGAAATTATTGTTTCGTATCACCTTTACAATACGATAAGGCCCTTGAAATTTTTTTGTAAAAATGTTGTGGATCTTAAAGATTTTAAATACGCAATTTGTCAATTCATTAACGTTTTTTCTCTCACTCTTTTAATTATTCTCTCTTGCCGTATTTGCGCGTGTACTTGTTTCTTTTTTGTATATTTATCAATTTCATCCGCTAAAGTAAGTGCTTCACTGACTTCATTACCGTAATCCCTTTGAGTCAAGTTTGGGCTGTCATCTGGGTTCTAATATCCAGATTACTTTCCCCAGGTAATTGTAAGTCTCTAGTGAGAAAAAGGATAGCGGGGCTATGGTCAATGCTTCCGTTGGGCGTTGCATTGTGAAATTACTTGACATATGGCAACACTTTGTGCCATGTAAAAGTCTCATTAACCATTGCTGCTAATGAGTGTTTTATACTTAAATGTGTGGGAAAGAGAATTTTGAAGTTTTTCTTTTAATATTAAATTCATTTAATATTGACATTGCCGTAACTTTTCATATTAGTGGACTTATTATTGAAATCGTACATTGCTAGTTGTGCCGCTATACAGAACCCTCCAATTATTTAACTTTCGTGTGAGTCCTGTAAAGGACATATTAATAATTATAATATTCATTGACTGCACCATTTAAACTAACTTTAACAATAAAGCATTTATTAACAACATAAATCTTAATTAAAATCAATTATACTATTTAATTATATTACTTCAGCGGAGGGGACATATGTGACCAAAACGGAAAATCCTAAATAGTGGTTATGACCAGATATCGTTTTCAATGGGCACATACCTTCAAGTCTGTCTTGGACTTTGTCAGCATCTGTATTTAATGTCGTTCATTTACCGCATTAACTCTTGGTGTAATGCTCCCACACGTAAATTCGTTGAACATATTGTATTGCTGTAATTCTACACTCGCACTTATTTCATTCTCTTAGTATATCAAGTCATCGCTGTAGTATCTGCACAAGTCATAATGTCGAAGTTATCTGTTCCAAGTCATGTTAGTATCCCTTTCTGTGCACAAGTTATCTTCTTGTTCTCGGGTCACAGGCTGTGGTTCACTCGTTGGGGGGGGACTCCCCCTTTTCTTTCATTTGCCGCATTGAGTTTGACGTAACAATCTTCTTTTTTTCATTGATTACTCCTTTAACCAATGGAACCATTCCACATCTCGTAAGGCCCAGCTCGGCCCCCTCTGTCATGGCATCCCTCAATTTGTGGTTTTCTGACCTTTAGGTTTACGGTATTCAAAAACTCGGTGCCAGCCAGACTACAAGTATTGTTCGCCGTTTTGACCACCATAAATAAAACATAAAAATGTTTCATCAAATGTGAGATCTATTTCTGGTCTCACAAAATGACTTTTCTCCAAAATTACATTTGAACTTGGCTTTTAAATCGAAGTATATTTCAGTTTTATGCAGTGTTGTTCTGCAAATGTTTTAAATTCTTAGCATTTAAGTTGTCTCCTATTGTCACATGAAATCCACATTGGATCTCCGTTCGAAGCTGTCCAATTTGTTAATATCTGTAATACACTTGCAGTTGTGATATTTCTCACAGGTACTGCCTCCAGGTATCTTGAGCAATGATCTATCATCGTTATGATGTACTCGTGCTGTCCGTTACTTCTCCGTAGCTTACCTACAATGTCAAGCGCAACGGTATGATTTTGTCTATTCTGGCGCGAAACTCTTTGCACCGGCAGAGGTCTTATTGCCTTATTTTTGAAGCATAGACATGTATCATATACTCCACACAAATTTTTTACATCTTTGTAAGTACCTTTCCAGTAATATTTTCTGGTCAGAATCTGATAGGTCTTTTCAACTCCAAAGTGCGGTGTATGAGCTAATTCCATTACAGCATGCTTGAGAGTATGTGGAATAACAATTCTATCCTTTTGCATTGGATTTTTGATTGATCTAGCCGTTTTGACCATTATTAACTTTGTTTCCAAATCTCTATAGTATTTAGTTAAATATTTTGGCTGTCTTGATTTTGCATTAAGTCTGTTTATATTTTCCTTTATTTCTTTATCTTTGGCTTGTTCTGGTAAAATTTGGGTTATTGTCATAGAACTGTCACTAGCAATAATATTATTTATTAATTCATGTTTAGTTTCCTTCGAAAAAAATTGGTCTGACATAAAATCGCTTGGATTATCTTGCCCTTTAATATATTTAATGCCAAAGGAAAATTGTTGCAAATTTAATAGCTATCTTGGAATTAAATCAGAATTTTGATTTTCTAAATGAATATAATGCCTTATGCCTTAGAATCTGTAAAAATTGTAAAGTGGGTGCTATATAAAAAAATCCTTAAAATGTATTATAGCATCATGAATTGCTAGTAATTCTAGTTTCATGCTGGGATATTTCTTTTTACTGTTAGATAGCTTTATGCTGTAATATTCAACAGGATGATAATTTCTATCAATTAATTGAAGTAAAATTGCTAAGGCTGCTACTTTTGAGGCATCGGTTGAAAAAAAAAGTGTCGACATATCCGCTGCCCTGACAACCGGTTTTGATAAAATTGCATTCTGCTGTTTTATAAAAACTTCTTCGCATTTCTCAGTCCATGTAGATTTCTTGTCTTTCTTCGTTAATTCAATTAATGGGTTGCTTATATCCGTATTATTCGAGTTAATGTCCTAAAAGAGTTACATAAATCTAAAAATGATTTTACTTTCTTTACTAAAGTTGGTACTGGAAAATTCGTTATCTTTTGCATATTAGCATCTGATGGTTTTATGCCTTCCTCACTTATGTGGAATTCCAAAAATTTTGGAATTCCAAAAGTATATAGAGAAAAAGGTTTTGGATATATTTATTATTAAACGCAGCAAATTTACCTAGTTGATCCAAAGCTGTTTTTTGCTGCAATGAGTTTAGATGAATTCGAATGGATGTTAGGTTCTCAAACATGAAATGCATAGACATTACAAGTATATATATTGTTATTAGTTAAATTTACGAAATATATTCAAAAACATATCCATTATATAATTTGCACTCACGAAGTGGGATAATTTGGCAATCGCTCTTTATCTCAATAAGTTTTATGGCTGGAACTTTTGTAAAGCTGAAGAACATGGCTTTTTTTCACAATATTGTTTTAAAGATTTCGTAATTTAAACTCTATTGGTTTGACTATGGTCTCCTTTGTTAAGTCGTTGCTTGCCAATGCCCCTGTTAAGGGTCCATTGTCCTGTCTCAGGAAACGAGTTTATGAATTCCATTTCTTTGAATTTGAAATTGATGAGCTTGTTTCTCTTACCAGCATTTGTTTATCTAAAAGATTGTCTGTCTTTCATAAAAAAATATACAGTATGTCTGATGACTTGGCTATGGATAATCCTCAGAAATTATTCAGTTTGTTTTGTATACTCATTATGTGGATAACAGTTTGGCTCTTCTGGATCACACTTTTAATGACATCGATGGTATTTTAGATATATTGAATTAGATTGATACTTGCAATTCAGTTTACCTATGGAATGGAGAAGAACAATCGTCCTGCATTTTTAGATGTCTCAGCAAGCCGTAACAATGTATTTCTCACCACGGTCATTAGCAAACTTTTTTCGTTTTCTTCACATGAAAATTCCTACCATCCACCTAACCAGAAAAGTTCTACTTTCAGTACGTTTATCCATCGAACTTAGAATGTTTGTTCTACTATGGATTTGCTCAATTCTGAGATCTATTATTTAAAAGCTGTTGCTGCCTATCTTGGTTTATTTCCCAACATTGTTGATCGTGTCATTCAAACGTTTTCTAAACAATCCTCTAAACTAACTTCTAAAAATATTTCAATAACGCTATCATTTTACCATATTTTCCAGAAAACATTCACCAGATTACTAAAATCCTTAAAACATTGAAATTCAATATTGCATTTAATATTTCTAACTAGCCGCCTTTGGCGACCAGCCTGTTCGCTACCCTTGAAAATTCTGACCGTGGCAAACTCGTTGGCGCGACCTACCAGAAAGGTGTAAGGTAACTGCTTGGAAGGCCAGGAAGTGCCACACAATTTAGACCGGAACCCAATGGGGGAGGCATCCAAAGAGACCGTACCCTCCTTCCCCTACCACAAACCTCTCGGAAGGACTTGCAGTCCCACACGTTTAACGTGATCGTACTCCGCGTGAACACGGCTGCAGTTTTGGCAATGGCGGGAATCGAACCCGGGCCTACCGAGTGAAATTCCCGCGCGCTAACCACTGGGCTACCGTGCCATCTGCGACAATCTCCATAACTTTATTTTTATTCGGCAATTTTGGGAATCGAACCCGGGCCTACCAAGTGCAAATCCCGCGCACTAACCACTGGGGTACTTCACCCTCCGCGATATTCTTCATAACTTTCTTTTTATTCACCCAATTTAGACCGGAACCAAGTGGGAGAAGCATCCACAGGGACCGTACCCTTCTTCCCCTACCACCAACCTCTCGGAAGGACTTACAGACCCACATGTTTAACGTGATCGTACTCCGCGTAAACACGGCGGCAATTTTGGGAATCGAACCCGGGCCTACCGAGTGCAATTTCCGCGCGCTAACCATTGGGCTACTTTGCCCTACGCGACAATCTCCATAACTTTCTTTTTATTCATCCAATTTAGACCCTACCCTCCTTCCCCTACCACCAACTTCTCGGAAGGACTCACGGACCCACATGTTTAACGTGCTCGTACTCCGCGTAAACACGGCGGCAATTTTGGGAATCGAACCCGGGCCTGATAACTGGTTGGACGGCCAGGATGTGCCACCCAATTTAGACCGGAACCCAGTGGGGGAGGCATCCACAGGGAACGTACCCTCCTTCCCCTACCACCAACCTCTCGGAAAAACATACGGACCCATATGTTTAACGTGATCGTACTCCATGTCAGTGGCGGAAATCGAACCCGGGCCTACCGCGTGCAATTCCCGCGCGCTAACCACTGGGCTACTTCGCCCTCCGCGACAATCTCCATAACTTTCGTTTTATTCACCCAATTTAGACCGTACCCTCCTTCCCCTACCACCAACCTCTCGGAAGGACTCACGAACCCACATGTTTAACGTGATCGTACTCTGCGTGAACGTGGCGTAAGTTTTGGCAGTGGCGGGAATCGAACCCGGGCCTACTGAGTGCAATTCCCGCGCGCTACCCACTGGGCTGCCGCGCCCTCCGCGACAATCTCCATAACTTTCTACATATTCACCCAATTTAGACGGGAACCCAGTGGGGGAGGCATCCACAGGGGCCGTATCCTCCTTCCCCTACCACCAAACTCTCGGAAGGACTTACGGACCCACATATTTAACGTGATCGTATTCCACGTAAACACGGCGGCAGTTTTGGCAGTGGCGGGAATCGAACCCGGGCCTACCGCTAACTTCCCGCGCGCTAATTTGCAATTTAAAATGACCATATGCTTAATTCCATCATCCTCATTCCATTGTTTCATTGTTCCATCATTTAAAATATCCATAAAATTAAAATATCCATTTAAAATATCCAAAAGTTAAAATATACATTTAAAAAATCCAGATCGTCCCATCATTTAAAATATAAATATAATAATTTATATAGAGCAAAGGCGCTCTATTCAGAACCGTGACGTCACCTCCACCTTGACGTCCCCACCCACCACCTTCCCTGCTTCAGCGGGGGAGAAACGAACGGAAAGCCGAGAAATTTAAAATCATGACGTCTTTAAAATTGCGATCCTGAAGGCAATTTTCATTATTTCTGGACCAGATTAGACTTGTAAGAATGCCAGATATTTCAGCTTTCTAAAAATGTAAATTATTAGTCGAAATTATGAGTACTTTTTACTATGCGAGAATTTAAAATCCAAAAATCGTTTTTTTGAGTCAAAAGTGACTTTTGCTTTAAAATCATAAAAAAATATTAGAATTTATCTCTGAGATTTGAAATTGATATATTTTTACTCGAAATTCTCTGCTCTTTCCGATGGTGTGATTTGTTTTTTTCTACGATGTCTGGATCGAGGAGAAAAAAGGGCAAAAAGATCAAAAAAAGGTCGAAATCGCATAAAACATTAAATAAATAAAAAGATAATTAGAATTTTGAAAATCGGTTTTCACGTGTCCCCTTCCCACCCCCCAGGGTCTCCGATTGCCAAATTTCGTAACTCTCCGACGCGCGGTCGCGAAACGTATAGTGTATAAGACAGACACACAGACAGACACACAGACATTGCCTTTTATTATATAGATAAACTCAAATTTTCTAATCTTAAAGTTCCTTTAGAAATTTCTAATAATTAGAACATTTACAGTATTTCCTGCCAGTGTGGTCTTTTTTATATTGGTCAAAGTAATTGTGCTTTAAAACTTCGTATTAAAGAACGTGAAAACTATGTTAAAGAACAGGTATTTAATAAATCTTAACTTGCACAACATTGCTACCAATTTCACCACAGTTTTGAGTTTTCTTTATCAAGTATTATACGAAATTGACCGTCGATCTATATGATATTAAATTATTTGAAACTTACAACATCCAGAAAATTCTAGTAATTCAGTAATTGACTTGTCTAGTACACTTTTTTTATCAATGTTTGGCAGAGTGCATTGTAAACCCCCTTTTTTTCTTTCTATTCTTTTGGGGCTTTATGTGTCGTATTGTTCGTCACATTTATTCTTGTTCGGACTTGACCAGATATCGCTTTTGCGTTTTAGAGCGCGCCCATCTCTTGTTGTTGTTTCTCGTTTAAAATTATCTTGTCTGTTCAATATGCTGCTTCTGTTTGGTATTCTCTTAATCCGTGTCGTATGTATGTAATCTCTCCTTGTATCTTTCTTTGCACCCATTACACTTTAGTACTTCGGGTTTGATGGTTTTCTTGTACTGACGAATCGGATCCAACGTATCTTCGAACCAGCTAGATGATGCATTATTTTTGTTATTTGTGCTAATATAAGTTGTTTAAGTTATCCTTATATTTACACTAACTGTAATCATCAAGACAAAATCTCGTTTGGATAGATTAATTTACTGAAGAGATAAAGTTGTTCGTACTCTGACCTACAGGCCAACGGCTCTACCTTGCTACACTTGTTCTCGTTAGATCACCGAAGTCAAGCAGCTTCGGCCGCGGTTTGTACTTGGAAGGGTGACCACCTGGGAACACCGCGTGCTGTTGGTACATTTCGAGCGCGGTAGCCCGGTGGTTTGCGTGTTGGATTTGCACGCTGCCACAACTGCCGGCGTGTTCATGTGGAGTACGATCACGTTAAACATGTGGGTCCGTAAGTACTTCCGAGAGGTTGATGGAAGGGGAAGGAGGGTACGTTCCCTGTGGATGCCTCATCCACTGGGTTTCGGTCTAAATTGAGTGGCACTTCCCGGCCGTCCAAACAGTTACCTTACACCTTTCTGGTAGGTCGGACGGTCTGGGTCTCAACAACAACACTCTGACCTACATACATGGCCTTATGTAGGTCAGTGTGTTGTTGTTGTTGAGAGCCAGACCGTCCGACCTACCAGAAGGGTGTAAGGTAACTGTTTGGACGACCGGGAATGTAGGTCAGTGTGTTGTTGTTGAGACCCAGACCGTCCGACCTACCAGAAAGGTGTAAGGTAACTGCATGGACGGCCGGGAAGTGTCACCCAATTTAGACCGGAACCCAGTGGGGGAGGCATCCACAGGGACCGTACCCTCCTTCCCCTACCACCAACCTCTCGGAAGGGTAGGTCAGTGTGTAGAAAACCCAGACCACACGACCAACCCATAGGCTAATGGTAGCTTTCTGTGTGGCCGGAGGGTAGGTCAGTGTGTGAACAACTTTGTGTGAACAACTTTAAAGATTTGTCCTTTAATTATTTGGATTTCAAACCTTATAGTCCATCCTGGGTTCGCTATAGGAATACACTCGTTCTGGGGAAAAAACTCGAGAAAACGAGCTACTGGGAAAACAAAATTTAGTATTGTGTTGACTTTTGAATTGCATTTTAATTATTTGGATTTTGAACTTACTAGTCAGTTTTGGGCCAAATTAAGGAATGTATTCGTTTTCTGGTAATTGCCCGAGAACTGGGACAGCTAGAATGTCCATACTTATGTAGCATGTCATCAGTTTTTGCACATATCTTAACAATTTTAATTTTAAAGCTTATCGGGATAGCCCATCCTTGGACCTACCATTGAAAACTACTCATTTTGGGAGATAACTAGAAAGTCCATATTTAGTCTCGAAAGTCCCCTATTGTCTTTTGTGGTGTATTTTAATTTCTGAGACTTTAAAATTCAACCGGCTAGATCGTGTTTGACCCGCAATGTGACTGAACTCGTTTTTGAGAATAACTCGATGGCTGGAGTAGCATAAAATCAAAATGTAGCATGCTGTTGTTTCTTGTTGTATATTTTAATAGTTTGGATTTTGAACTCTATAGGACTCGCTCGTGTTGGATCCGTCATAGGAATGTATTTGTTTTTGCTGAATAACTTGAAAAACAGAGTAGCTAGAATGTCCACATTTGGTACGTCATTATCTTTCAAACATTTAAGTTATATTTTTTAATAAATCCATTTTTTATTTATTTAAGTGACTTCCAAATAATAAATCAGGGTACTTCAAAAACTTTGTTTTTCTTTTACTCGTTCGTTTTAAGTTGTTGAACTAAAAATAATTTCCTTCCATAGGTTCACATTCATTTTCATTTCGACGCGGGTGCCAAAAATAAAACGTTCTTCTGCTAGTTTAAAATATTGCTTTTGCACCACTTCAGTATGAATGCCAAAAGAAGTACCATAAAATATATATAGTGAATGTTGTAATATTTAGCATGTTACATTCGAAAATACCGAGAACTATTTGACATAAATATGTTTCCGTATTATCATTTTCCGTAAGACGTCAGTAGAAATTCATGACCGCTGTCTAATAAGACATGGAATGCAGGTTGTCGTCTTGAAATATATGTTGAATTTTTTAGGTTAGATATGGAAATGGTAAAATGGTGTTCCATATATTTTTCTAAAATTGTTATTTTTGACTAAGATCAGATCGTTTTGGACGGCTAAGAACGGAATTTTATAATCTTGCATTTCTTATATTTCATAAGAATTTTCAATAGTGTCTAAAGCTAAAAAATATTTTTCTATTAATTCTAGATGACAGGCAAGTCAGGACAGTTTTAGCAATGAATAAGGTGGATTTTCCTAATGTCAGTTTCAAAATGAGGTATCCATTTGAAACTAACTAGGTTTCTTTCTCATAGCTTTTATTTCCTAGTTTTATATTACTTAAAATTTCATATTTGTTATTTTTAATACGTTGAATGTGGAATATTAAAATATGCAGTACTTATTTTTAAGAAAAGAGAAAACATGTGTTATTCATTTCCTGTTTATAGCTTTGAAGAATTCTGCAAGGTAAATTTTATGAATTAATACCGCTGAGAAAAATACAAATGACTAAATTGTTGAAACTACTCTGCCTTTTTATTGTTAAAGAGCTAAAGGCACTAATCTTGATTTTATGTTTTGTAATTTTTTGTTGAGAAATACTTCATGTCAGATGTAGGGCTTATTTACTTATAGGACAAATGAAGTGCTAGAAAAGTTTATAGAAAAGGTAATCAAAGGGAAGGTGATCAAAATGTTGATTTAAATTTATGAACTAAAAAGTTGATTAAAAATATGAACCAAAAAATTGACCAAAACATATGAACAGAAAATGATTTATATTGGCATAATTTAAACAAAATCTATTTTTGTGTACAAGTGAAAATCAAATGTTTATTGGAAATATACTATTTAAAGACCCTACAATGTACCTGGTCATAAAACTTTAAAATTTCAACAAAAGTCCAGCCAAGATGTTTTATATGTGATGTTTGATAAGCCTTAAATTTATTAAAAGTGTAATATAAAATTTTCACCATGTTCCAGAACATGATGAAACGAAGTGCCAGAAGGAAAACTAATACAGGCTACTGTTTAGACGAATCGAAAGGAACGAAATTATGATGTAGCGCGGAGATCCAAGATACCAACAAGGGGTAGTGTCGCCTCAAGTCAAAGGGTAGGGTTATGTGGAATCCCTCAAATCTGAAAACGGTCATGTTAAAAACACTCTGCAAGAAATCCCAACTGTAGTAAATCAAGAGAAAGTCCTCTGCAGTACTTGCTGTCGTACTTCAGTATATATGGCAATTAACCCAATTTAATCTTTATGATCTGTCGTTCGTTAAATGTGACTGAAGGGCAGCGGAAATTACTCACATCAAATTAGAGATACTTAGAGACTGGAAAATATGAATTTTATGCTGATAAAAAGAATGAAAAAATCTGAAAGTACAGGGTACGACAGAAAGAACTGCCCGATTTAGGAAGCTAATAGAAATTAAACGAAATAAGGTAGAAAAAAAATCTTTTTATACCTGAGTAGTACACATAATGCAGTTTGAAATCAACAAGTTTTAAAAATTATATCACTTAAGTGGCATCCTCCATTGGCGATACATCGATTGAGCCTTTCCCGGTAACTTTCCATGGCCCTGCGGGTCATTTCAGGCGAAATGGCAGCAATTTCCTGAGTGATTGCCGTCTTGAGAGCTTCCAAAGTTTGGGGACGATGTTGGTATACCTTAGCTTTGAGGTGGCCCCAGAGAAAAAAATCGCACGAGTTCAAATCTGGCGAGCGCGGCGGTCACCCAATGTCACCACGCAAGAAAATGTGTAGTTTCAACAAGATGGGGCAACAGCCCACACATCTCGTCGTTCACTCGGAATTCTGAGAGAATTGTTTCCTGGCTATGTTATCTTACATAGCCAGGAAACAGTTCTCTCAGAATTCCGAGTGAACGACGAGATGTGTGGGCTGTTGCCCCATCTTGTTGAAACTACACATTTTCTTCATCATATTCATCGAAAAGATCACCCTACCGAGAAATCGAGGCTCTCACAGAGGCCACATTTTCTGGACCTGTTGCGGTCCTAGGTTGGCCTAAATATCTCCTTTTTAATGCAGAGCTTGTTTTACTGAAGTTAGACACCCAATTGTGAATTGTTTTCTTATCAGGAACGGGATCACGTCGATCGAGACGCTCGCTGCTTCGTTATCGGCGAACTGCCATTTTGAATGAACTCCTCGACAACAAAAGCACAGGGCTCTCCCGCCCAAGCCATTGCGTGAACTGAAACCGGCATAAACTTAGTAGTCTAACGACACATTCCTCGCTGTTCTACCCCTACCCTACTCCTAGTGGCGTAGTTCCCAAATCGGGGAGTTCTTTCTGCCGCACCCTGTATATGCTATTTAATTTACACATAGGCTATAACGATCAACTATACTTGATTAATTCAGGAAAATTTATAATATTGGCTAATTCAAAAGTTTTATTTTAAAGAAATATTTGATAACTGAGAACCAACTTCCATACGACATAATTCTATACATTTGAGTCTGATTATGTGATATGACTTAATTTGTGGTTCCCCATAGAGGTTCGACAAATTGTCACACATAGCTATTTCTTTTCTCATATTTCAAGAATGAACAATTGAAGTCGTAAGTAAATGAAATCAATTAAACAATTAAAGTAAAACTAAACTGGTTTGTATTTCAATTCACAAATTGTTAAGATTTGAGTGCCGAATATTCCTTAACTAATTCAAAAATAAAAGATTTTAACTTTTGTACATATTTTTCTTGTATATTTAAGAAACACGTAACACCTACACATTAGAACAATTAGAAACCTACACATTAGAAACCTACACAGTTCATACACATTAGAACAATTGCTATCACATAAAGAACATATACATATATGTATATACATATATACACGCATACTTAGAGCTTTATTACATACATATACTCACCTAAATATCTGTATCTAATAAATAATGTATTTGCTAAGATCTCATGATATTTTAATTTTTTCCACCGCATACAATTCACACAATATAATTATTGTATTTTGTGGATACCTATCTTAAAAACATATTATAATGAGTATTATCATATTTTTGAAGAGAAAAGTAATTAAAAGTAGAAATAATAGTTTATAAATTACCCCTATTTTATTATTTGTATGTAATTTTAATGTATGAAATACGTGTATCACAATGTAGGCAACTTGAATGTATGAAATACAACAATTCACCAGATTTGAACCTTCCAGCTGTTCGTGTTCTCGAGTTATTCCCAAAAACAACTACATTGCTATTGCAGGCAAAGGACAGGTTTGTTCCGATTCTCGAGTTATTTCCATAAAGTGTGTACATCTCTAGGGTGAGTCTGGGACCAGCTTGCTCGATGAAGATTAAAATATCAGTATTCAATAAACCACAAAGACGACGACAAGCTAAATCTGAATTTTCTAGTTGCTACAGTACTCAATACTTGCTTAGTATTATTTTTAAGGAATGCATTCTTAGGACATGCTAAACATGGGATGGATCAATATGTTTCAAAATCCGAAGAATTAAATGTGTTACAAAAGATAACGACATGCGAAATTTGGTCACGAGTTATTTCCAAAAAATGAGTACATTCCTATGGCGAACTAAACTGATCAGCTCTATAAGGTAGACTAAGGACAACATCATACCAAATGTAATGTAAATTTAATGTTACTGTGATTATTAGGCTTTATTATTAATGACCTCAAATATTTGAATCATACTGATTCACAAACACCAGATTAAGTTAAAATAAAAAGAGAAAATGTGAAAAGTATATTTAACACATATTTTAAAACATACTTAACTTACGAAACGTTAACTAATATATTTAGAAGTATAAATTTTTGTTATATTTTTTAATAAAAGAACCAGAATGTATAGAGGGAAATACAGAATATCATTTAAGTTTCGTATTCTATTTTAACAGAAGAAACATTAGGAAGAAACGCTATCTATAGGACAAAAACACAAAAATTTGAAGAATATATACTTTTCTATTTGAAATGACAGCTGAAAACTGTTAAAGAAAAATATATAGCATTTCAGCGATCTGAATCATGTTGTCAAGTTTATGGTGTCAGACGAAGATAAGGAAGAATAACCGTCAAAAATTATATTTTACAGAATGTAGGAGAACATATGTATAGAAATGGGAAAAAATATGTAAAGAATTTGAATGCACCATATATGTTAATTATAATCTTTAAGTATATTATATTTTAATATGTAGAAAAATACTTTTTAAAACAACCGACGTTTTACAACTTTTTGACAGACGTAATCTGGCCTTTGCGTGTTTAGTTGCCCAGATTTTATCATGAAGAAGTAAAGTTTTATCAAAAACAGCCTTCTGATTGCATAAAACTGTCTGCTACGATTAGTATTATTTCTTTTACATGCTGTTGACTTCAATTCTTCAGTCATTGATTCAAATTCAGTATTACAAGGGAACTTCTCAAGGGAAGCTGCATAGTTAATAATACAGCAGACAATGACTAATTTGAAACGTGCAGTGATAATAAAAAATTGAGAAAAACTTTTTCCTTGATATGTCTTAAAATGTAAAGACATATCAAGGGAAAATAATATCAATGTAAAGACAATATCAAGACATATCAATGTAAAGACAATATCAAGAAATATCAATGTAAAGACAATATCAAGACATATCAATGTAAAGACAATATCAGGAAATATCAATGTAAAGACAATATCAAGACATATCAATGTAAAGACAATATCAAGAAATATCAATGTAAAGACATATCTTAACAGACGTAATCACGCCTTTGCGTGTTTAGTTGCCCAGATTTTATGATGTAGAAGTACAGTTTTATCAAAAACAGACTTCTGATTGCATAAAACTGTCTGCTACGATTAGTATTATTTCTTTTACATGCTGTTGACTACAATTCTTCAATCATTGATTCAAATTCAGTATCACAAGGGAACTTCACAAGAGAAGCCGCATAGTTAATAATACAACAGACAATGATTAATTTGAAACGTGCAGTGATAATAAAAAATTGAGAAAAACTTTTCCCTTGATATGTCTTAAAATGTTTTCGTAAAATGAATATTTCTGCAATGGAAAAGTTTACTTACAGATGAAAAATTCATAGTTTGATAAGATAGAATCTAGTATAATGGGCAATGCAACCACAAGACGAACGAAATCACTCTAACTAACTTTTTTTTCGCATATGTTGAGTAAACTTCATATTTTTGAAAGTGATTTACAAACAGGACCAATAGGTTTTACTCTTCAGATTCGCCTTAACAGATAATTTTGTACAGCAGGAAAATATATTCTCATATTTAATTTTTTTCTCTATGGGGAAATTAAATTAAAAATTTAAAGGAAGTTTTTTGAAAAGCAATATGAATACTTATATTGTTTTAAGTAACAAATAGCGTTTGATACATCTGCTAGTACTTCGTAAATTGCTATAACCTATATCGGAAATTAATAATTCATTTTGATTATATCATTAGCACACACACACTGGAAGACATGAGAAATCCATAAACAAGTCTTTACATACTGATTCTCCCCAGTAACACGGTATCATAATCTCATCAACATATTTATGGCTGCGGACTCCCTAGTAGTGGCTTTAGAATTTTATGCACATCCTCATCTGTAAAGACGATGTCAGTGCTTTCGTAATCAATCGTCGTTAATTGCAAATTAGATTGTTCAAAGATATATGTTAACTGATACTGGGAGGCTTAATCCTTGGAGACATAGAAGACCTGAAAAGTTATTTGGATGGAAAATGATTTCAGAGTGAAGCAAGTTTAAATTTAGAGTATCTATTGTAAATTGAACCAACTTAAAGTGTATTAAATTAGGAGCATATAATTCTATTTGAGTATTTTCTTGAAAAATACATAGTATATGTTGTTAACAAAACAATAGAAAGTTATTGAATATATTGATGTTTTAAACTAATTTTATTAAAGCCAATTATAAATAATGCAAAGGATAAAAATTGGCAAAAATATATTATTACATTGTTCAGCATGCGTATATATTTTATAAATTTTACAATATATAAAAATGCATAGTATATGTTATAAACAAAACAACAGAAAGTTATTGAATATATTGATATTGTAAACTAATCTTATTAAAGTCAAGTAGAATACAGAAGATAACAAGAATAGAAAGAACAATAATACAAAAGATAAGAAAATACAAGAACATATTATGCCATCGTTCAACATGCAGATATATTTTTATACACTTCGTGCCATATTCATTTATTTGGTAAAGATATATCACATATACAAATAAATAAAATTTCAATTTCAATGAATACTTTACATGTCTATATCTATATATTTAAAATTAAAAATGTGTTTGATTTTTAATTGTATAAATTCAGATTTGTAGGCGTTTGCTTTTTTTTTTACTAAATGTAATTCTTCATTTTAATGTGAATAACTCTATACCGGTTAGGAGGATTTTAGAATCAGGGTCTGTCGACAAATAAAGAACAAATGCTTCCAAATGAAAAACGTTATGCAGACGATTTTTTCGAAACTTTATTTGACGAACATATATCATGTTACAAAAACTGAAACTGCTGCTTGTGAGAATATCACTTTCAAATACATCCTTGAAGAAAGGATGCATAGAATATAAATAAGTGACTACAACTACTTCGGGGACATTTTGAGCCCTCTTGTTTTTGTCAAAAGCGATGAACTCTCTAAACAATCACTAAGAAAGAACTACAAGATGTCAGTCATTAAAGAGCAAACGAAAAAATTATCGAACAATAGATCTGGAGCTCCCAAAGCCATATAACACGTTGCTTAGAAACGGTTTTGAATCAAATATGTTTAAACTGCAGACAGTTTCCTTTCAGTTTAAATCATAAAGGAATTGTGAAAAAAAAAATAATAATAAATTGAGGATATTGTATTTCTGATTTGTTTACAAGCGGGACAGGAACTTTTTACTCAATTTACCTGTGCAGATAATTTTGTACAGCGAGAACACGGGAACATAAATACCTATACTTATCTTTATTTTATACCGAGAAATAAAATCAAATTTTATAATGGAGTATTTTTTAGCCCTATTAATGATTTTAGATATTGCATATATTTTAAATCACAAGCACTGTTGCATTTCTTGGTAGGTCTTCATAAACGGCATTAATCTGTAAGGAGTAATGATCTTTTATTTTGGACTTCTTGTGGGGCCCGGAACTTCCTGTTAAACTCCTGTCAGATATATAAAATCCATAAAGAACCCTTTATATGATTTTTTTTCCTAATAACGCGATATCAAAATATTATCATTGTATTGATGACTGTGGCAATTACGTAAGTACATATTTCATTTTATAAATATGTGTGCGATATTTTTATGGCATATTTTCAGGAATTTCTTTTGTAAATGTTGTTGCATTTCACACTAAAAGTTAAATTTATGTATCAATAACCCAAAAAGTTTAGAAAATTTGTGTTTGTGTAAAAAATTGTTTTTTGCTAATTGTACACAGTCATCAATTTGAATTTTTTCTGACGGAAAATAAATTTGCAATTTGCATAATAGTTCAGTGAAAAAAAAATCTAAAACTTAATCCCTTAAATGAAGTGCACTTTCCAACAAAAATGCCTGCCTAACATAACAAAAAAATCTAAAACTTAATCCCTTAAATGAAGTGCACTTTCCAACAAAAATGTCTGCCTAACACAACTAATATTTCAGGTGTTTGATTTTAATAAAACGGTATTCGAAATCAAGACAAAAAATATCACTGTAGAAAATCAAATAATAGTACAATTCCTTAGTAATACGGACCCAAGATGTAGCCCAGTCAATAAAGACATGGACCCACACAAATTCAGGAAAAGCTGAAATTTGAAACATGGATAGTACTTACTAAAACATATAATTTCCCAAAAGTCCTTTAATATCCCAGGCTTGCTTCCCAATAGCCCCTTCTGAAGTATTAAATTGCAGCTTTTAGGATTTTATTTTATTCCTCGTGAATGGAATATCGTACAATGATCCAGTTGGTTTTAAATTACTTCAAATATAAAGTTTATGTTTTTCGATATATTTTGTACAATATTCTGTTTGTTTCTTGTAAATTTCATGAATATACTAATTTTGCATTGGATTTAAATAATTTTTTGGGTTTTAACAATGAGTAGACTTTTCAAATATAAAAATATATAAACTAAATCCATATTACATTAAAGTAAATTTTACAAGATTTAAAACTGATGCATAATATTACTTTCCTTATATACATAATGTATAAGGAAAGTATTGTGACGGGGTCGAAAATTCGAATTCGAGTTTTCGACGGGAGAGCACGTTTCAAGCATCCCTAATCGCGAATCAAACATTTTTGAAGTGGTGTGTGATGTGTGTGTGTGTGTGTGTGTGTGTGTGTGTGATTGGGTCTGTGGAGGCGAGAACTGCCGAACGAATGGACCGATTCGAACCAAATTTGGTACAAAAATCACAATCCGTAAACACTGGAAGTCTATTGTTTTTATACGCAATCGAATGTTCAGAACACCCCTAAATTTTCGAATGAAATTTTGAAAACATCGTCAAAAAATCAAAAACGCTAATAAAGTTACACAAATAGTACTTATGTAATGTTTCATTAGAAAACGATTGACATAAATTTTAGAACGCTAACATGAACTGTTCTCGAGATATTGCACATTTTAAAAAAAAATTATCAAAAAGTCATATGAAATAGAAAAAAATATTTCCTATTGAGAAACATGTTCACTTTTCATATGTAATATCATGCGATAAATTGGGTGACATCATTCTCGTGGATATAGCTCGTTCCATTCATGAAAAAAGATACTTTGAGTAATACTTTTGTATTTGAACGCCAATAGTCATTTATCTGCTGTAAGAATAACTTATTTCTTCGTCCATAACGCTTGGCAAGTATTGGCGACGAAATTGGCGGAATGTCGCCAACTTGGCCACTTCTTAAAATGTTGCCAAATTAACGAAAATCTCGCCAAATGGATAAAAAGGACCCTAAATCAATGAAAACGACGACTAATTGTCGAATATTCAATATCTTAAAAAGAATATTAGTATCTACTATAAAAAAAACCTATTTTTTTACTGTAAAAGTACATTCATTACATTATATAAGGAAACTCATGTGTTGCCCACATCAGATTTTTTCTTACTTGTATTCAAAATTAAGCTTCTGGTGACGTAATTCCGGGACGTTGTCCTGGGGCCGTAAGTGTTGAGTCGTAACTAATAGGATGTTGTGTGTGCTTTAAACTTTATGTTATACTTTACCTTGCAAGTGGTGGTTTAGAAGATAAATATACAGTTATCGGTAATTTTACTTCTGAGATAACGTGGTATATAATAATTATACAGGCAACTATACATTTTTAATTTTCATTGGATTAATGCAGCTGCATGCATTTCAAATACGAGAAACATTTTCATTATGCTCTGAGTGTTGCCAGTTCCAAGAGATTAAAGTTTTTTGTATCAGCTCTTAAACTTTTAAACTTCTTTCCTTTATTTTAATACTCTTGCTTGAATGATAATGTAAAATTTGTGAATATGAGTTTCCATTATCGTAAAGTTACTCTTTATAATCAAATTGGCCCACATTTGAAATTTTCTTACTTTATACGACCCTGCAGCTAACTTTGAAAATTTCCGACGACGGGATCCTTTTCTTGTAAGCCATAATATGTAATTAAATTTATCTTATTTCTGTAATTCGTGAGAAACTCAGATTACTGAAAAACCAGCTGATGCTTGAAACATACTATATTGTAAATAGTGATATTTGCTTTTGCATTGAACGTTTGTGATAGGGTTTTACTGCCTGCATTAGATATGTATATTTGTCTTCGATTACTTTAGAATATATATAGCATTTTCAATTTCAAAGTCATTATCCTTAATGGAATCCACTTTTGTATTGAACAAGAAATTCCATTACGATATCAGCATTTAGATGTGTAAAAAAACCCTGCTTGGTGATAACTACAAGAATGATCACAAGCAGCTTTACAATTGCAAGAAACATTTAATAAAAATTCTTAGGTTGCTATCCGACATAATACTGAAATTGGTTTTAAATTGTCATCTCCATTTGTCCATCCCTAATCAGTAGATACAACTTTATTTCCTAATCAAATTTAAACTTGTAATATACTTTTAAGAGATGCTGTTCAACATTTTTTGTCTGTGGACGTTTAATCCAAATGTTGATTTCAGTAAAAGTTGTGCAATCAGTCTTTTAAAGAAGAAATAACATGCTACATTTGTATTTTAATATTGGTTTAATCCATACAGGTTGAGAATATAAAGTTCTTGATTGTAATAGATCCCTCAAGAGTATCGGCCTGTAGAAAAACTTTTGCCTGCAATTTAAAATCTTCTGAAAACTGAATGAGAGTCAATGCTTTAGAATTCCCGACACCATATAGAGATACGTTCGTATCACATTCAGTAACACTATAAGCGAATAAAAACAATTTACAAATGTTTCTGCAGATGGATGCAGACATGTTTATCAATACTGTACATAATACATAGTTTGGCAGAATTAAGTGTAAAGAAATATAAATATGGAGCTCTCTCTGGTGTTAATGCAAGAAAAAAATTTAACAAATCAGTATGCGAGCCAACAACAACAACGTCGTGATATGGATCGAATTTTGCTTAATGCTAAGAGTACAATATCAGTATCAGCATCGGCCTCAGCCATCAAAATATCAATGATTTTTTTCAACAAGTACTGTGATAATAATATTATTAATCTTTTCTTGTGTTTGTAATTCACGAGAAACTCCAATCTGCGTTTTCTGTGTCTTCTTAACTATTCCTGATGTTTTGTCAGGATAATCGTCATAAACTATGCTGATGTTTAAACCACACCTTTTTAATATATTTGAGCCGCCCACACGGTGAAGTGGATGGAGTCTTCGGCTGCTGTCTTGTGGGTTCGGGTTCGAATTCCGAATAAAGCATGGATGTTTCTTGAGGATAAAGTCAGTCTTCTCTCGTCTGGGTCCTCGTCAAATGTGAAGATGCATCCCCTCCGACCTTCGTCAGGGATGCTTTCTTGTAATAAACTTTGTTCTCTTGCCTTGTGTCTTTCTTCGTGGGTCACTGGTTCTGAATTGGCTCCGCCGAAACAGGAGGTCATTTAGTCAACAACAATATATCTGAAGCGTATTCGTCAATAATGCATTTATATGTATAACCTTGGGGTCATAAGACTAGATGTAAAAGGTATCCACCATCAATAGCAACTTTATTGTTCTTAATAGTTTGTTTTTACAATTCCCTCATTAAATAATTTCATTGGAAATGATTTAGTATATTTTCTAAATGAATCGTCGTTAAATAATGACAAGGGGACTGAAGGTAATTCAAACTCGAAATAAGTCTTAAGTTTCGTATGACTGTCACAGATACATATCATTCAATTAAATATCTGTTGAAAATTTATCTAAACTTCATTTGATCTTATAATAACGATTTGCCAATTGTCTGTGTGATGACCATGACTTTCCTGTGCAGTTTCATTTCCTGAAATTCAGATATTTTATTTTTTTATCATTACTGTAAGACCCATTTTAAAAGCAGTATCACATTCAACTGTATTATTGGCTACTAACCCTGAAGACAAACACAGTAGCTCACCTGACATCTGAGCAAAAGGAAGGTGCTGGTTTAACGAGTTCACAAATTCTATAAGATCACTGTTATTCCTTGCTTTACGACTTTCTCGCAGCTCTACATGCTGTTTGTTAGTGTTCAATGAAGATCCTAAGAATTGTGACAATGCTCCATTTACATATAAAAAAATCTGATGTGAGTAACACATGACTTTCCTTATATAATGCAATGAATTCACTATTTTTACAATAAAAAATAGCTTTTTCTTGTTGTAGCTATTTACATTCTTTTCAAGCAATTGAATTTTTGTCAATTAGTCGTCATTTTCACTGATTTAGTGTCATTTTTATCCATTTGGCGAGATTTTAGTTAATTTGGCAACATTTAAAAAAATCGCCAAGTTGACGAAATTCCGCCAAATTCGGCTCCAAAATCTCGCCAATGGACGGAATCACATTATGGACGTCTAATCTCGTTATGGACGGAGAAATAAGCTATTCTTATAGCAGATAAATAACTATTGGCGTTCAAATAAAAAAGTATTACTCAAAGTATCTTTTCTCATGAATTGAACGAGCTAGATCCACGAGAATGATGTCACCCACTTTATCGCATGATATTGCATATGAAATTGTATATCGCATGATATTACATAGGAAATTGTATATGGCATGGTATTGCATATGAAATGTTTCTCAACAGTTAATATATATTTTTTTAATTTATGAGATTGTTTGATAAATTTATTTCTCAAATGTGCAATATCTTGAGAACGGTTCATGCTAGCGTTCTAAAGTTTATGTCAATCGTTTTGTAAGGAAAAATTACTTTAGAAATGTCTATTTGCGTAACTTTAATAAAGGTTTTAATTTTTTCATGATTTTTTTTCGAAATTTCACTCGACAGTTTAGGGGGGTGTTCTGAACATTCGATTACGTTCGAAAATAATATGCTTCCAGTATTCACGGATTGTTATTTTTGTACCAAATTTCATTAGAATCGCTCTATTCGTTCGTAAGATATCGTCTTCACAGGCTCACTGACAGACACGCACGCACACACACATACATACACTCACACGCACACACTCACATACTTTCACACACACGCACACTCACACATACATATACACACATATACACACACATACTTTCACACACTCTCTCACACACACGGACAGACAGTCATCACCTCAAAAATGTTTGATTCGTGATCAGGGATGATTGAAACGGTCTGTCCCGTCGAAAACTCGAGTTGCGATTTTCGACCCTGTCACATTACTTTCCTTATACATTATGTATATAAGGAAAGTAAAAAGCAGGTGCACGATGAATCCATTTGATTGTGTGTTTTCAGTAATACCCCGGCCACGAATTAATACACCTACAGATTTCAATACCCGCATCAGTGACGTATATCAGTCCAAACTTCAGTCCAAGAATTAGTTTTCGTCTTATTGTAAAAAATCCGTTTCTTGTCAATAAATAATATTCCTCATCTTATATTTCAATTTAAGCATTTGCTGAACATATAAATTAGCTGATTTTGTATAGAAAAGGTGCCCAGCGGTATGGAAATAAGGGAACATATCATTTGCCGACTGCAATATATCTTTATTCTAGGTTCTTTCTGCAAAAATAAAATTAAAAATTAAATAATTCAGACTAATCCAAGCTATAATTTTGTTGTGTTACTGGAGTTTCTAAGATTTATTGCAGCATCTGCAAAATTAACAGACTTCTTTAATCTAGTTCTCTATCCAGTGCTTCATTTACCGCCATTCTTTTGTCTACAACTTGAGTATACATATTACACAAAATATCATGTTTTGAACTTTTTGAAATGTCTTCAGATAGAACAGTAACTAATGCGGAAGCAGTGTAGTATATACGTCCGCACTAATCTGGAATAAGATTGGCCATTTAACATATGCGACACAGTTGAACGAGATTATACAATGATCATGAGTTATACGGCAACTCGTAAGCATATTATAAAAACTAACTGTTGTATCTATTAAAATCATGTTAAAACACAGCACAGATGATGACTCCCTATGGGCGTATTGGTCCGGACAAAAACAACCGGCAAATGTCCAGTGAACCACAGAAGAACCGCTAAAAGGTTGAGTGTTTTCTTCTAAAATTATCTTGAGAGAAAAGTGGGGCTTGTGTTAAACGGCAACGACTGGGTATATATCTTTGAGTCTTACTGGTCAATTGCACAGATGAACCAACAATTGGGCCTCATGGGACTTTAAACGTCTTGTTGAAAATATTGGTTTTGAAGAAAAGATGGGTTTTAACACCTGACTTAAACGAAAATTATGGAACAATTGTCAAATTAAATAGTTTGTATGAGGACTGTATATATTATGTCAAACAGTTTATTATAACTTCCCGCCAACTTTTTAATTTCATTCTTTGCTGTATCTACAAAAAAGTTGGAAATGGAAGGGTGGCATTATTAATTACGGTGGGACTTTTCTTACCGTTGCTGGTGCACAGTGTATACAGTTTTAAAGCTTAGAAAATTCTGGGTATTTGTAAGCTAACTAAAGGGAAATAATTTGGCCAAGTAAATATATATTAGGCAAATAATTACACACTTTTGGTAAAACTCTCAAACGTTACATATTCTGTACTGTTATGAAAAGATGCACGTATTTAATTAAGAATATACACATATTTTATAAGGCATTTCGAACAGTTTGGTGCCAACTACATTTTTGTCTGTCTATCGTTCATGAAATCTGAATTTATTTCTGAGACCAAGAAATTTCAATGTTTAAGGGCCGTTTGGGGGGGGGGGGTGCGATAGCAGGGTGTAAGTTTGGACTTTTGCGAACATGCATTTCTCAACGTGTACGACTTGCGCACAAAAAATATTTTTTACTTAAATTTGCTGTCGGTTATGACCTTTTCCGCCTTTATTGACTGAACAAAATATTCCACCTATAAAATAAATACAGCAAAGAACCACATGTTTCCTCCACTCTATTTTAATATAGAACATTCAACAAAGTATTTAAGATTTAAGCAATAAAAATTAGTCTAATGCAAACACAATTTTTAAAGCTCAGAGCACTGCCATACATTAAATACTGCATAAATACACTTACGAAAACACATTAAACTTGTATTACAATTTTCATATCAATTTAATGTTTGAACCATGTATAGATCCAGTACAAGTACAAGCTGTTGCTTTCACTAAAATCTAAACAAACAAAATTCATTACACGATTTCCATAATCCCATTTGTTTTATATCTTTCATAAAAATATAGTTTTGACAACGTTTCTAATAATTTTTACCGTGATCTTTTTGTAGCATATCTTCAGGAATTTATTTTGCAAAAGTCCCTGCATTGCTCATTTAGACATGTTTGTTTAATTTATGCATCAACGTTCTATAAGGTTCACGCGTTTTGTGTACTGCATGATATTTTATGTTGAGTTGCCACGTTGAATTTTTCTCAACGAAAAGTAAATTTCCTATTTGCATAATAGGTTAGCAAATAGAGAAGATCTTAAATGTAATACTGCAAAGAAAGTAAAAAAAAAACATATTTTTCCTTAACCTCATGAATATCCATGGGGTCTAACAAAGTAGTAGTAAAGAATTAATACCTGTAAAACATAAAATGAACATAAAGTATAAAATGAATGAAAAATGAATAATTCATAATTTTGTTTTCTAAACTGTAATCCCGTCTATTATCCTGTCTAAAAAATCATAACTAAAGGAAATAATCCCATTAGAAACGTATAACTAAATGTCAAAAGTATGCAATATTTCTAATCTGCTTTTATTATAATTTTAATTTAATATTCATTTAATTTTGTCTTCCCGTATCCACTAGTATTAAGTTCCAAGGCCTACCGCAGCAATGTAAAAACGGGGATAATACCAAATGGTATATTATATTATGTGATATTCATGCAAAATATATAAATACGGTAATGTTTAAATAATAAATTACTCATAGTAAGACATTACTAATATTAAATAAGGCAATAATAATGTGTACATATTGTGCACTATATTGTACATTTAAAAAGGTGCCTTCCCACTCACCGCATAGCAACGCAAGGTTTAAAGATACTGCAAGGTTTATAGAATACTACAAGATTTATAGATGTAGTATTCTAGAAACTTTGATCGCAATGCACGGCAGCTGAAAATTGAGTTTTTACGCATGCGCTGTACGATGAAAAGTGGGGGAACGTTTTCTTAAGCGGTGAGCGCATACCGCAACGCAAAATTCGAAATGAAACCGAATCAAACGCGTATCGCATGCTTTACGGCATTCGGACAGCAAATAGAAAGTGTAGTAGTAGATAACGTCATAAATTGTGCTCCGTATTTCATAGCTTGGTTCTGAATCTACGTATTTCGTATGGTAGCTTTTTTATTTGAATTTTTAATATCGATTACTTCAGGTATTAGGAGCTTACAGAGGTGAACGGACATTCAAAAAGATTTTGATGTATCACACATCCGTATAAAAAATCAAATAAATATTTGTTGAAAAATATTCACTCTATTTTAAGATACAAAATTAGTTTAAAAATGTGACGCTCCGGATGTTGACTGTAATGAAACAAAATAAAACGTAATAAAAGTATTTAAATTCAAGAATGTCGTTATTAAAATATTATATCTTAAACAAATTTAAGTTCAGTAACATTTTATACTTGATTTTAAAGGTTTTCAAATACCTACATTTAATATTCGAATATGTTATTTGCTATTCTAATTTGTAATTTTTGAAACATTTCTCATTAAAGTAAACATTTAAATATAAAAATTATTTTATCTGCAATTAGATTTATTATGTAACTAGCCGCCTTTGGAGACCAGCCTGTTCGCTCCCCTTGAAAATTCTGACCGTGGCAAACTCGTTGGTGCGACCTACCAGGAAGGTGTAAGGTAACTATTTGGATGGCCAGGAAGTGCTACCCAATTTAGACCGAAACCCCATAATTCAATCATTTAAATTTCATAATGACCATATGCTAAGCTCTTAATTCCGTCCTTTTCTTCCCTATTGCGTTTTCAGAACCGTGAGTCCCCCCCACCTTCCCTTCACCGGCGCAAAAAACTTCTGCGGGGGAAAAACGGCGGTGAAGAACTGCTTTAGCAGATACCGAGAAATTGAAATTCGGAAAATCTTAAAATCCCGACCCTGCGAGTAATTTTAATTATTTCTTGACCAGATTGGACTTGTAAGAATGCCAGATCTTTCTAAAAATGTAGATTATTAGTTGAAATTCTCGGAACTTTTCCCGATGGGAGGATTTAAAAACGAAAGTTCGTTTTTTTTAACCGAAAGTGACTTTTTTTTAAATTCTTTAAAAAATATTAGAATTTGCCACTAAGATTTGAAATTGGTATATTTTTACTTGCAATTGTTTGCTCTTTCTGGTGGTAGGATTTGTTTTTTCTACGACGTCTGGATGGTGAAGAAAAAAGGGAAAAATGGAAAAAACCGCCGAAATCGCATAAAACATTAAATAACAAAAAAAAATAATTCAAATTTTAAAAATCGGTTTTTACGTATCACCTTCCCACCCACCCGGGTCTCTGATTTTCCAAATTTCGTAGCTCTCCTAAGCGCGGTCGCTGAACCTTCTAGTGTATAAGACACACACACACACAGACAGACATTGCCTTTTATTATTTAAGATAATATTTTAAAATAGATTTTTATTTACATGTAAACTTAATTTTTTTATTCAACATAAATGATTTTCAAGTGTATTATAAATTTATAATTGTCTATGTACATATAAAATAATAAAAAGTATTCTAATGTTAGAGTCAGTTTATTTAAATGTAATATCTTTAAAATTTATAGTTTGACTGTTCTTTCTGTTCAAATATTAAATTCTCAAACTTCAATGTCTAAAGATAACCGCTATAAGGATATTCGATGGTTTCTGTTTAATTCTGTATGCATATTTTATATTTATTATTTCTACAAGCACCATTTTCAATTAAAAAGAATAGCCTAAAATGTATATTCCATCTATAGCTGGTACAACGTTTACATTTCTTACGATTCTTCGTACAATATTTTCTTTCAAAGTAACTTTGAAATAAATTTCCATAAACATCCAAACTTAATAATAATTTATTGAAATAAGTTTATTTGTATATAGAAATTAAAATAATTTCAGAAACAAAATTCTGTAGATTTAAAAAAAAAATTACTTGAATATTTTAGCAACAGATGGCAGCATTTGTAAACTTTAAGCCCCTGCTCGGATTCGAACCACAGCCCATTCTCCACCGCCCAAACCAAAGCTTCAGATTTGAAATGAACTAACAAACTGTATCATGTAAAACATTTAGTGCTATTTTAGAGTACTATTTTAAACCGTAAACAAAATATATTTTCAAATTGTTTTAGTATTGCAGTAGAAGGGCAAAAAAAAAAAAGTCTCTGTGGAACATATATTAAAATTCATTTTCTAAATTCAGTGGGATGATTTTTTTTTAACGATTCGAGAAATAGAAAATAATTGTATTCGTTAAAACGAGGTAATTTCCATAGAATAGTAAAAATTATAAATCGATTTAAATTAGGATTTTTTGTGTTTTGTGATGGAATCACTTTAGTTAACTTATTTTAGAATACCGATGAAATATGTATATATCGCCAAAGCAAAATCGCGTACGCTCTTGCTTAAATTCACAGAAAGGAGAATTTTCTGAAACGCGTCAATACTGTTAAACTTGGAAGTTGCTGGTAAATATAAATTTGATTCAGAAGAGACCAAAGAGCTTATATTTGTACTAATGTTTTAATTTATATTATATGATAATTCATGTATATAAAATCGCTTCGGAAACGATGGTTTTTAAACATGGCCGCTGAATTAGAAGGAGATATTTCTGCGCTTTCATCTGCTTGGTTGCATTTATTCACCGTCGACCGACAGTGTGAAGGGATTTACCGCAGCCGCAAAGCCGTGCGTGTACCTCGAGTGTTGCCGTGAACCGTCTACCGTTGCAATGTGGTGAAGGTGGAAGTGGGAAGGCACCCTAATGTACTTTTTCTCCGTCTATCTCGCAAGTATAATAAGAAGTTTTTAGCCAAGTTCTAAAGATAAAATCAAGAAAAGAAAATGTACAATACACTTGTACTATAGAGTATCATATTCAGTTTCAAGATACGATAGACCAACAAAAATCATTCATTTCCATTAAAGCGTTCGATGTGTTGTTTTTACACATTTTATAATAGGTATAATATGTACTTACCCGTACATAACCTGCAATAGCAGGAAAAAAATATGTCACCGTTATACTTAAAGAATGCATATCCAACTTTGGTTTGAAACTAATAAACTGTTTGTTTCTGTAATTACCTATTCTTAATAGAACCATGGTAAGACGTGGATATTTCAAACAGCTGATACTGAATCAGCGAATACGGAGCACGGCTGTACTATCAAGCTCGAAATAAGTTCATGATTGTCAACCTGACTTTGTATATTACTAAAATAGCATTTATATACATAACAGAATTTCGTCGATAGTCCTATTATCTTGCCTAACACCGCACTTACTAGCTAGCCTTCTTAATTTCAGCTTTTCTCTGAGTTTTCTTCTCAACTCCCAAAGTTACTAATGTCAGTAACTATTAATACCAAGAAACTTCTATAGTAATCAAAGCTCTATTACCTTGTTTTTCACTACGAAAACTGCAGGCCTGATTTGCGTGAATCAGGAAAAATTGCATTATTCGTAAAGATGATTCCTCCAAAGATTTTTGTTATTTTTATTTTATTATAAACTTTCCATTGCAATTATAGAAACAACACCACACATTTTTGTGGAAAATAGACTATATTAATGGATAAAGCCAGCTTTAAGGAGACAACATTTTAATTTTTCAAATTGGCATCCGGTGACCTGTATATAAAATAATAACTGATAAAAGGTTGAAGTTATCTTTTAATCCAGAAGTATATCTATAGAATACCAAACTTATTGTGGATGACGTTACAATATATACTGGATTAGTTCAAGCTAACTGTTACCAACGGTTTATTGGTGAAACCCCATGGCGCCAAGTTTAGTGGACGATATAAAGAGGAGTATAGCCATCAATACAAACGTAAATATTCGACTATCAACTCGCCACATGATCAAAGTGGATGATGAAAGCAGACCAAAAATCATTTAATGGATAACCGGCATTAGGCTAAAACACACAATTTCTCTTGAGCATAAATATTTCAAAATAATCACAGACTTGAAGTAGTTCCGTTGCAATCCAAACATAGGAACTAAAGTAGCAAAATGCACATGTTGTACCAAAATAATCCTTAGAAATATTGTTATGACTAGAGTGGGGATTTCTGTTATTTTGCATATTTCATTTGTCAGTACAGGTACTTTGTCCAGGCGAATACATATACGTTTCATAAAAAACAAAACTGATTTAAAAATCTTTGTTAAGACATCATTTTGCATGTTTTTGTGACTTTTAAGCATTATGGTAAGTAGTATATCATTATTTTTCAGGGTTTTCGATCGTTTAAAGGCGTTTTGTTTTGTTACTTTGAGTCATCATTTTGCATATTTTGGTACTTTCAACAATCAATGCTATTTTTGGTGAATTTCCTTGGAGGTAAAGGAATTGCAAAAAACTTCAGTTGTATATCTTGTTAATACTTTTTATAGATATCCGTCGATTAGTAAAATATGGAAGTTCAGTTGGCAAAACAATATTCAAAAGATTAAATTTTACATTTTGGATTATCTTCGTTTTATTTCATATAATTCTATCTTCTTTAATTAGATTTGAGAGGACATAGAATAAATATAAATTTTTTATGTCATTTTCCTATTTTATAGGCCATTCTTTAGTTTATTTGGGTCATAATACAATTTCCTAAGGGATTTTCTAGCAAATTTTACATTCTCATACGTAATATTTGAGAAAGTATTGTTTTTACGAAAATTTTCGATTTCGAGATTTTGATGCCAATGTGTGTTTTAAGATATCTTGAATACATTTTGACTATTTTTGGCGTTGTCTGTCTGATGCTTGTGATCGATATTTTGTGCACATGATAGCGGCCACAAATATTAATGGCTTTTTATGAAACTTTATATCCGGCTCTGTCATCAAAAAATCTAAAACTGCATTGAAACTGTTTTAAACAGGAGCGAAAACTTCGAAATTTATTCGAAAGTTTATATTTTTGACATGGCAGCATAGGACAAAATTTGACAAAATTATGCATAAAATGATGCATTTATTGGCTAAATGATTGAGAGTCAATAGTTTAAATCATTGTTGTGAAAAATAACAGCGATATATTTATTGTGCGTGACGTCATTGACCCCCTTGGTGGACCGGTTACCCTTGATGGGTGGGGTATATTGTCAAATATGGTATCATTCAAAAGCTTTTTCAAGCCCTTTGAAGTGAATGGAAACACACTATGGTTGTAATAATTCGGACACATGGTAAAGATTTTTCAAATTTTTTTTCATAAAATTTGAAAAAAAAAAGAAATCTGCTATAAAAAAAGTCGAGTTGAGCCAGACTCCAATTAATTAGGTTATAAAACCTATCCCAAGTAATAACTCTATAATGTATTGTCAAAGTAATTAGCAGGTATTTTTTATCAAACAATAACGCCTGTATTGAAGACATTTTTGTCTCTAAAAATATCTCAAAAATCGGGAAGCACCAATGGTTCAAATCAATCCGCTGTTGGATCACACGCCCGAAGAAAATACATGCATAGTTTTAAAGAAATACAAACACATTTCGCGGCTTGTACGGTATGACGTACAGTATGATGTACAAATCAAAGATACTAATTTGTTGAAGGAACAAGACGAGAATCGGCAACTCACTAAAGAGGGAAATTGCCGTCATAGCGATGTATCAAAGTGGGTTCTAAATAAAGAGAGAATTCTCTAAAGAATAATTTAATCCCTCTCAAGTTTAAAGTATGCAAAATTTTAATTGTGTTGCGCTTAAATTAACATAATTTTTACGTATGTTTGTATGTAAAGGGTGGGACACTTGGATATCAAAGTTTTGTTTTACTCCGTAGATAATATTAAGGGGACGCGGATTTGCATATTATTTTAAAATTAAATATTTTCATTTAGCTTGTATGAATATTATTAAATGTTGTTAATTGGCATATAATTTTAGCAAAGAATAACATATTATTGAGGGCTGAAATTTATTTAGAAAATGTAATTAATTTTAACAAATTTAAAAATATATCTTATCATTCATTTTTTATGATTTTACAACAATATTTCATTTTGTTCAATTGAGTGTACTTTAGAACTCAATTTCACAAATTATAAATTATTATTAGATTACAAAAAGGCTGCATATATACATGCAAAAATTCAGAAGAAAAACATGATTTTTTCGTTCTTTTATTTGTAAGTTTTTTCGTTTTATTATATAGTCCAATATTAATTCAATTAGATATATCGTAATGACTATACAAAAAATAATCAATTGATTTGTAAACAGTTGTTGCAGATTTACTATTTTACACACAGTGTCATCGAAAAAACAAGGCAAATAAAAAAAATAATTTTAAATATCCTTAATTAAAACAGTAGTTAAATACATTTCCATTTTTTACATATTTATGTTTTTCATTAATTGTGTGTTATCATATCTTTAAAATTAATCACTGCCATTCAATTGGACCATATTAAATTTTCACATTTTTCAACAATAATTGAATCATATCTTTAAAATTAATTAATACCATTCAATTGGACTACATTAAATTTTCACATTTTTCAACAATCGACGGGCCCAAGTCCCCTAAAAGTCATAGGAATGAAATACTCTTATAAATAAGACATAATTATTATAAGCAACCACCGGCAATTTTGCTCTACAGGGTGTTTCACTCTCTCCCGGCCCCTTATTTTCTTTTATAACTTTCAAACTAATGGATTCCATTCAGAGGAATTTGACACGGACAAAACCTTGGTGTATGACAGCAGCTTTGCTTTATTGCTTTTTTTAATCCCTGACATGTGCTTTTGGAAACCCACATTTCCTGCCACAGTTTACATAAGGTCTTCTGTGGGAAGACCAGCAGTCTGTTTTTCACTTTGGGGCACCAGAGTACTATATCCTTCCATAACATTCCATTCGGATTCTTCCATAACCGCGCTTCTGATGAACCGAGGTATGCCCATGCCAAATTTCATGAAATGACATCCATTAGTTTGAAAGTTATAAGAGAATATCATGGACGGAGAATGTGAGTGAAATATGCTGTACCTTATATAAACAGTTGGAATTTCGTCTGCTGAAATTAATTTAAATAAAAATATAATTTTCCTAAATAATTTAGATATAATGTCTCTCATATTATATTCGAAATTTTTTTGTTAAGATAACTATATAGACAAACATATTCGCGAAAGAAACACATTGAAATATCTAAATGAAATACAAACTTTAATAGCTTTTCTACTTAAATAAAATAAAATACCACTGTGTTGGTTCTTCTACTGCAATGCTAAACGTTCAAGTAAGCATTTAAGGTTTTGAGCATTAAATATTAATCGTATACATGCAATTCTTTTCAGGCATTCTTTTACGCTAACAATGCAGAATGCACTTAAGGGAAAGCATTAAACATTTCTTTTGTGCTTCAATTTACATAACAATTTAATGTTTAGACTTCTTATGCATTCAGTACGAGAATGCAAGCTGTTGTTTTAACTACACGGGATTTCAGTAAAATCTAAATAAAATTCATTACATGATTTCCATAATCCCATCTATTCTACGTCTTTTTTCTTTGAAATCAGTAGTTTTAATAATATTTCGATCAATTTCTTAACGTTATAAGATATTTTTGAGGCTTTCTCGTGGGAATTGCTTAAGTTAAACTTGTGACATTGTTTTTGTATATGTGTAATTTATTCAATTTATGTAAACGGATGCATAAAGTGTTTTAGAACATTTTAAGAGTAGTCTTATTTTTTTTTCGTTTTGTTATAGAATTGAGTGTTTTATAAAGGATAATAAATGAAACAGTTGTTGAATAGATCAGTTAGACGCAAGATATTTCAAAATAGTTGTCTAAGGCTCGAACTTTGGATTCTGCTGGGTTTACAACGTTTTTTTAATATAGCTGTAATGAATATATAACAGTATAATAAATATTTATTGATACCAGTAATAACAACGTGATGGATTTATATATGACAATTACCAAAATCGCTTTAGACAATCTCATATAGAATATCAAATAACGATGATTTTGTTAATGATGTTGGTTTTAAAGGCAAATATTAGTCATATTGTTCAAAAAATAAAGGCAGTGAGGGTTGTACTCGCCAGAGCTAGACCATTTTCTTGCGATGTAGCAGCATATTTGATCTGAAAGGAAAGCAGTTGCTAAATGGAATGAGAATAAAACAAATAAACAACTGAGGTGTTCTTTAACGAGCAGCACATTCTACGAATGAAAAATAAAAATCATGGTGGAGTGAGAACACGCAGAAAACTAAAGAAGCAATTATCAGAACCGCTTTAGAGAATTCCATTAGAGCACCATATAATATAATGATACGAGTTTTGATAATGATTGGTTTTGTTAATGATACTGGTTTTGAAGAAAATATTATTGGTTTCATTATTCAAAAAATACAGTCCGGCTAAAATTACCATAGCAAGACCGGGTTCTTTAGGTAGCGTAGCATACGGAATCCAAAAGGGAAACAGTTGCTAAGTACAATGTGAAGAAAGAAAGATAAACAACTAAGGGGGAATGAACAGTCATAATCATGGAGAAGAGGAAGAAATAGCAAATAAGAGGATTCAATGTATAGAGGATTAAATGTGATGGTATACGAGAAGATGGTCGAATTGTCAAAAATGTTGCTTTTGAGATCACGTGGCATACATCCATTATCTATACATTTTTAGTTTTCAGTGGATTTAAGAAAGCGCATGCTTCTCAAATATGGAAAATTTATTCAATATTCTCTGCGTGTTGCTAATTCTGAGAATTTACATTTTTCTTATCAGCATAAGAACTTTCAAGCTGATGTTCTCTGTTTTAATGTATTCTCTTGATAAATAAGGAAAACTGTGTTAGATGAGTTTTAATCGTCGTAAAGGGACGTTTTCATCTTAGAATCAGTTTGAAAATTATATTTTGTAATAGTCTAAACACAATTTTGAGTTTTTCCTATAGCTGGAGCCTTTTCTTGTAAACCATTGCACATACTCAGTGAGTATCATTTAGTATTTAGGTTCTGTGCGATAAATTATACACGAAACAGACGATTTGTTTGCTTTAGTAGTCCCAAACAGCTAATAGGTAAAAATGTAATAGGAATCGGATGATTTCGAAAGTTACATACGCACAATTCATCGGACATGTAATAATAAAGACTATGAACTTAGATAATCTGAAACGCAAATGGAAGAACAATTAAAAATAAAACGACATATTTCTATGTGGGTGAGATAATTATCGTTAAATAGGGAGATCAACAGAGAAACAGAAAATAAACATTTAATAAGGTCCAATGTAAAAATGGAGTTACTCATAAAAGTGATCTTCGTTTCTAAGGAATGAAAAACATAATTAGATAAGAATAAAACTCGAATATTCTACTTCTTCTCATTCCCGTGCACGGCAGAACATAGCCATGAAGTCAATTATATATAAGTCAATTAGATATAGTCAAGTTAATTATATATAGGGCATATACGCCAATTTAGAACTGATATCTGGATTGCTTCTGGAGTTAAAATCCCAGTAGCTGATGCTTTGTTGCATATCTAGGATATATCAATTGCCAGATATTCAGTATTTTAAGCAGATGGCTAGGGAGCAGCAACATTACAAAACTGTAAGACAAAACACTAGTTTATATGTAAAATCTTTTAGTTTTCTCCCCCAAATTCCTCCCTAATATATAATATTTTTACCAGAACGGTAAATAGATATAGGTATAGAAATAGAACGGTATAGTTTACCAGAACGGCATTTTTACCAGAACGGTATTTTTACTAGAACGGTCACTCGTACTTGTGTCCTGTCAAAACAAAGAATCTCTAGCGTTGCATAACGTTTCTAACCCTGAAATGCGCACTACTTGTAAGCTATAATAAAACAACTTCTTATATGGCCTTCTCTGCAAATACTTTTTACATTCTGGACAAAAACACGTTTGCCTTGTCAAAAATCAAAATTCTACGTCACACGCATTCTTCAGTCGGGTTTTTCAAGTTCCTAATGAACAATTTAAGTTTGTGCATTTCGATGCTGTAAAACCATTGCCGCATCCTATTAATTTTTTATAATATCATACATTACATGTGTAGATAGGTATACAAGATTGGCCAGAAGTATTTCTAATGATTTATCAAATTGCTGAAAATATAGCTGAAATATTTTTAAAGGATAAATATTTGATTCGGGATACCTCAAACGATCGAAATTTTTAAACCGAACTAATCTACGCCTTTGCTTATTATGCCCAAGAAGATGAGGACAGCTTACCATCCAGTTTCTAATGGATTAGCTGAACATCTTCCTCGGCAGCTCAAATCAGAAATTACATGTTAATACAGATAATTAGGCTATTTCCTTCCTTCCATTCCATTTGGTAACTGTAACAGTTAAAAAGAGATATAGAAGCTTCAGCAGTCTAAACATAGTACGACTCACTTATTCATATATGAAATTTTTGACAACAGTTTTAAATGGTCAGCAATTGCAATTTAAATTTTCTTACAAAGTTTCGGAAATCATATTCAGCGGTTGCGCTCAGCTCTAGTATTCCGTCATGCCGTGTAAAAATTGTTTGTGCATCAATGTTTATAAACTGATTAGCATGTATTTATTCAACAAGACATAGTTTGAAGACTATTAACTACAACAGTCCTTAATGTACTGGTCCATCCCCAGAGGTACTTCAGTTTGTAGACCGGACAGTGTAAAAAATCTGACTATACTGTAAGAAAACTTATTTCTTAATTATTCGTCCTATCGCTATAGAAACAATATAGCTTAACAGGTGAGAGCTCTACTAACATCGTGGTAAATGCAAATTTATGCAAGATTACCGACGTGTGCGGTACCGAAAGAACTTTAAATGCACATGTCTGGAGATACTTTTTTCACCCTTTTGTTCACCTTAACCACAACTTTGCTCGTTTATCTGAGCGTATGTTATTCTTTTCACTTCCGAAGTTCGGTATTTTATTTTTTGTAATGGTAAATTACACACGCATGTGGTTTTGTACTTAGAACAGTTTAAATTCCGATAATAAAGAAGTTTTACTTTTGTTTTTTTTTGTGGAAGTTCACCATCTTTAATTTATGTATGTATTCATGTAAGAATATATGTTCTCTTTTGCATGTGCGATTTAATTTGTTCGTGTATTTGTCAGGATCTGTAGTAAAGTCTTATGCTTCAGTAGTCCCTAAAATCAGAGATTTTGTAATGGTTAGATTTCATAATCTACACTTGATGATCTGTTTGTTCCATTGATGTTAACTTTTGGCTAAGGGATCGATACGAACTCTCAGCACCCACATAGATGGTAATTAGACAAAACATTTATATGAGATAAAATACCTTCTTCACAAGGGGTGGCATGCGCTACTATTGGCTATATTCCTACTACCTAATAATTTATTATAGCAAAATAATTGTCTTTATTTATATATTGCAATGTATATTTCAATGTAAAACTGGTAAAATTGATTGTATTTATTGCTCTTTCGATTAAATTTCAATAATAAAAAATCTGATGTGGGCAACACATGACTTTCCTTATATGATGTAATGAATTTACTACTTTTACAGTAAAAAAATAGGATTTTCTTATAGTAGATACTAATATTCTTTCCAAGATATTGAATTTTCGACAATTAGTCGTCATTTTCATTGATTTAGCATCATTTTTATCCATTTGGCGAAATTTTCATTAATTTGGCAACATTTTAAAAAAGTCGCCAAGTTGGCGACATTCCGCCAAATTCGTCGCCAAAATCTCTCCAAGCGTTATGCACTAAGAAAAAAGTTATTCTTACAACAGATAAATGACTATTAGCGTTCAAATACAAAAGTATTATTCAAAGAATATTTTTTCATGAATGGAACGAGCTAGATCCACGAGAATGATGTCACTCTATTTATCGCATGGTATTACATATGAAAAGTGAACATGTTTCTCAATAGGAATTTTTTTTTTTTATGCGACTTTTTCATAATTTTTTTGAAAAATGTAAAATATCTCGAGAACGGTTCATATTATCGTTCTAAAATTTATGCCAATCGTTTTCTAATGAAAAATTACATAAGAAATGTCTATTTGCGTCACTTTATTAGCGGTTTTGATTTTTTGACGATTTTTTCAAAATTTCATTCGAAAATTTAGGGGGGTTCTGAACATTCGATTACGTATAAAAACAATAGGCTTCCAGTGTTTATGGATTGTGATTTTTGTACCAAATTTGGTTCGAATCGGTCCATTCGTTCGTCAGTTATCGTCTCCACAGACTCACTGACACACACACACACATACTTTCACACACACACATACACACACACACACACACACACACACACACACACACACACACACACACACACACACACACACACACACACACAGACATCACTTCAAAAATGCTTGATTCGTGATCAGGGATGCTTGAAACGTGCTCTCCTGTCGAAAACTCGAATTCGAATTTTCGACCCCGTCACAATACTTTCCTTATACATTATGTATATAAGGAAAGTAATAAATTCATGCTATATTTCAGTATAATTTTTGTGTGAATCAATATTCGTTTGTTTTATTCTTATGGGTTAGATTCAAAAGTACTAAAAATGAGCCGTGTGGTATATGCTGCAGCACGTATTCAAATACGAAATTTTATTTTATAATAAATTTTAATTATTTCATTTTTCGTGAATAAATAAAAATGATTATAGTGCTAATAATTATCATTACAGCAATAAAACAATTGTGAAACGGCTTCAGATAGTTTATTCTTGTACATTCTTCTTACTTTTATAATAAATATCTAGCCTCAACTAAGAAGTAAATTCATTATCTCTCTGTCCCATGAGAAAGTTGCTCAGACCAGTGCACTTCATTTTTGAGCTATGTCACTGGGTGATTACCACTTTAAAGAGCCCATGTCCCAGCCAGCGATGAATTTCCTATTAATCTACTGAGACTTTTTTTACCATTTTTGAAGTTCCTATTACTGTATTTTATTAGAAATTTATCTTGTGTAAAGTTACTTTTGCTGTATTCATATAACTGTACATGCGTTTTAATTGTAGATATTTAAGAAATAATGTATACATGTGTATAGTGCATATATAGTGTATAGTATGTATATCATGTATAGTGTTCACATAGTGCATATTGTTTATATTGTGTCTTATGTTTATATAGAATATATAACATGTTAATATTTAATCCTGTTATAGACGGGGAAACTTACACTCTCCATAATATAACTTTTACTTTTTTTCATAAGTCTTATCACTTTCCCTATATATATAACGTATAAGGAAAGTATTGTGACGGGATCGAAAATTCGAATTCAACTTTTCGACGGGAGAGCATGTTTCAAGCATCCCTGATCACGAATCAAACATTTTTGAGCTGACGTCTGTCTGTGTGTGTGTGTGTCAATGAGTCTGTAGAGACAAACTCTCACGAGCAAATGGAGCGATTCGAATTAAATTTGGAACAAAAATCACAATCTGTGAATACTGAAAGCCTATTGTTTTTAAACGCAGTCGAATGTTCAGAACCCCCCTAAATTTTCGAGTGAAATTTTGAACAAATCAAAGTGAAATCAAAACATTTAATAAAGTTACGAAAATAGACATTTCTTATGTAATTTTCGCTTAGGAAAACGATTGACATAAACTTTAGAACGCTAGCATTAACCATTCTCGAGATATTTCACATTTTTCAAATACATTTATCAAAAAATGCCATAAATTAAAAGAAATATATTAACTGTTGAGAAACATGTTCACATTTCATATGTAATATCATGCCATAAATTTGGTGGCATCATTCTCGTGCATCTAGCTCGTTTCATCCATGAGAAAATATACTTTGAGTAACACTTTTGTATTTGACCGCCAATATTCATTTATCTGCTATAAGAATACATGACTTCTCCGTCCATAACGCTTGGTGGGACTTTGGAGCCGAATTTGACTGAATGTCTCCAACTTGGCGACTTTTTGAAATGTTACCAAAATAACGAAAATCTCGCTAAATGGATAAACATGACTCTAAATGAATGAAAATGACGACTAATTGTCGAAAATTCATTATCTTGGAAAGAATATAAGTATCTGCTATAAGAAAAACTCTTTTTTTAACGGTAAAAGTGGTAAATTCATTACATTATATAAGGAGAGTCATGTATTGCCCACATCAGATTTTTTTGCTTAATGACGTATGGCGATTAGTGTTAAAAATAGATACCTTGATTCGAATATTGAATTCACCTTTAAATGTGCAACGTGTCTGTGGTGAAATAATACTTTTCATTGTGTAGAGAAAAATATGCCTCGTGATAATGCACGAGAAAACTCTAACAGGCACTGTAAAAATACTTCTACAGTCAAATAACCTACCTTTGCCTGCTGTCTGTTGTCAACCTAGAAAATATATACTTTCTGAAAGGTAAGTAATAACATACTGGCAAGTTAAATAACAAATCATTATTAAATTTTTAATTACTTTTTAATAACATGTCATTTGCCATTTGATACCTGAGTATACACTTATAAAACCTAACTCAACAAAATGAAGCCTAAATCATTTTACATGGGTAGTTTTGCGATAACAAACATAATTTAGAGAATGAACTTCAATTATGTAATAAGTTCCTCATCTGACATAAATACTCACACCGTTAATATTGTAGCAAGTCGCATGGAAGGACGAATGGACGCATTGGGACTTTGCGAATTCAGATCAAAGCAAGCTGACTTGTAGCTCTTCAATTTTAGCAGGATTTCTAGCTGACAATCCTAAAACACTGCCAATTTTTTTGACCTCCAAAAGCGTACTCCAGCCGCCAACTGTCTTTTTCTTCTCTCCTGTTCTTAGTTCCTCCTTCGAGTTTTTCTAATATCATCATTCCCCATGGATCCGTCCACATCCTTTCTTGTCACTCCCAACTTTTACTCTGAATGGAAGACACGACTGTGGCGTAAACCCTGCCGGTGATCTGACAGCAAAATATAGTACTTTTCAGCTGTTGTTTTATATCACGGGATATACATATTGTCAAATTTAGTGTCAAGATTTGCGTCTTGCTGTCTGACTCCATTGTTCAAAGCAACTTTTATTTCATTGCCTAAAACTCGACTTCAACTCCGACTCATCTTGATATTTATTGTTCTGAATACTGCACAGTGTCAAAAGATCAAATTTTTCCTAAACGTGCACATATGTCATTAGAGTTCCACCATTCTTGGTTTCTAAGAAACTTCTAGGGAGTCTGGAAATTCCTATAAAACCTCTTTCTTTTCCACCAAAGGAGGAAATCAAAAACAGCCTTCGTAAGGTTTTGTATCACGGGGTCATACAAAAGTCCGCAAAGTTTCACTCTTCACACTTCTTACACTAAGTTACAAGAGACCATTAATAATGTCTGTAAAGTATTTTAGAACTCTTCCAATTTTCTTCTCCTGCTGGGATGGGGAGAATTAAAAATCCGACTGCGTGAGGTATTGTCTCGTGGTTAATACTATTAGTGTGAAAAATTTAATGTGCTAGGTAACTGGATGACTTTTTTAATGGTTTGAAACGACGAAAACATGTTAATTAAAAAAGTTAGATAATTTTATACTGATATAGTGCATAAAGGCTCATTTTTAACACTTTACAACATAGTTGAATTGTATTTATGACTTTGTTCATTCTGTCTGTTTGTATGTATGTATGTCTGTCTGTCTGTATGTATGTCCCTTAGCACGATAACTGCGGTAAAAATGACTTTATCAAAATAAAATTTTAGTACCTTGTTCAGACGGTCTGTGGGACCTATGGAAATATAAATGAATAATATCTCCCAATTAGTTTTGAATTGAATCCGGGTTGAAAAATGAAATACATTGAACCCTATCGGATCTAATTTTCAAACATTTTTTAAGCGAATTTAAAATTCACAAGTTGCTTCGAAAGTTTTAGAAAATATTCAAATTATCTCATAAAATATATAAAAATATTCACCAAAATGTATTGAGTAGTCTTTTAAATAAAAAATAAAATAATAATTACACCTTTTATATGAAGAGATCACGTGAACATTATATGCAGAGATCCAGTGAACATTATATGAAGATATCACGTGATCCACTTCAAAATAAAATATGGTATCCATCTTTTGTTAAAATTGTGATTTTTAAAGTTCTGTTTAATTCATACTTAGTGTTGTATCTGTCCTAAAACAGCTTTATTTTTGCTTAAATTCTGTGTATCTACATACTGAAACAACGCAATTATAATATATTTGAATTTAAAGGATCATAAAACTTTGATTATTTCTACAACGAAGCCTAATATTTCTTATGGAGAATGTAAACACCAAAAGATGTAGATTGAGTTGTATAGGAATTGCTGCATTTCTTTAAAGCAAAATTATTTAGCTCATGGAGTCTGCAATATAGCTGATATGAATGAAATATTCATTGATTTTACACAGAGAAGGACGATTTTTTCGATGAAGTTTTAAGCATAGAGTTTAATTACTTGTACCTTCATGGTCTTAAATGTTTAAAATGAAATATTATAGTATTGTGATGAATGAAATGAATAAGAAACTGCTTATGAATGAAATGCTGCTTTTATAGAGAGAGCCAGATGTGTCATATTTCGATGACGTCCTTTGAATAAATTTCATTTGTTTTCGATGAAGTTTTCAAATATAATAAATTATTGTAGTATTATAATAATTTTAAAAACATTACCGATGAATGTATTGCATTTTAGAGATATTTAAACCAGGCAATTTATATTTCAATGTCTTCATTTGAATGAAGTTTATTTTTTAAATGAAGTTTTAAGTTTTCAAATATAATAAATTAATGTATTATTGTGGTAATTTCAAAAATATTACTGAGGAATGTATCGCATTTCAGAGATGTTTAAATAAAATTGCATTGAAGTTGGAATGTGTTTCATAATAAATGCTTCATGCATGTTTGATCTTTCTTGTTTAACATATCTTTAACAGTGCATAATTAAGTATATCTGTAAATGTGTAAGATTGTACATAAATATATTATATAATTAGCAAATAAATCACTGCATATTGCAAAATATGGTATAAAAACATAATAAGATAGAAAATAAGTATTATAAAAATGAAATTGTATGTAAATAGTATAGAAATAATTGCAAATTTTATAGCATCTTCTGAAAGTATATTGAAATTAATATTTGTTAATTTTAACCGTATAAAATAATGAAACTTAAAAAAATAAATAAAGTCTGTAATAACCAAAGTGGGTGGATGCAGTTACTTGCTCTTTCCTATTATTGAAGTTGATCGCAAATAATTCTACATCAAATTCCAGATCGATTTGAAACTCCCTATGCGATCAATTTCATCATTTATTTTCTTTTATATACAGGAGAACATCTTGCTCATCATAACAATATTGAATGAAAACAAAATGTTGCCAGCGCATGGCCTTGTCTACACAATGTAATGGAATTACTTCTTTTGCAGCAAAGAGAAATGCTGGATCCACGGGCATAATGATTTGAATGTTACATTGAACGTTTAAAACCTTTCCTGGATGGCAACATGTAAAACTAGTTATAAATACCCTTTTAACTTATATTTCGCGCAAATATAACTTGACAATTATATTATATATTGATATAATCAGGAAAAAGTAATATAATCCACATATTTCAAAAATTAAATTAATTCATGAGGTTGCCGTCATTTTCATCGATTTGGCACTATTAATAAATATCGTCATGTTGGCGATTTAACCAAGCAAATTTTTATTTGATCTTGTTGCAAAAATACACTGTTTGACCTAAGAAAGAAGAAGGATCAAAATTATTTCTTAACAGTTGTAGATACTTAATTTTCATATGCCTGCTTTCTTTCATTATGTGTTAGAAAAATTTATTCTCACAAGCAGCAGTTTCATTTGTTGATATTCATCGTGTGTTGTTCTATGCAATTTTGAAGTTGGTGTGAAATTTATATATGAAGATGGCTCCTTATGTAAATTTTAAGCACATAGACTTGTAAAAGATATTGTTCCCTGTCGAATAGCATATTTGAATTTGCTCTACTTATGAACGACGCAAGCAGTGATTCTTTCCTTTTAATGCAGCTGTACCTGTCTCAAGAGCAATAAGCTTCGCAACATTAAAGATAATTAAAGTAATAATTAACGGAAGATATAAAGTATAAAATAGCATATTTCACAACGTGAAATAAAGTGCAAACAGTGATAAGTAATCATACGTGATTTTCAGAAATCCTTAGATTTCATTTTTCCATACAAAAAGTTTAGACATCAGCGCCAAATCAGCGGTAGACGGCTGATTTGGGTGTCGATCAAATAGAAAATGGCTACATATCAAAATTAAAATTTGTATCGCCACCTAGTGTGAAAAACGAATATATAAAGGACGAAAAATGGGAAATATAGATAATTAAAGAAATATGAACATAAAAAGCAAACAAAATGTATAAAATGCAATAAGTTCAACAAGAGAAACAAAAATAAATTCGAGTAACAGATAAAAGAGAAACAGAACTCAGACACATGGCCATAGAGTACCCGAAAACACAGTGCCAATGTCAAACCATTAACCAGATAACTTAAATTTGTGTTAATATAAAAACCTTCAAGGGAATACATACAAATCTGAGATCACTTTTATATAATGAACGCAAAAGAAATTATAGTCCTTGTCAGCATTAATTAGCGATTGTTTCTTTAAAATCGAAGAATTTATTAACGTTGAGGGTTTCCATTTGGCTGACATTGTCTAGCGCTCATTTAGACGTTAAGATTCAAGCTTGTTGCATTGAAGAAGGAAATTCAATAATTTCTGAAATGCCCGCATGCTTGGTTATATTTATTACTTTCCCTGCAATACATGGTAATGCATAGGGTAAGTATTGGAATCATGCCGAAAATCGCATCTCGAGTTTTCGACGGATCTACGCGTTTCGAGACCTCTAGAATAAAACAAAAAACCATTTTTAGCGCGACGTCTGTGTGTGTGTCTGTCTGTCTGTGTGCCTGTGTGTCTATCTGTCTGTGTGTCTGTCTGTCTCTGTGTCTGTTCAATGTATGTATCCACTCTAACTCAAAGACTAATGGACCTAATTTCATAAAATTTGGTAGTTAAGTCACTTGGATGTGACCATGGTGCGGATTAGTTTTTGGTACGATTCGTAAAAACAGAACTCGCTTTTTTTGCGAAAGGGCCCGTAAACATTTCATTTATCTGCTCTAGCTAAAATACTAACTGACCAAATTTTACAAAATTTGGTAGATAACTTACTTGCTGGATACTCTGGTGCTGATTAGAATTTCGTACGATTCGGAAAAGAAGAACCCGCCTTTTCATACGAAATGGTCTCAAAAATGTCATGTATCCACTCTAGATAAAATACTAATTGACCAAATTTCACAAAATTTGGTAGATAAGTTACTTACGGGATACTCTGGTGCTGGTTAGATTTTGGTACGATTCGAAAATGAACAACCTGCCTTTTTTTAAGAAATGGTCAGCCAAAATGGTCAAAATTTAAAAAAATGACTAAGTAGTGTATGCTCAAATGTATCAATTAAATTCTTATTTTATACTCAATTTTTGGGGTGGAAAATAATATAACACACTCCATTATACTTTAGAACTAACCGGTCTCAAGATATTTGAGATTTCTTGCATTTTTGTTGCGCCAATTTTTGACCAATTACCAAATAAAAGCAAAAATTGAATTAAAAATGCAAATTTAGTGTTACTTGGTTCGATTAAACTCAATGAATTATTAAAGAAATAATGAAAATATGAATTGGAGTCTACAGCGAACGTCATGTGCTGCCCACATCAGATTTTTACCTCTGCATTTTTGTGATCCAGTCCATTACTGACTGTGCACGAAGACACGTGCTTTAAATACTAAACGTCTACGTTCTTTACATTCTTTACATACAATACCAAAAATGGCGAAATATCCATAAAAATTCGGCATTATTTCGACAAATTTGTCGCCATGTGTGAAAAGCATACAGAGAGATATTTTTGTGTATGTTATTTATTAAAAATATACAAAAGAGCTTTTCTTTAAAAAAACCCATAATACTATATGCGTTTAAACTGCTATCACAATAAGATATAACACAGCTGCTCAGCTGCAATTTCTGATATTTAAAATTGTTCACCATGAAAAGTACATACTCCCAACACTTGAAATTGTTCACTATCAAAAATAAACATTCCCAAGTTCGTACATAAAGTGACCGCCACACAGAATGACACAGGTCTTATCAAGACTTCTTCGATGTGATATAGAGACATTATCGTTAATGGCCCACAAGTACTTTAATTAAAAACCACCTAAATGACTGTTACATGAAAAAGCTTCTAAAGGAAATAACTCCTCGTGATGAGATTGCAAAGGTGAATGCGGCGTAAGTGCTCATATATCTAAACCAGCAATCTATTCTGCTAAAAGTTAACTGTTTCTGCAGTAAAGCTATGTATTGCTGAGTTAAAAATATATATTTATCACATGAGGTACACGGGTTTCTAATTTAGGGTTTAACTTCGGGCGCGATTTATATGTCGTGAATAACTTGAATTGTTCGAGGCAGAAGTTGTGACAAGAGAATTTGTGCTTATAATTTTATTAATTATTCGTTATATATATTATGTGTACATAACTGACTTACTGGCTGAGTTAGGGTGTGTGTGATGTATTAAAATTTCCGGGCATTTCTGCTATAGACAGAATCTTGGTTCTGGTTATCATTTGGTGCATGTCAGCTTCGAGATCAAGGGGACAATTAAAATAAAAGAAATTGAATTAGGAGTGACAGTGCAAAGTAATAATAATAAAAAAAGAACTCAAACTACTATAATTAAGAAAAGAGCACTTCCACTCTCGCTATTGGTTTTAGATCAATTTGATCTGTCCAGGCCAAGGCCCAAAATTTAATTTTTCTAAAATTCCAATTAAGGGTGGCATTGTACAGAAACAACTAAACGAATATAAAGCCGATTTTAGAAATGGTCGAACATTCCACATGAGCCAGAATCTGATTTTATTTGATCAGACTCAACTTCAGTTCGCATGCTTGCCTATATTTATTTACGCTGCATTTTACGTTGTTATACAATTCATTACTGATTGTAAGCAAAGAGATGTTCTTTATATACCAAACCTTCGCTTTCTTTACATACTGTCTCTAAAATGGTGGCGTGTCCCTAAAAGTCAACATGTTGGCAATATTTCGCCAAATTTGTCATGAAGTGTGAAAGGCATACAGAACCAGCGACCTTAATGTATATCAGTTATGAATAACATGCAAATGTCATTTTCTTATAAAAAACATAATATAATATGCGTTTAAATCGTTATCGCGCGTGATATGAAAAAAGCTGTTCAACTGCAATCTCTGATACTTAAAATTGTTCAGCATCAAAAATATACACTCACAACACTTGAAATTGTTCACCATCAAAAATATACATTCCCAACCTCGTACATACAGCGACCAGAACGACACAGGTCTTACCAAGACTTCTCCGATGTGATGTAGAGACATTATCGTTAATGGTCCACAAGTACTTTAATTAAAAACCACCTAAATGACTGTAACATGAAAAAGCTTCTAAGGGAAATAACTCCTTCTGATGAGATTGCGGAGGTGAATGTGCTATAAGTGCTCATATAACTAACCCTGCAATCTATTCTACTAAAAGTTAACAGTTTCTGTAGTGACGATATATATTGCCGAGTTAAAAATATATATTTATCACATGAGGTACACGAGTTTCTAATTTAGGGTTTAACTTTGGGTGCGATTTAGGTGTCGGGAATTTCTTGAATTGATCGAGACAAAGATTGTTACAAGAGAATTTGTGTTTACAATTTTATTAATTATTCGTTATATATATAGTATATATATTCGTTATATATATTCGTTATATATATTCGTTATATTATAGTATGTTATACTATATTCGTTATATATATTCGCTATATTATAGTATGTATTTAATTAACTGACTGGCTGAGGGAGGGGTTGATGTATTAAATTTATTGAGAATTTCTGCTATAAACAGAATATTTGTTTCCGTTATCATTTGGTGCATATCAGCTTCGAAATCAAGGAGATAATAAAAATTTTTTTAAATTGAATTAGGAGTGACAGTGAAAAAGAATAAATTAAAATGTCTCAAACCACTTGGTTTAAGTATAAAGCACTTCCACCACTCTATAGAATCTTGGTTTTAAATCAATTTCATCTGTCCAGATCAACAAAAAAATTAATTTTTCGAAAATTCCAAATTAAGGGTGACTTTTTAAAGAAATCACTGAAAGAACACAAAACCAATTTTTGTAATGATCGAACATTTTGCTTGAGCCAGACTCTCGGTTTTGATTTTATTTAACCAGACTCAGCTTCTAGATCAACGTCAAAATCGAAAATATCGAAAATTCGAATTAGGGGTAACGATAGAAAGAGATTAAACGCTTACACCCTATTTCTCTTTCAAGCGCGTAATTCCATTTATATACTTAAAATTAAAACTGTGTTTAATATTTACAGGTACTAGATGTTTAGGTCTCATATTTAGTGGTTGCTAGCGCTGTTAAAATGACTAATTTTAAAATATAACTTAAAAGTTAATATTAAATACGCAATTAAATTTAGCGTCCAGTCAATAAATAAATAGAACACACCGTAAAATTCTGTGCAAATAAATGTAGATTATAGACGACCGTTTCGAAAATTCTTCAATTTCCTTCTTTAAATAATAAAATCCATTTAATATCAATAAAATTTCGTAGAATAAAAATGATTAATGACTTGCATATGACGCCATATTTTGCAGATTTATCTCATAATTACCTTTAATGGTATTTTATAATTATCATGTTTTATTATTTATCTTCGTTGCACTTACTAGATAATATTTTTGTATTTTATATTGCTTTTTCTCCTTTTGCTTCTATTTCATTACACTAAGTGACAATATCATGTTGGGATAGTTATTGGTGTCATTTTGCTAAAGCTTTATGGTTTAGCTTTTTCACTTGGCGGTTTTTTACACTGTAGAAATGAATCGAATAATTTACGAAACGATTGTATTATAAATACCGCCAAAAACTATTGTTCTGATATGCATGTATGGTATAAAAGTTACTTTTATCGTGTAAATATGTCCCTTTATTTGGCGATTTCTTAGTGATTTGAACACATTAGAATTATTGCTACATATTCATTAAACCTGATACCTATATTTTTTATTATTTTACCTATATAAATTATAATATATAAAGTACTGTGTATTGAATGTATCGAATAAGTTTACGAAAGAAGAGCATACACTTTTCTCGATTTATAGCACATTTTCTGATAAATTTACAGAAAAAATTGTATGAAATTAAAATAAGTTACAGGTATCGTTAAATAATCTGACTTCGGCGAAAATTTTTGTGAAAAATTGATAACTTGACGGCGCTTTGAAAATGTTTCCAATTTGATGAAATTTTTGCCAAATAGGTAGAACTGACGCTCGATTAATGATTCGAAAATGACAAACATTTTATATGTTCTAATATCTATCGTCCTATATTGCTTAGCGGATAATGGCAATATTTCTAATTGTCACATTATATTTGCGTGAAAACTTTTATACAACGCCATCTAGAAAATCACCAAACGTTTATGATCATTTATGTCATCGTTAGAAATACTCTGCAATGAATCGTTAGTTTGCTGTGAAAAAATTAGAGGCATTATCCTACGTAGAGGAAGCCATGTGCTGCCCACATTAAGTTTCTTATTATTTATATATATTTTCCAACACAAATATGCACATTATTTTTGCTTATTATAAACATTTCTGATATTTTTAAATTGCAATTATCATCAAAATTTAAATTCAGAAAATCAAATTTTGGAATACAAACCGAAAATTCTAAATGGACAATAACACATTATCTACAAATTCCAGCTACCCAAGTTGGTTTCTCATTTAGAGTTCCAAAACTACTGCAGAAATATACGTGATATCTTTGGAATTTTCCAGTTTAGGTTGAAATGTGAAATATAAAAATCATATCTCGGGGGATATTCAATATCAAAAGAAAAAGAGGTGGAAGATAAACTTTTCTCAATTTGATCTGACAGATGAAAACGGTTAAAGAAAAATAGATAACATTTTTCAGTTGTGGAACATGTTGTCAAATATAAAGTGAAAAAGAAGATATAGAAAATATCTACCGAGTTATTTTCTGTGAACCGATGGAAAATATGTCTCAAAACTAGAAATACAGATTCTTAAAATAAAGGATAGCAACGTTAGTTTCAGAATTGATAACATTACATATTTAACAAAATCTGATGTGGGCAACGCATGACTTTCCTTATATAATGCAATAAATTTACTACTTTTACAGTTAAAAAATGATAATCTTATAGTAGATACTTATATTCTTTCCAAGATATTGAATTTTCGTCCATGAGTCGTCATTTTCTGTGATTTAGCGTTATTTGTATTCATTTGGCGAGATTTTCGTTAATTTAACAACATTTAAAAAAGACGCCAAGTTGGCGACATTCCACTAAATTCGTCGTCAAAATCTCGCCAAGCGTTAGGGACGGAGAAAAAAGTTATTCTTAAAGCAGATAAATGACTATTGGCGTTCAAATACAAAAGTATTACTCAAAGTATATTTTTTCATGAGTGGAACGAGCTAGATCCACGAGAATGATGTCACCAAATTTATCGTATGGTATTACATATGAAAAGTGAACATGTGTCTTAATAGGAAATATTGTTTTTTATTTGATATGATTTTTTGATAATTTTTTTGAAAATGTGCAATATCTCGAGAACGGTTCACGTTAGCGTTTTAAAATTTAGGTCAATCGTTTTCTAATGAAAAATTACAGAAGAAATGTGTATTTATGTAATTTTGTTAGAGGTTTTGAGTTTTTGACTATTTTTTTAAAATTTCACTCGAAAATTTAGTGGGGTTCTGAACATTCGATAATATTGTATAAAAACAAACATTCGATGTATAAAAACAATAGGCTTCCAGTGTTTACGGATTCTAATTTTTGTACCAAATTTTGTTCGAATTGGTCCATTCGTTCGTCAGTTATCGTCTCCACAGACTCACTGACACACACACACACACACACACACACACACACACACACACACACACGCACGCACACACATACTTTCACACACACACACACACACATACTTTCACACACACACACACACACAGACATCACTTCAAAAATGCTCGATTCGTGATATTGGATGCTTGAAACGTGCTCTCCCGTCGAAAACTCGAATTCGAATTTTCGACCCCGTCACAATACTTTCCTTATACATTATATTATATAAGGAAAGTAATAATACGAAATCTGTGAGCATAAGACATGCATTTGAATTACATAGTATATTTTGTACGTATCCTTGGTGTAACTTTATTATGATAATATACATGTTATCCAAAGAGGATCCAGTACAGAAAAATTTTGAAAATAGTAAATTTTTATTAACCTTTAACAATTTTATTAAGCATAATATTGATTGTCATAATTACAGGATGATGATAAATTAAATAAAGTTTGCATATTCAGACCTACCTGCTGCATAACTTATAGCCAGAAAACTTTCACCTTTAACACAATTGCTAAAGGTAGGGGCGCGGTAGCCCATTGGTTAGCGCGCTGGAGTTGCACTCGGTAGGCCCGGGTTCGATTCCAGCCACTGCCAAAACTGCCGCCGTGTTCATGCGGAGTACGATCACGTTAAACATGTGGGTCCGAAAGTCCTTCCGAGAGGTTGGTGGTAGGGGAAGGAGGGTACGGTCCCTGTGGATGCCTCCCCCACTGGGTTCCGGTCTAAATTGGGTGGCACTTCCCGACCGTTCAAACAGTTACCTTACACCTTTCTGGTAGGTCGGACGGTCTGGGTTTCAACAACAACAACAACAATTGCTAAAGGTGTCATGCGGGAAAGATTCTTTCAACTAAAGTTAGATCCAAATCTCACCACGGCACAAATATTCCACTTATAGAATTTTTCTGTCATTGTACAATAATATTAATGTGAATAAATTTACTATTTGAGATGAATGTCGCAAAGGAGATGGTAATTTTTGCACATTCACTGTAGAATTTTCAAAGAAAGCGCATCTGGGTGCCTTTGCAGAAGTTCAGCACATTAAAACGTTTAGATTTTTCTGTGCTCAGTTAAAGTCAAGAGGTGCTTACCCCGAGCATGACTGGCTTCGTTATTTTTACTTGGCTCTGCGCATGTGACGACATGGTAATTAAGAACGCGAGCATTTTGTTCCCGGGTTCTCAAAAGGGACCGAACCTGTCAACTGCGACTGTCATCTTACTCCACCGATGTCACTAAATTTCCTTGGACGTCACTAGATTCTATGTGCAAAGCCCAATTTAAAATCTTTGAGCTCGTTGTTTACGTCTGGATACTGCCACATCAAAATTAACAAACAATTTTTAATGGTAATAATGGGAAAACATTTTGTGTTTTGGCAACTCATCTCAAAGTTTATTCTGCACCGTGACATCACGAATGACGAAACTTAATTCCGATGTCGTCATGCTGATAACTTTTTGAATGGTTACTTGGCTGAGTGCCCAACCATATATTGATGATCCTTGGTTAAAGTCACACGATAAGCCACAATATTATTACTTGATCTAGATCTATTGAGGATGCTGTTTTACCAGAATAAAAATAGCGCTTCAGCTGCGATAAGTTTTTCTAAAATTTTAAGATTTGGGTCGTGGTCCTCTAGTAGTAACAAATATTTGCAAAATGGTTGTAAAATTCGAGGAGTATTAGATATGTGGACGTGAAATTTGACATGTGAATTCCATGCAATGTGATTGTCTTAGATATGTTCCACTGTACGTAAAGGTAAAATGTAGATACTTTTATTCCTCATACACTAATGAATCAATTAAAAAGCTAAAAATCAATTATTTAATCATATTTTTTGCCAATAAATTGCAAAACCTACATGCATTGATCGGGCCTTAGTTAGATATCAAACAGATATATTACCTTAACGAAAATTGTCAGAAAAATATAAACCTCTAATAGTAACAGAGAAAATGTGCAACCCAACATGTATATTGAAATCTTTTGGCATTTTCGTTAGCCTATAATTAAGATTCAGTTAATTAGCATCCAGCTATGGGTCCGTTCGCACTTTATGCACCCAAAGTGTTTCCGAAACGAACGTCTGCGTTCATTATTTATATACTCATCAATTTACATTTTGTGTTAACTTTAATTTACTTTTAGCTTTATTTTGTTGTACATTGTGTCAACATTATTTTACTGTTAGCTTTACTTTACTGTACATGGTGTTAGCTTTATTTTACTGTACATAGTGTTAGCTTTATTTTACTGCACATTGTGTTTGCTTTGTTTTACTTTACTAATCGTATTTCTTAAGTTAATACCAAGAAAAGGAAACTTCAACTGCAATGTTCCAATCACCATGGCTACGAATATTGATTTTTGTTTAAATTTTAAGCTTCATTAGCATTAAGTATATATATATATATATATATATATATATATATATATATATATATATATATATATATATATTTATATATATATATTAAGTGCCTTTTTTGAATTATTTTAATATATTTCTCTAAAAGATCTTTCATAATCAATTTCAAAAACTTTTAGAAAACTTAGTTTTAGCTTGGTAAGGAGTTCAAAGATATGGAATGCTTCAGGGAGCCAATTACAATTGTGACTTGGAATGTACGAAAACATGCAGGTTCGCACTTTCTTTGTAGAAAAATTCTCGTATTTTGACATCGGCATAAACTAAAATATTTCTATTTCTAATTCTGTATATGCACTTTATAAATTTAATTTTACATACCAAAGCAGCTTTGATCAAGAATATCTATAATTACTTTTCAAATCATAACTTTCATTCCTGCCTGAAACTCAATATGGGCATTTCTAAATTAATGCCAAAATCCAAATGTCCTGCCTTTTCCTAATAACGCGAAATTGGGAGATTGGACCTTATTAACGCATTTATACTACGCATCGCGTCACCGGTCTTGAATATGTAATTTTGTACACCCCCTTATCGGTGAAGAGGATTGGGTGATTTTGAAGTCAACTCTCTTTAATTGTCTATTAGATTGTTCACTGATTTATGCCATCCGTAACTGGGGAGTGTCTTTTAATTCCCCCAGATGGGGAAGGAACTTCCGAGTATTTTGAAATTCAATTTGGATTCGTGCAAAAGTGGTGTTGGTTAAATCGAATTTGAATCATAAGCTCCAAACTTTAATTACACGTCTTGTAATTCTACTTAAAGGTATATAGAATAATCATATTAAAATTACTCATATGTATATTAAACATGCATTCTATTTTCACAGTGTCTCATATACAATTCCAATTAAATAATTCCTTAATGCATGTTCATTTGTGTGTCTGTTTGAAAGCGAATATATAAATACAAATTTTATAGTAACTGCATATTAAAAACTGTTTTATAATGTTATTATATATCGGAATATTATTGAAGATTTGTAGTAGATAGTTATAATATATATATATATATATATATATTCTGGTATTCAGACAAGTTTATTACTCAAGTGTTTATTTCGTGATACTTATTTCCTTTTACGTTTATGACTGACATCCTTTATATCACTTTTAGTTCGCCAATCCGGTGGTCGAGTGGTTAGGGGCATGCGTTTCCGTCTGATCGCTGGATTGCAGGGTTGCGGGTTCGAATCCCGACAGCGGGCATGGATGTTGTCATGTTGAGGCCATGTCAGACTTCGGCTCATCGGGGAACCTCTATAAAAGTGAAGCTGTAAATCTCCTCCCCTTCTCTATGGGATACCCTGGGGGGTCTTGTGGGCGTAGGGCGTAGGCGCTCCTTCACCACGGGGGAGTTAGTAACGAACTTTTAGTTCAGAATTTAAAAGTATTAACTTCTTTTACAACTAGGACGCTGCCATAGTTGATGTAGGATAGACAATGGCCATTTTGAAAGCGACTAGACTTATATATAAACTTGTATGTATATAATTTCGTTGAAGCAATATTTTTGTGGTTTGGGGCTTTAGTTTACGCTTTGCATAACCATATTTATAGCAGAATGATGTCCTTTAATATACACTACTCTTTACGAAAATTTCAAAACCTAGAAGGACTAATGGTGATAACTTGAAATTTATAGTTTAGGTACATTCGCTCGGAATATGTAAATTATTGCAATTTCAGTCAAAATGCGAATGCCATTTCAGGAAGCGACCTGGCATGCCCAAGGTTCTTTAATTTAAGGTTGGGCAATCAGCCCGGTAACGAATAAAAAAGTTGTCAACTCAACGCCATAAGCATAGCATTTCGTGATTCGCGTGACGCCAAGGACCAAGGAGGGCTTTTAGAGTCGTTGCCAAACACAGGAAGTTTTTCCATTAATACAAAAAAAAAATGTTTGCTAATTTTGAAGTGGCAATATCTAGACGCAAACAACTTGCACAGACATTTTAAATTGTGTTACAATGGGGTATCAATCTACTTGGCAATAAGGCATATTTCTTGACGAATTATTATTTAACTTTCTTAACATAATGGTCGGTACATGTTTAAAGTATCACGAATTTTGTATCGTTCATTTTGAATCATACTATCCTAACGCCAAGAGTCAGTGTACCATTGTGTTTAATTCGTGATCTCACCTGATACGAATTCTATTATATCTCAACAGCCAGCGATGAGTCAGAGATGTTTTAAAGGCAAATGTGTTACACTTTCTTCAGAGTTTTTCTGAACCGAAACATCCAATACATATTCCAATCACGAAAGTAATCACTTTTTTCCTTGCATTTATGTTTTCCAGACATTCCCTCAATCGAACATGTCTGGGACATGGTAGCTAAGAAACTGGTGTCTAACTAATCTGCAATCTACCACAATCGAACTTTGCACATGCATAGAAATAGCTTGGTAGGTTATTGCCCAAGATGATATCAAAATATTTTATTACATAATGCTACGATACCACGCTGTATAGAAGCTATTATTGGCGGCTTCACAAAATAGTGAATTTTGAAGCAGAGAAAAATTTTGCAAAGTTTTGCAAATGTAATCTGTTATCTAATATAACATGAGTAAGTGAGATAAATTTAATTTAAATACCATTTTTTTCTTCCTTGTTGCAACTTTCAAACATCGAAATGCATTAGTTTATTTTTCATTTTCCTAGAAAAATGTCTGCAATCGTGCAATAAATCACGAATACAGAGAAATTGGCATAATATCCTTAAAAATTAAGTTATTAAATATTAAAATCATATAATTCTTTTACGAAAATTTATGAATACGTACAATTTCCTTGTATACCAGACTGATTCCATTGTCGAATATGTTTATATGCTTTACCCTAGCAACATGTCATTACGATATCTAATATGCCAATATCTAACATAATTACATTATTTATATTTTCTGCATCAATAGATCCTGATTTCATTCCACAAGTTGAGTAGATTTTGAACTTTGGAAGTCAGGCCTTTTGGATTGCCAATTATAATTATTCAATGAGTTATGTTTTCTGTTCAAACATATGTCAATAATATGTCGTTATATGTAAAAGGAGTTACATATTTTTATGAATTTTCTTACAAGGGTAAATTTTACTTTTGTGTAATTTTTTTGAGTTTGTGCCAAGCATTTGTTATAAAAGGTAAGACAACATATGATGATTATTATAATCAATAAATATCTAGTAAAATGTAAAATATCCATTAAAATATCGCATAAGACAGATTAGTAACAGTATTTTAATATTTTTTTTCTTTTCATCTATTCTGGCAACACTTTGAGAGTATTAATTTAAAAATTTAACTAAATGCTTTACTTACCTTTTAAGATTTTACTCCATAAGGACAACGGTTGCTTTTCCTGTCACTAAGCATATGATTTTCTTCAGACTTTTTATAAATATAAATTAAAAAAAAATCTGATTAGGCAACACATGACTTTCCTTATATAATGCAATGAATTTACTACTTTTACAGTAAAAAAAATAGGTTTTTCTTATAGTAGATACTTATATTCCTTCCATGATATTGAATTTTCGACAATTAGTCGTCATTTTCTTTGATTTAGCATCATTATTATCCATTTGGCGAGATTTTAGTTAATTTGGCAACATTTCAAAAAGTCTCCAAGTTGACGACATTCCGCCAAATTCGTCGCCAAATCTCGCCAAGCGTTATGGACGGAGAAATAAGTTATTCGTATAGCAGATAAATGACTATTGGCGTTCAAATCCAAAAGTATTACTGAAAGTATCTTTTCTCATGTGTGGAATGATCTAGATCCACGAGAATGGTGTCACAAAATTTATCGCATGATGTTACATATGAAAAGTGAACATGTTTCTTAACAGTTAATATATTTTGTTTAATTTATGGGATTTTTTGAAAAATTCATTTGAAAAATGTGCAATGTCTCGAGAACGGGTTCTAGCGTTCTACAGTTTATGTCAATCGTTTTCTAAGAAAAAATTACATAAGAAATGTCTATTTTCGCAACTTTATTAAAGGTTTTGATTTTTTGATGATTTTTTCAAAATTTCACTCAAAAATTTAGGGGGTTCTGAACATTCGATTACGTTTAAAAACAATAGGCTTCTAGTATTCACGGATTGTAATTTTTGTACCAAATTTCATTCGAATCTCTCCATTCGTTCGTGAGATATCGTCTCCACAGACTCACTGACACACACACACACACACACACACACACACACACACACGCACACACATATTTTCACACACACACACACAGAAACTTTCACACACACACACACACACAGACATCACCTCAAATATGTTTGATTCGTGATCAGAGATGCTTGATAGGTGCTCCCCCGTCGAAAACTCGAATTCGAATTTCTGACCCCGTCACAATACTTTCCTGATACATTACGTATATAAGGAAAGTTATAAAGCCGAACAAGAAATATGTTCCAAATCGTGGAAATATATGTTGACACAGTACAGAATTGTTCAAATGCAAATAAATTCGAAACAGCAAAATAAATCCAGATTGAAACTTCGCAATTACATAACTTCATATAATCATTATATAAATTCAAAATACCTTACTTTAGACAAGTCACTTTTATTTGTGATTTAAGTGATACCTGTATATCTGTATCTAGTATAGATGGACATTTTATTATTGGAATTTTGTTATAAAGAGTCTTGTTACTCCATCCTGATCCATCATTACAAAACAAAATATATGTAAAGAATACACTTAAACATGGATGTATCTCTCAGACTGTTACCAATTTTGGATTTCAAAAAATAAATTCTTTAAATTCCTTAATGTCCATAAGCAGTCTGCAACATTAAGTAATTATACGAGATTCCTGGGAATGTCCTTAAGTAAACCAATAATGTTTTAAAGGTAGGTCCATGACCGTACATGTAATGTCTGTCCACATAAAATTACCATGCTCGATTGAATGAAATTGAATGTAGCGCCCCTAGCGGAGAACTTAAAATGTTAAGATAGCGAACACTTCAATAAATCGAGATAGATTACAAAGTTGTAGAACAGCATCTAATTAATTGAAATCGACAATAAAACTTATAAAGAAGGCGTTTATTTGACAATCCGTTTATTGGCTCATTATTGCCATATTTAGAAACACTTATATAAACAATGCATAAATGTCCCGGAATATAATATACATCCTGTTAAAAATGTCCTCAGTCAAAAACAATGGACATTTGAATTCAAGAAGAATATTCTCTCCTACCTTAGTAGCAATCAGATATTAGTCCAATATTAGCTTATTATTGGCTCCAATATTCAATATGAGAAAGTGGATATTTTGACGGAATTGGCCCAGTTTTGACTTAAAGTATCGGGACAATATTGAGCTAATAGTTCCAATGTAACACCAATATTGACGTAATATTGTAAAGAAAATATTATCCAATATTTGAGGCCAATGTAACACAAATATTTGTCCAAAATTGGGATTGAATTGGAAATATTTCTAATGTAATACCCAGATATAAAATATTGATATAATACAAGACCAACATTAAATGATACTAGAGTGCTTTAATAAGCAGTGCAGATGTCACCCTGTTGCAAGCACTGATGATGCCTATTTTTGCAGTTATTTATTGCGTTCCATATACGTGCTTTGTTCGTTTATGGCATCGATTCCTGCTGATTGCATAATGCAAACAACTCTGCAATTGGCTTATTTTTATTTATTTTACTTAGTTTCCCAGTCCATAACCCTATTTATTTTAAATACTCCGCTAGGGGCGTGTCAGTTACTTACTTTCGATCGGGGATGGTCACTTTACTATAGATAGACCTAACGTTAGGGGTGTCCAGAATTGAACAATGTTTCAGAAACCACCCATACTCAAGTTTTTCCCATTATTTGATTCAACTGTGGTCTATAAATATTTTTTCCAGAATTTTAAAATGTTATCCTGAGATCCCTCAAAGCCTCCGAACATAAGTCACAGTCACAGGTTTTCTCGTGTTTTAGTGCATTTACAAGCTATACAATTTCTGGATAAATGTCAAATACTACAAAGATGTATATTTGTACTATATACACATATTGTATTGCAAAATTAAATAATTAATTAAATTGTTCGAATTTTTTAATTCAAAAATGACTATTAGAAGCGGAAATTAACAGAAGATAAGCCAGCAGAACCATATATAGAGTTTATTATTGTCAGAATACCGAAGAAAATTATGCAGTGCGACGAGATGCAACAGATCGATTAAAACTATCTGATAATCAGGCAACAATGCTTATATCTGCTGTGACAAAAGCATTTGGCGGCGATTTTGATGATTTTGATATATCCAGATCCACTACACGTCGAAGTCGAATGTGAATCGACAACAGGTAGCTGAAAATGCAGTGGATGCAGTGAGACAAAATCCACATCTCTTTGGTGCTTTACATTGGGTCGGACAGTCTTTCTTAATATTAATAGCGTGGGATAGAATTTAAATTGGTTGCAATAAGTGCGAGACATGAAATAGGAATTTAGAATAAAAATTAGGAAAGAAATGGGTGCGTCAATGGAGGAAGTTTAAAATTTCTGATTGGAAAATATAAGATATTATAATATATTATATGCCTCCTAGTATTTTATTTAATTTATTATTACATGAAATTTAACATTAAAGACGACTTTTTTAATGTTATTAAGGTTACATGTGTGTTAAGGTTATAGATAATTTTATAAATAGATTTCTGGATTGTTAATTTGCTTCATATGTATTTTGAATGATTTTTTAGAGTAGTTCAAAGCGATATGTCTCCATTTTTGGTTGAATTTGAATTTACAAATGAATTTTAATTTATATTAATAACTAGCAGCATACCCGTTCTTCGTACGGAGTTTATAATATAAAGAAACTTAAAATTCGAAATCATGCGCTAATTCCTATAGTATACTAAATTACATTGTTAATCAAAATATTCTGTTAAAATTTTTAATACAATGCTCCTAAAAAGAAGTTTAAGAATCTCTGTTCTCGCTATACAAAATTATCTTCACGGGCAGATCTGAAGAATAAAACATCCTGACCCCTTTTGTAAGCAAATTTACAAAAAAAAAAGTAATTGAATCAATATATGCAAAATGAAAGCATTAAAATTGTGTGGGACCTGTACTGCTTATATACGCGAATACTAGAAGATATAACCTGTATTAGTACATTACATGTATAAATTGAAAATATCAATAAACTCGTAATTGACTCCAATATATGCCAGAATGAAAGCACTAAAATTATATGGGAATATATCTCAGTACTAATTATATTGTCGTAAATTAGAAAATATGCCAGTGTGTTAGTGGAAGATTACCCGTATTATAATATGAGCCTCAAAAATCTTTGCTAAAATAAAACAGATGACGTAATATATTGAAAATATTAATAATCCCCTAATAATATCGCCGAGTGATATTTTTGGAGACAGCTACGAATGTCTTGCAGTTCTACTTTCCGATGAGCCAGAATACACTGATGGAAAGCTTCTCGGTATACCGCAGCTTGTTGACTCCAAGGGAAAAACACAACTGATGCAACCCGTGATCTCCTTGAAGTTTGGATCATGTCAGACCGTGTTGCTGCACTGGTGTTTGATACAACCTCTAGCAACAGTGGTGTGCTCAAAGGAGCTGCAAAACTTATCGAAGAACGTCTTGGAAGAAAGTTATTTTCAAGTTCCGACTTATTAATAAATAGCTACAAAAATGTGCAGTTTGATATTTAAATATTGGTATTATCATTCCTACGTTCTGAGTAATCTCTTCTAATAAGTGTCTGTTTTGGAAATCAAAGTGTGATTTTAACCCCTATGTTCGGAGGCTTTGAGGGACCTTAGGATAATGATTTAAAATTATGTAAAAACTTTATAGACCACAGTTGGATAAAATAATAGGAAAAACTTGAGTAAGGTTGGTTTCTGAGACATTGTCCAATTCTTGACACCCCTAACCTAACGTCTATTCTTATGGCCCTTTCTTCGCAAAGTTATTGCGCTGCTAAAGTGACTTCCCTTCGAACCCTCTATATTAATTGTAGCTTTCAATCTATTTATGCTTAATTTGGACAATTCAGATACCTATGACCTAATGCCTATGATTTGATGAGAAAAACTGAATGTTTAGTAAAGTTTTACATATTTACCGGTTTCGAATATTTGGAACAAATATTATACAAATTCTATTTCCCCCAATTTTAACGCATTATAATCCTAGACGACTGCTTTCCTAAACTAATTTCGAAAATATTGACAAATCCCATGCTGTAACTCAATTAAAAGGTACACTCTCCGAGAAAAGTCAGGAATAGTTGAAATATTAACTCCTACAAATTTACTCAGTTAATAAGGAAAATAGGCAGAGATGGGAGCGGGTTGATTTGGCATATTTGATCTGCTTCCCAAATGAAAATTTCATTTAAAATATATTATATTGTGTTTATAAATTTGAGAGTTGTATTTGTAAGATAAGTTTTTACTTTCCTTATATACATAAAGTATAAGGAAAGTATTGTGACGGGGTCGAAAATTCGAATTTTTGAAGTGTTGTCTGTTTCTGTGTGTGAAAGTATGTGTGTGTGTGTGTGTGTGTGTGTGTCTGTGAAAGTATGTGTGTGTCAGTGAGTCTCTGGAGTCGATAACTAATGAACGAATGGACCGATTCGAACGAAATTTGGTACAAAAATCTCAATCCGTAAACACTGGAATCCTATTGTTTTTATACACAATCGAATGTTCAGAACCTCCCTAAATTTTCCAGTGAAATTTTGAAAAAATCCTCAAAAAATCAAAATTGCTAATAAAGTTACGCAAATAGACATATCTTATGTAATTTTTCATTAGAAAACTATTGACATAAATTTTAGAACGCTAACATGAACCGTTCTCGAGATATTGCACGTTTTTCAAAAAAATTATCAAAAAATCATATAAAATAAAAAAAAATAGAGAAATGCGAAGTATTGTACAGAAAATATATTGCTATCGGGAAATTTTGCTATGAAAATCCACGTTTGTATCTGATCATGAAAATTTTTAATTTACCCCAAAAGCATATTATCATTGAATTTTAAGTTTAATATTAGAAGTGCAATACTTATTCTTCATTAGGAATTTATAACAAAAAATTTAAATTCGAAATAAGTGCAATTTCATGCAGTATTCTAAATGGTACAAGCATTCAAAATATTCCCATGAAATATTTAATGTATTATATATTTTATATTATGATATATTTTTGATATACTTTAAGTTATCACAGTACTACAATAATTTATCACTTTCCTTATATACATAATGTATAAGGAAAGTATTGTTGTTATTGTTGTTGAAATCCAGACCGTCCGACATACCAGAAAGGTGTAAGGTAACTGTTTGGACGGTCGGGAAGTGCCACCCAATTTAGACCGGAACCCAGTGGGGGAGGCATCCACAGGGACCGAACCCTCCTTCCCCTACCACCAACCTCACGGAAGGACTTTCGGACCCACATGTTTAACGTGATCGTACTCCGCATGAACACGGCGGCAGTTTTGGCAGTGGCTGGAATCGAACCCGAGCCTACAGAGTGCAACTCCAGCGCGCTAACCAATGGGCTACTGCGCCCAAGGAAAGTATTGTGACGGAGTCGAAAATTCGAATTCGAGTTTCCGACGGGAGAGCACGCATCAAGCATCCCTGATCACGAATCGAACATTTTTTAGGTGATGTCTGTCTGTGTGTGTGTCAGTGATTCTGTGCAGACGCTTACGAACAAATAGAGCGATTCGAATGAAATTTGGTATAAAAATCACAATCCGTAAATACTGGAAGCCTATTGTTTTTAAACGTAATCGAATGTTCAGAACCCTCCTAAATTTTCGAGTGAAATTTTGAAAAAATCATAAAAAATTCAAAACCTTTAATAAAGTTATGGAAATAGACATTTTAATGTAATTTTTCCTTAGAAAACGATTGACACAAACTTTAGAACGATAGCATGAACCATTCTCGATATATTGCACATTTTTAAAATAAATTTATCAAAAAATTCCATAAATTAGAAAAAAAATATTAATTGTTGAGAAACATGTTTACTTTTCATATGTTATATCATGCGATAAATTGGGTGACATCATTCTCGCGGATCTAGCTCATTCCATTCATGAGGAAAGATACTTTGAGTAATACTTTTGTATTTGAACGCCAATAGTTATTTATTTGCTATAAGTATAACTTATTTCTCCGTCCATACCGCTTGGCGAGATTTTGGCGCCGAATTTGGAGGAATGTCGCCAACTTGCCGACTTTTTAAAATGTTTTTAAATTAACGAAAATCTCGCCAAATGGATAAAAATGACACTACATCATTGAAAATGACAACTAATTGACGAAAATGCAATATCTTGGAAAGAATATAAATATCTATTATAAGTAAAACCTATTTTTTATTGTAAAAGTAGTAAATTTTTATTGTAAAAGTAGTCATTGCATTATATAAGGAAAGTCATGTGTTGGCCACATCAAATTTTTATATTTGAAAACTTGAAACTTCATAGAAAAAATGAACTTTATTCAAATGACTTCATCGAAGTATAAATCGTCTGGCTTTCTGTGTAAACGCATTAAATATTTCATACATACCACTTTTATTTCAGACTTAAGAGTTACAAAAGTTGGCGTTAAACAATTCAGCAATTCTTATACATCTCAACTTACAATCACTTGTTCACATTCTGCATCCATTAAAATCAGGCTTCGTTGTAGAAATAACCAAAGTTTGATGATCTTTTAAAATCAAAAATATTGCAATTGCGTAGGCACAAAATATAGACACAGAGAAAATACGAAAAAATAAAGCGGTTTTAGGAGGGATGCAGCAATAAATATGAATTTTAAAGAATTTTAAAAATCACGATTATTACACTAGGAAAAAAAGATGGATGCCATATTTTATTTTAAAGTAGGTCAAGTGATCTCTTTATATAATATGGATATAAATATTATTTTTATTTTTATTTAAAGAACTACAGAACATTTTGCTGAATTTTTCTTATATATTTGATGGGATAATTTGAATATTTTCTAAAATTTTCATTGATATTCCCATATGTCCCACAGACCATCTCAATAACATATTAAAATTCCATTTTGATAACGTCATTTATGCAGCAGTTATCGTGCTAACTGACAGAATGAACAAAGTCATAAACACTTTTCAACTATGTGGTAAAGTGTTAAAAATCTGCAACTTATGATGTACTGGGAATTTCATGATGAGTGGCCGATAAGAATATAAAATCAACGGTTGGCAGTATATGTAAACTTAAATACTAAAAATAATCAGGAAACAGAGGAAAATTTAGCCACAGCTGCGCTTCCTTGCCCCGCTAGAAATGGTAAATTTACAATAATGCAATATTTAATATTTTTACGGCCCCCAAAATGTTTTTAGGTAGTAAACGATTTGCCGCGCTTACTTAGCCGAAATATATTTACTCCGTACAGAATAATGGAAAATTCCATCATTGATGAAAGGTATTTACATGAAATTTGTTTCACAATCCATGCTTATGGCCACTTTTAAATTAATAAATAAAATGCTCAAGTTATCGCGGTGCATATATACATCGGGTGGTGGTGAGGTGTTTTAAAGAAAATTTATCTTTTTCAGCAGATGTTGTTATATTAAAAAATTACACATGGTCGAGGCTGTCGCGGTGAGCATGCGCATCGGCTAGCTATGGCGACATTATCTTCCCTTTTCAAGAGGTACGTGTATTCAATAAACATTCGCTGAAAAACATTACGCAAAACCACTCATGACATCTTTTTAGTTCTAGTATTTTCTGTTATATCAGCATTCAATCGATTCAGAATACATACTATACTAAAGTATAGCATCCCATCATAAAACTACTTATTCTCTCTCTCATCACTTACTCCTCACTCTCACTTTTTCTCTCTCTCACCTCTTACCACTTACTCTCACTTTCTCCCTTTCTCTTTTTCTCTCACTCGGAGAAAAATATATGATGTTGCTTAGTAACGCATTTATATAGAATATGTTTATACGGTACCATTTTTAACGCTTTGCAACATAGTTGAAAAGTGTTTATGACTTTGTTCATTCTGTCTGTCTGTCCGTTCGCATGATAACTGTCGCAAACATGACTTTATCACAATGAAATTTTAGTATGCTGTTCAGACGGTATGTGGAATATATTTGAATGTATATGAATAATATCACCCAATTAGTTTCAGATTGAACCCGGGTTGAAAAAATGAAATACATTGAATAGTATGCGACGTAATTTTTCAAAAAAAAAATTTAAGCGAATTTAAAATTCACAAATTACTTTGAAAGTTTTAGCAAATATTCAAATTATCCCATAAAATAATAATTACATCCATATAATATAAAGAGATCACGTGACTCACTTTAAAATGAAATATGGCATCCATCTTTTTTCCCAGAGTAAAAACCGTGAATTTTAAAGTTCTTTTAAATTTATATTTTGCGTTGCAACCGTCCTAAAACCGCTTTATTTTTGCCTAATTTTTGTACATCTATATTCTGCGATAACGTAATTACAATATTTTTGAGTTTAAATGCACATCAAACTTGATTATTTCTACAAGGAAACCCAATTTTAATGGATGCAGAAGGTAAACAAGAGATTGTAAATTTCAGTTGTATTAGAATTGCTGAATTCGTTTCATGCAAAATTATTTAACTCCGGAGTCTGGAATATAAGTGTATGAATGAAATATTTACTGCTTTTACATAGAGAACCAGACGATTTATATTTCGATGACGTCATTTGAATAACATTCATTTTTTTTTAAGAAGCTTTAAGTTTTCAAGTAAAATAAATTATCGTTGTTCCGTGATAATTAAAACAATATCACAGCTGAATGTATCGCATTTTGAATCAATGTTTTAGGCATGATCAATGCTTTATGCAATTATCAATGCTTTATGCATTATTGATCTTTCTTGTTGTATCTGTCATTATCAGATACAAGTTAATTTTGCAAAAACAAAAGTTATAGCCTTCAGAAATAATTTTAAAATAAATTATATTTGAAAATTGTTTTACTTCCACAAGTTGAAGCAAATGCAGTTACCTATTTAATAATAGATTTTTCCGTCTCGGAAGAAATCATTTTTAGCTAAAACACAATTTCAAGTATGAATGTTTTAGATACGCACTTAAAAATCATGATTTCGTTTCCGTCTAGGATGTTTAAAACATGAATTTTTAAACAGCTAAAAATATTTATCGCATTTTCTCGTAGGTTGTTTATACCATGTCGTGTTTTTTGGTGAAAAAGAATACTTCACCGAAACTTCTAAATTGTAAATGCGGCATTTTCTGGAATACTAACAACTTTAAAATTTGAAACGCACATTTTCGTGACAGTGTTTGAGTTGGGATTGATATTGCTGATATTGCATTTCGTTAGATATGTACAGCAGTTTTCTCTTGACATTTAAATAGTCACATAGTGTATATTTGGGATATTGAGAATTATTATTTTTTACTTACCCTGTATAATGTATGGAGGAAGTTTTGTGACAGGGTCAAAAATTCGAATTCAGGCTTTCGACGAAATAGTACGTTTCAAGCATCCCTGAACTCAAATCGCATGTTTTCAAGGAATTGCCTGTGTGTATGTGCTTCAAAGAAATTTCAGTTTCCAAAGAAAATAATTCGATAAATCAGATGGAATTAAAACTCTATAAACTATTGTTAAATATGTTCAGTTTCCATATGTTATGTTATGATGTAAATGTTTTGCAATTATTCTAATGAATCTAGTTTGTTCCATTCACGAGAGAAGATAATTTGGGTAATAGTTTTGTATTTTAGCATCTGACAATTCGCCAGTAGTCATTTATAAGAAAAGCTCTTCTTGCCATTTGTCTGTACCGATTGACTGGAACAATGATAAATATTTAAAATTAAAATAAATTTGCAGTTTTATTTCAATTTTCGTTTTCATTTATCGATTAGGCGTATTTTCAAAGACAACGTGGCAAAAATACGAAAAATCTAAAATATCTCGAAGACCGTTTATTTCAAGAGTTATTGGGTTGGTCTTATTCTTTTGTAGTCAAAAATTGCGTATAAAACAAGCATTTAACCGATTCATTTGATCACGCACAGTCTTTTATTTCAATTTTTGTTGGCCATTTCACCGGAAAAGGAGATTTTTTCTTTCCGTATCGTACAAAAATCTAATCAGCACCTGGGTAATCTAGAAGTGACGTATCTACTAAATTTGGTGAAATTTGGTCAGTTAGTTTTCCAGTTAGATAAGATACATACATTGGACAGACGGGCACACGTTAAAGAGAGTTATTTAGATTATATAGTGCTTGAAACGTGTTTATTCGTCAAAAAAATCGAATTGCAATTTTTGACAAGAATGAAATTCTTTCCGTTACAGTTTCGAAGGGGAAAATTATATAACAATCTGCATATACCTCTGTTTCCTGTTTCAAATTAAAAAATAATAACAAATCAACTGCATAAAATTTTAGTGGTAGATATCCTGACTAAATGTGAATTTGCGACAGAATTTTTAACACTTTATAACAAAGTTGAAAAGTGTTTATGACTTTGTTCATTCTGTCTGTCTGTCTGTCTGTCTGTCCGTTAGCACGATACCTGCCGTAAAAATGACTTAATCAAAATGAAATTTTAGTATGTTGTTCAGACGGTCTGTAGAACCTATGGGAATATAAATGAATAATATCACCCAATTAGTTTTGGATTGAACCCCGGTCGAAAAAATGAAATACATTGAGCCCTATGGGACCTAATTTTTCAAACATTTTTTAAGCGGATTTAAAATTCACAAATTGCTTCGAAAATTTTAGGTAATATTCAAATTGTTCCATGAAATATATAAAAAAAATTCAGCGAAATATATTCTGTAGTTTTTTAAATAAAAATTAAAATAATAATTACACCTCTTATATGAAACGATCACGTGACCATGATATGAAGCGATCACATGATCCACTTCAAAATGATATATGGCATCCATCTTGTTTCAAAATCGTGATTTTTTAAGTTCTTCTTAATTCATATTGAGTGTTGTATCCGTCCTAAAACTACTTTATTTTTGCTTAAATTCTGTGCATCTACATACTGAAACAACGCAATGACAATATATTTGAGTTTAAATGCTCATCTAAATTTGATTATTTCTACAACTAAGCCTATTTTTCACCTATGAAAATGTGAACAGCAAAATATATAGAATGAGTTGTATTAGAATTCCTGTATTTTTTTAACACAAAATAATTTAGCCCATGGAGTCTGCATGGCTGATATGAATGAAATATTAATTGATTTCATAAAGAGAAGGACGATTTTTTTCGATGAAGTTTCAAGCATAGAGTTTAATTTTTTGTAGCTCCATGGTCTTAAACAAAATGTTTAAATAAAATAAATTATTATAGTATTGTGATGAATGAAATGAATGGGAGAAAGTTATGAATGAAATCCTGTTTTTATAGAGGGATCCAGGCGTGTTATTTTTCTATGACGTCATTTGAATTAATTTCAGTTGTTTTCGATGAAGTTTTCAAATATAATAAATTATCGTAGTATTATGATAATTCTAAAACTATTACCGAGGAATGTATAACATTTTAGAGATGTGTTCCCACATTTGGTGCCGTGACCAGGATCAAATGTGGGAACTTTTTCAAATGTGGTAACTGAATAAAATTATAAAGAATACTATTATTATTTAACATAATAATATAGTTAACCTAAACTTAATGTAAATTGTCGTAAATTCGTACAGAGTGGACTCATTATTATTGTACATTGCTTTATTGTGCCGCTATAAACTCTCCAATTGTTTACCTTTTGCGTGAGTTCTGTAAAAGAATTATTAATTAATATAACACTAAATGGATCACATCATCTTAACTTTAACAATAAAAATTTATTAACAACATAAAATACTTATTAAATTCATTACACAATTAATTATTATTTCGACGGCGGGAACATGTGAGACATGTGAGACCAGTATGAATAAAATTACTTAAAATGTATCTACGACCTTTGATTATTGATGAACACATACCTTCAAATCTGTCTTGTACTTTGTCACCACCAGGTATTACGCCGACCATATTACTGGAATTTAACTCGAAGTATTGATTCACCACTCGTAATTCCACGATAATATTGTACTGCTGGCCAGACACACGCATTTAAGTCATTCTAGTAGTGACACATATTTCTAAGTTTCGTGCTCCTTAATTTCGAGCTGTTAATCTCTTGCCAAGTCAAGTCATCGTATTCTGTCTCTGTATCACAATGTCGCACACATATCTGTATCTGAGCACAAGTCATTTCTATGTCGTAATGTTCCCAAGTATTAGAACAAGTCCATATTTTCAAGTGTCGTTCTTAGGTCACATGTTGTTGCGCTTTTTTCTCGAGCGTGTAACTCCCCACTTTACTTTCATTAGCAGCATTGGGAGTGACGCAACAAGCAGCTTTGCCATTGGTTAACCTGTTATCCAATGTCGCTACTTTACTTCCTCGTAAGGGCCCGCTCGAACCCCCTCTGTCTTGACGCCCCTCAATTTATGATTTGCTGTAAACTTTGGCGCTACTCAGACTGGAAGTATTGTTCGATGTTTCAAACGCAATAAATATGCACATAAAACTGTTTCATCAAAGTGTGAGATCTATTTCTGGTCTCACAACATCAATATTTTTAGAATAGTAGCAGCTGCTTTGTGATATTAGTGGAGCATTCAATTGCTCTTTTCCTGCATCTGACAGTTGTTCATTGCTCTAGTCAGGTAATTATCGAGATATCTGCAGTATATTGTTCCTGTTTATGATGCTCTTGTAAATAAACGTGTTAGTTATCCAGAAATTTGGACCCATTCTTGTATCCTGAGAGCACACCCACGATTTCAGATGATGCGTCATAACAATACACTTCCTAGAAACTTCTGATCACTCTGATTATTTTAGAAGTTGCAAAGGCGTCTTAATGAAAACGCAGGCATCTTTTGATAAAAACAACATGTTTTATTCTTAAACGGTAGTAATCATAAAATAAACTCCATTAACGCAATTTACAATAATAAATCAGAAATACATGACCGACCTTTTCTACCATCGTCTGCATCCACAAATGCCACATTCTACGTCGAATGAACTCGTATCACCCCGAACCCACTTCTTGTGCTTCGCACTCTGACTTTTCATAATACCCTCTACCGTCCGCAATCTCTGCGGCTGTTATTTAAATTTAAGCTCTTCTTTCCCCGGGGAAGATACTGCTTGAATATTAAGAAGTCTAGAATAGAAATTGTTAACCCTTACAAAGTATACGGTTCTGTATACGTGTATGTGTGTACGAAAGTTGTGACAATATACTTAATGGAACAATGTTACATAATAAAAGCAAGACACGCACCCGCTCGCGTTTTTGAGTATCTTCTACAAGTTAAAATCTAATCTTCGGGAGCCGTGAAATTCGGTACACAGTTAGCTGAATAACTTGGTCGTCAGGAATGTTTTCAATTATTTTATATAGAAGCACCATTTTGAAAATATTTACACTAATCAGTTCCTTGGCAATCGAAATGATTATTACAGTGATATGGAAAACATTGACTTCCTCTCCATACTTTATTAGGGCGATTAGCTGAAGGAGACTTTAGTACGCGTTGTAAATAGGTAATGCCTTCCAATGGATGATGTCACCAACTCTAGTGGCGCTCCAGACCATCACATTTGACGTTCGTCCAGTAGGACGTTGGATAACGCACTCCGTAAGGTGCATTCACTGCTATAGCGCCTAAAGTGGATGCGGCCACTACTGTACCTAAAATTAAAGCTGGATTTCTAGAAAAATACGACTTGTTACCAATCGGCATGACAGTATCAATATTGATGAACCTGTTGTAGGCACAGGCGTCGATGGTTTTGCGTCAGAGGAATCCTGTACAAATGAAGTCTTGCACGGAGTCCACGGTGCAGCAGAAGACGGCGAATTGTTGGAGCAGATAATGCACACCTGTAGCAGTGCTTCAACTCTTGAGATTAAGCTGTATGGTCCAACACTGCCATGAGCATGAGGTGTTTATCATCCCGTGCTGAGCTAACATTTCGTCGTCCACGATTGGTTCTCTTTAGTCTACTGCTGCCACACACGTATCACTGTCGTGGCATTGACCTCCATACTACCTACTATTGAACGATAAAAAAAACCTTCATTAAGGCCGATAATTAGTCCCCGTTCAAACGCCGTAACTTGCTCATATCTCTCCCTCTGTCGTCGTAGATACATAGTGGCTTCTTCTGAAATGTTTACTGCTAGCAGACAACCATAAACTTTTTTAAACATCCCGCTACAGCTCGCTATTTATACGATTAAAACAACAACTCAGAAGGCGCTGCTCAGCCCACACATGCTGGGTGACTCTGAAATTCTAATAATTTCCATAGCACATCCTAATTTGCATGTGTTGTAAGTTTCAGCTCAGTCGAATGGTTTTTTTTCATGGTGGTGCAATTTTTACAAACATTAGCTTATTTCCATTCTCCGCTCATCCTATATTTTAGTAGCAATTGGTATACTGAATACTATTTCTCCCTCCCTTTTTTGATTATGACATTCTATTAAAATTTTAGAAGTATAAATTGGATGATTTGATATTATGCCATTTAGGAAAAAGTACATTAACGCTGTTCCAATGAATCGCCGCCCGAATACACCACTGCTTATAGACTAATTTCCACATTTAAACAAAGTTTCAAGTTTCTAAATTCAGACATTTGGGCCATGGAAAAATTACCTATTTAGTCGTGCAGGCTCACTCTTCTATTTTATATAGACAAAAAAGTACTTATAAATTACGTTTAAATAAATTACGTTAAAAACGTTTAAATTACTAAGTTACAAATTAGAATGTTTATAAATTTTTGATCAGCGATGAATAGAATGTTTATGAATTTTTAATCAGAATTTAAAGATGTTTATTTTATTATTTATAGGTCCAGTCCCATATGTAAGGAAAGTGTCAAGTTTCTACTTTCCTTTGGGCTGTCTAAATGCTCCCTGCTTATTGAGTCTCTCTTTGTATGCATATGGTAGCAGAGGTCACTCCTCCGATCACCATTGACTTATTTTAAAAAATAATATTAAATTTGACTATTAAAAGAAACATTTGGCGAAATTGAGGATGATTTTGAAATCTGGCATTTTTAAAATCATAAACAGTATACCCCAATGTTCAGTACGATACAATTTGTCTTTTCCTAAACAATTCATCGGAATTTATAATTAAAAACAATTTTTTCAACATGAATGCCAAAAAATGGCGAATAAAAAGCGTGTTTAGCAAAATAAAATTTCATTTGACGACCAAGTAGGCGACAGTAATAAAACATCCAAAGCAAACCTTGTATGATAGTGAGCATTCACATCCCATATTTTTACGATAATAGTGAGAGGTTAAACCCTGATGTGAACTATGAGTCGAAATACTCATGGCTGGTATATTAATTCAGCACATTTCAAAGAATAAATATTTTATTGCATCATTTGGTCCCATATCATTTGATAATTTGCTCGCACGTAATAGACTTTTAAATTTTCTGATAATCCTATCAAAATCCAGTAATGAATTATAGTCTTCTCAAATATCACATCATGCTTTCGTCAAATTGAACCTGATCAGCGGATTTATGGTGCATTGCATGTGCTAAATTTAAATGTTACAAATTCCTATCGATAATGTGTATTTGATATATTTGAAATCAGTCGTGCTTAATTTCAAACTTGATTCATCAAAGGTTTGTATTTCGAAAACTATTCCTGTTCCTTTTGAGTCCAGTATATGAAGCAGAAACATCTATGTTGTTACAATTTATAAATAAATCAATAGTTTTGTGGACTCTGGAATAAGTTAATGCCTTAATGATAGAGCGCCAGAATGAAATAAGTTTTAAAGAAATATTTGATTGTATTATTTAGGAAATTTTTGTAATCAATCACTTGCAATTATCTTAATATAAATCTAAATACTAACTGAAATATGTAATAAAGTGTAAACTCCAATTATGCATACAGATTATATGCCTGTGACATATATTAGTTGACATTGATAAATGGATGATCTACTTTTCAAATAGTTATAATATGTGTACGTAAACATTGTTGTTGTTGAGACCCAGACCGTCCGACCTACCAAAAAGGTGTAAGGTAACTGTATGGACGGCCGGGAAGTGCCACCCAATTTAGACCGGAACCCAGTGGGGGAGGCATCCACAGGGACCGTACCCTCCTTCCCCTACCACCAACCTCTCGGAAGGACTTACGGACCCACATGTTTAACGTGATCGTACTCCGCATGAACACGGCGGAATTTGTGGCAGCGTGCAAATCTAGCGCGCAAACCACGGGGATACCGCACCCAAGATGGCCAACAGCACGCGGCGTTCCGAGGTGGTCACCGACCAAGTACTAACCGCGCCCGATGCTGCCTGACTTCGGTGATCTAACGAGAACCGGTGTTTTCAGCACGGTACGGCCGTTGGCCCGTACGTAAACATTGTGAAGCAACTCGTTTGTGCCCTTGGGGGACAGAACCAACTGCATATAGTCTATACCCAAGGCAATACAATTGCAATAAAAAGTATATTTGTGTCCTGCTGTCACGTGTGTGTATGTGGTTCTGCTATCTATTATCTGTTGAGTAGCAGTTCGTCCAGTTTGAAGCTTGTGATCTTTTAGTTCGGAAGTCTGTGAAGACAGCAATTACAACAGCGTAGGAGATGCTGTAGGAGACAGCCGTGCAAGGGGAACAACTATGGCTGTAGGTTATAAACAAACCCAAACCTGAAATACTATAATAAAACATAGCTTCAGATTTGAATTCCAAATTGGAGGGATCATTCGTGTAGAACGTTGAGCTCTGGTTAGAATGTCCTAAATTTTCCCATATATATTTATTCAAATTGTCATTTTAAATTTAAGTGTGTTGAAGATCCAAGTCACCCGACTCACCGGAAGGTATGAGCAGCAGCTTGGATGACCGGGGAAAAAAGTATGTTGAAATGGAAATTTAAGTGTGTGTAAATTTCAGTTTAAAAACACTTTAAAAAGAACATACCACATTAAAATATATCGATGAATTGCAAATAACTTTAAGTTTTTGAGATATTTTCCTTGAAGAATTTTCAGTTCAGCAAACATAGTATTTGACAAAATAATAATGAAAAAAACAGATACTCAATTTGATTGCTAAATTGAATCTAAATATTACTATATGCACTATACCGGATGCCTAAAATTTTCTGGCTTATACATATCTTGCTATGCATATTTCGACTATTCAGTCGTTTTTTTGTGTATTGTTTGATTATCTTCTATATCGATAAAACAGGAAAACGCAATTATATTTTACGAGAAATCCCAGAATCCTGCACGTACAGAATATTTGATTTCTTAGCACTCATCATTGCAGGTTTTAATTGACGATAAAACAATGATGCACGATGACAGGTTTCAATTGCGGCAGTCTCACGTTTTCAGACTTCTAGTTGTCATTAGGAACTATTTTGGCGGATTTGGATGTTGAACTAGATATATGACAGCATAGTTTATGGTCAATGTCTGTCTCATTGCAATTTACAAAATCTGATGTGGGCAGCACATGACTTTCGCTGCAGACTTATTTCCACGATCGCTGTATTTTAATTAAATTTAATTCACTTTTAATTCAATTTTCGTTCTCATTTGATAACTGAACTTATTTTCAAAGGTGGTTTCGAGAAAATACGAAAAAACTAACATTTCTCAAGAACGGCTAGTCTTAGTGTAATGGGGTTGAACTTATTCTTTTCTTCTTTAAAAATTACTTATTAAACAAGCATATCCTGGATATATTTGAGCATACGTAGATTTTTATTTTAGATTTTGACGATTTTTGCTGGCCATTTTGCAAAAAATGGCAGGTTATATTTTTCCGAATCATACCGAAATCTAATCAGCACGAGGGTGTCGCACACGTGACTTACCTACCAAATTTTGTTTAATTCGGTTCATTAGTTATTTAGCTAGAGTGGATACAACATTTTGCGGGCCATTTCGCAAAAAAAGAGGGTTCTTTCATCCCGAATCGTACTCAAAACTAATCAGCAGCAGATTCGCCCACAAGTGACTTACCCATCAAATTTTATGAAATTCGGTCAATTATTTTTTTAGATAGAGTGGATACACAATCTGCACAGACACACAGACAGACACACAGACAGACACACAGACACACACACAGATACACAGACAGACACACAGACACACACACAGACGGTAAGCTAAAAATACATTTTCTTCGTATTCTAGAGGTCTGGAAACGTGTAGATCCGTCGAAAACTCGAGTTGCGATTTTCGGCATGATTCCAATACTTTCCCTATACATTACCATGTATTGCAGGGAAAGTAACAAGCATACTGAAATATCATAACACGCAGAATCTAGGATTGACGATTTATCAACACCGGTGATTATTTACGTACTGATTTTTAGATCAAAATGGATTCAAAACTTTGTGTTGAATATGAAATTAATAACACAACAAAATTATTACTGCATAAATAAAATCTGATGTGGGTAGCACACGACTTTCCCTGCAGACTTGTATACACATTCTATTTATTTTAATTAAATTTAATTCACTATTAATTCAATTTTCTTTCGCTTTTGATAACTGTACTCATTTTCAAAGGTGGCGTAGAGAAAAAACGAAAAAACAAAAATATCTCGAGAACAGCCCGTCCTAGTATAACGGGGTTGATCTTATTCTTTTCTTCGTTAAAAATTACGTATAAAACAAGTATTTAATGGATATATTTCAACATACGTAGTTTTTTATTTTAGATTTTATCAATTTTTGCGAACCATTTTGCATAAAAAGGCAGGTTATTTTTTTCTGAATCATACTAAAATCTAATCAGCACCAGGGGGACCAACAAGCGACTTATCTACCAAATTTTGTGAAATTCGGTCCAACAGATTTTCATCTAGAGTGGATGCAAACTTTTGCGGGTCATTTTGCAAAAAAATGCGGATTTTCTTACTCCGAATCGTACCCAAAACTAACCAGCACCAGATTCGCCCACAAGTGACTTACCTATCAAATTTTATGAAATTCGGTCATTTAGTTATTTAGTTAGAGTGGATACACAATCTGCACAGACAGACAGACAGACACACAGACAGAACAGAGAGACACACAGACAGACACACACACAGACAGACAGACACATACACAGTTGTCACGCTAAAAATAGTTTTTTCGTATTCTAGAGGTCTGGAAACGTGTAGATCCGTCGAAAACTCGACTAGCGATTTTCGGCATGATTCCAATACTTTCCCTATACATTACCATGTATTGCAGGGAATGTAACAAGCATACTGAAATATCATAACACGCAGAATCTAGGATTGACGATTAATTAACACCGGTGATTATTTACGTACAGACTTTTAGATCAAAATGGATTCAGAACTTTGTGTTGAATATGAAATTAATAACACAACAAAATTATTACTGCATAAAAAAATCTGATGTGGGCAGCACACGATTTTCCCTGCAGACTTGTATACACATTCTATGTATTTTAATTAAATTTAATTCACTATTAATTCAATTTTCTTTCGCTTTTGATAACTGTACTCATTTTCAAAGGTGGCGTAGAGAAAAAACGAAAAAACAAAAATATCTGGAGAACGGCACGTCCTAGTATAACGGGGTTGATCTTATTCTTTTCTTCGTTAAAAATTACGTATAAAACAAGTATTTAATGGCTATATTTCAGCATACGTAGTTTTTTATTTTAGATTTTATCAATTTTTGCGAATCATTTTGTATAAAAAGGCAGGTTATCTTTTTCTGAATCATACTAAAATCTAATCAGCACCAGGGGGATCAATAAGCACATTATCTACCAAATTTTGTGAAATTCGGTCCAATAGATTTTCATATAGAGTGGATACAAACTTTTGCGGGCCATTTCGCAAAAAAATGCGGGTTTTTTTACTCCGAATCGTACCCAAAACTAACCAGCACCAGATTCGCCCACAAGTGACTTACCTATCAAATTTTATGAAATTCGGTCATTTAGTTATTTAGTTAGAGTGGATACACAATCTGCACAGACAGACAGACAGACACACAGACAGAGAGACACACAGACAGACACACACACAGACAGACAGACACATACACAGTTGTCACGCTAAAAATAGTTTTTTCGTATTCTAGAGGTCTGGAAACGTGTAGATCCGTCGAAAACTCGACTTGCGATTTTCGGCATGATTCCAATACTTTCCCTATACATTACCATGTATTGCAGGGAATGTAACAAGCTTACTGAAATATCATAACACGCAGAATCTAGGATTGACGATTAATTAACACCGGTGATTATTTACGTACAGATTTTTAGATCAAAATGGATTCATAACTTTGTGTTGAATATGAAATTAATAACACAACAAAATTATTACTGTATAAAAAAAATCTGATGTGGGCAGCACACGACTTTCCCTGCACACTTGTACACACATTCTATTTATTTTAATTAAATTTAATTCACTATTAATTCAATTTTCTTTCGCTTTTGATAACTGTACTCATTTTCAAAGGTGGCGTAGAGAAAAAACGAAAAAACAAAAATATCTCGAGAACGGCACGTCCTAGTATAACGGGGTTGATCTTATTCTTTTCTTCGTTAAAAATTACGTATAAAACAAGTATTTAATGGCTATATTTCAGCATACGTATTTTTTTATTTTAGATTTTATCAATTTTTGCGACTCATTTTGTATAAAAAGACAGGTTATCTTTTTCTGAATCATACTAAAATCTAATCAGCACCAGGGGACCAACAAGCGCATTATCTACCAAATTTTGTGAAATTCGGTCCAATAGATTTTCATCTAGAGTGGATACAAACTTTTGCGGGCCATTTCGCAAAAAAATGCGGGTTTTTTTACTCCGAATCGTACCCAAAACTAACCAGCACCAGATTCGCCCACAAGTGACTTACCTATCAAATTTTATGAAATTCGGTCAATTAGTTATTTAGTTAGAGTGGATACACCATCTGCACAGACAGACAGACAGACACACAGACAGACAGACACACAGACAGACACACACACACACACACACACACACACAGTTGTCACGCTAAAAATAGTTTTTTCGTATTCTAGAGGTCTCGAAACGTGTAGATCCGTCGAAAAATCGAGTTGCGATTTTCGGCACGTTTCCAATACTTTCCCTATACATTACCATGTATTGCAGGGAAAGTAAAAAACTAAAAATTAGAAATCTGAAAAGCTAAATTCCGAAGTTTCTGTTAATTTTTGAGAAATTAGCTAGAATGTGGATATACTTAATTGTATGTGCAGAAAATATTCAATGCATTCTCTACTACACTAAAATGTGTTAAATGTAATTTAGTATATTTAAATGATTTTTATTCATCAAAAGTTTACTTATCTATGGCTATACGTATTTGATTATTTTTCATGTATATTTGCGACGGAAAATAACAGAAAATAACATGCCGCGGATGACTGAATTTATATTAACAACGGCAAAAAAAATTAACTACAATTTTCACTTATATACACTCATATTTAGTAATTAAAATTGTATATTATATTACCAGATTTCTTTATGACATCACGTGTCATATCAACACCACTCTAGTACTAAGAATTTGATAGATCTGTGCTCAAATACTTACTTTTAGTACCTTTCATACTAACCACACCATTATAAAATTCAAACTTGTAATCTAATTTAAGAATATAGCGTGTAGTATATTTATTTACATGTCCATATCGTTAAAATGTTCAACTGTCCTTAATTCGAAATTAGTTCGTTCAAACATTGCTCTTATATAACTATGAATACACCTTTGAATCATTACAGGATCGGTAAGATTAGTGTAGTAAAAGACATGTCATGTTACATAGAAAAACTGATTTAAGAGAATATTTAATATCGGATTAAGCATATTGTTGCGAACGTGCCCACACGGGGAAAGCACCTGTGCTGTCCACGACGTGACCCTACAGTTTGCCAGTAGATGAAGTTAGGAGGAGGGTTGCCATATTTGGTGATTTATCATCAATTTGGCGACATTTGGTGACTTCCTGAATCTTCAAGAAGAATCACGAAATAGCGATTATTCTACGTAATATGAGAGCTTTCCAGATATGGCGAGTCTATAAAAGCAATTATCACTCAGTCAGTTGCAGTTAACATGATACGAGCTACATTGGACTACGATTTTTGTCGATATTTCGGAAATAGTAGCCGCTGTTTTGTAAAATTACTTTCGTCAGTGTTTCGAGAATATAATAGCAGGTATTTTGTAAAATTAGTAGATTATTCAAGTGCTGTTTGTCTGTATATTGTCCCCGTTTACGTTGTGCTTGTGAATAAACGTTGGTTACCCAGAAAAAAAAATATTACGACGTATACCCTGGAATAGTGGGTTCACACGCAGGATCCAAGATCGAGCTAACGTTTCAGGATAACTAACACGTTTATTCACAAGCAAGCCTTAAAATTAAATGGTTTCATCCAATGTCAACTTAAATCTGATTTATTGGAAAGATAAATATATACGACAACATTTTATTTCTATGAAAGTAAAGATAGAGGTTTGTGGGGTTATATAGACACGATTTTATTTCTATAAAAGTAAAGGTAAGGGTTTGTGATTTTGGCACCTAGTTATTTTATAGTTTATCTTACCACCGTCAGAAAGAGCGAAAAATTATCTATGAAAGAAACTTTGAACGGAATCCTTAATATCTATAGACAGATTTTCATGAATATAAAAGTAATAGATTTATTTTCTGTGTTTTGAAGATGTAATCGATTTTAAAATTCCGGTATAAAATATTTGACTGACAATTCGATTTCCATAATTTAACAGGAATTTATTTGAATATTACTTACTACTAAAAACCCAAAGTTTCTGTTTCTGCTGTCATCCGTTCATTAAATATGAAGCTTTATGTAAAATTCTGATAAATTTTCAATAAAACTCTAGCTGCGTACCTAGATTATGCGTAATTAGGTTTTGTTCTTCGTCCTTGTAAAAAAAGCCCGCGAAGTCGAAAATTTCACTTCGAACGCAAGTGCATTGTGAAACAGGCTGAGTTTGTGTTGTGACGTTATCAATGTAACTGTTGGATAATATTTTTGGATCACATGTATTTCCCTTTAGGAAACGTACTGTTGATTTTTGGCAAGCTTACCATCCTCCATTTGTATGCGTCTCACGTATTTATTTGGATAATATTACACATACCAAATATATATCCATGTTGCGTATAGAAAGTAAAAAATAGAAAGAAAGATCAATCATGCATAAATCATTGATTATGGAAAACATTCCAACTGCAATGGAATAAACATTTTTAAAGTACGATACATTCAGCTGTGATATTTTTAATATTATCACCATGCTACAATAATTTATAGTTGAAAACTTCAAACTTCATCGAAGAAAATGATATTATTTCAAATGACGTCATCGAAATATAAATCGACTGGCTCTCTATGTAAAAGCAATAAATATTTCACTCATACACTTTTATTTCATTCAGCACAGTACTACAATAATTTGTATTACTTAAAAATTAAAACCATGGAGGTAAAAGTAATTTAACTCTATGCTTAACTTCATCGATAAAATCTTCTATAAAATGGTCTGCTTCTTTATGTAAAATCAATGAATGTTTCATTCATATCAGCTATATTGCAGACTCCACAGCTAAATAATTTTGCGTTAAAGAAATTCAGCAACTCTTATATAACTCAACCTGCATCTTGATATGTTTACATTCTCCAAAAAGAAAAAATTATGCTTTGTTGTAGAAATAATCACAGTTTGATGATCATTTAAACTCAAATCTATTGTAATTGCGTTATTTCAGAATATAAATGCACAGAAATTAAGCAAAAATAAAGCGGTTTTAGGACGGATACAACACTAAATATAAATTAAAAAGAACTTTAAAAATCGCAATTTTGACACAAAATGGATGCCATATGAAAATTTTGAAATTGGTCTCGTGATCTCTTCATATAATATGGGTGTAATTATTATTTTCATTTTTATTTCAAAAACTACCGAATATATTTGGCTGAAATTTGTTTCATATTTTTATATGATAATTTGAATATTTCTTAAAACTTCCGAAGCAATTTTTGAATTTCAAAATCGCTTAAAAATGTTTGAAAAATTAAGTCCGATAGGGTTCAATGTATTTCATTTATTCAACCCGGATTTAGTCCAAAACTAATTGGTTGATATTATTCATTTGTATTCCTATATGTCCCACAGACCGTCTGAACAACATTCAAAAATTTCGTTTTCATAAAATCAATTTTACGGCAGTTATCGTGCGAACGAACATAAAGACAGACAGAATAAACAAGTCATAAACACTTTTCAACTATGTTGTAAAGCGTTAATAAAAGTATTTCTTGATTGACATGCCTCGCAGCCATCAGAGCGAGCAGCCTGGCCCATGATGGATATAAATATATGAAATTTATATTTCTGTCCATGAAAAATGTCCTTGAATTTGGGTAGGAAGAAGTTCAACCGGATTTTGTGCTCCAAGGTCACTTTACCTCCCACCTCTATAAAGCTTTTTGTGTGGGTTTTGTTAAGGCAAATTTATACAAAGTCTCGTTCATTTTATCGCTAATTCTGCCTTATCATACCTAAATTTCAGTTTATTCCATTCGTAGTCGCACAGGGCATGGATTAATTTGTTCGACGAAAGCCATTTACATAGAACTCAATTATTTAAGCCTAAATCGGATCATATTATTCTATATCCTCAGGAAGTATGGGATTACTAAAAAGTAAAAGAAAATATTATTTTTGTGCCCTGCCCATATACAATATTATTTTTGTGCCATGCCCTTATAAACCAATAATTTCTTGAAAGTATATTCTATATAATAAATTATTTCTTTTAATGATTTAATTTTGAGCTAGCACTGTTATTCAATCCTGAAAGCTGCGCTTTATTCAGCGTAGCCAACTGAGATACACAGAGTAAATGGCTAGATACAGCACTCTCAAGATAACATTGTCTATGAGTATATGTTTCGACTAGATTATAATTGCTATATTAATATATTGCTATAGTAATGGTAAATTAGAGCAATTGACAGTTGTTTCGCAATTTTGCATTAAATATTATGTGTACTATATTTATTATACATCTGTAGTCTGTACTGGAACAGGGCTGTCCGAATGAACAGGGCATCAATTTATATTTTCATGAAATTCACAGATGGTGATTTACTCTCATCCCCATTAGATTTTCGTAAATATTAAAACACGCATACATAGTTTATTTTCTTAATAAGGCCCAAGAAAACTAAAAGAGAATTCAATAACAGATAAAATATGCAGATATATATTTAGCAAATCAAGACCGCCATTAGAGGAGGACGAACAAAACTCAGGTAAAAGGGCTTGGACGTACAATGTTTTTACAGACTGGTGAAGATACAGATGGCGCCAAATGATTTGCAATTATGAATGATGGTTTAGAATACTGTGCCATATTTTGCTTCCTATAGTGATTTCAATTGCATTCAAATGTCTGTGTTTATACAATTTTGAAATTAAAATTTTATTTTTCGCATTTATCTTCAAAATATATCGCTGTCATTGTTGCAAACGCCGTTGGCATTTTAAAAGAAGAAATATTTAAAGGAATTTACTTTCCTTTTTAAATACGCTGTGATATCTTTGGCCTTTTCGTTATCAGTACCCATCGCCTTTGCGAGATTTTAAAGGTCTTACTGTCGTAAATATATAATTCATGGACGTAAAGAAAGGGTTAAAATATCCCATTGGTAAAATTCCAAAATCGTCTGTGACAGTAATTCATATGGTTCTGAAATAAGAGAAGCTCTACCGCCAATTTATTCTTCCAAATCCACCTCATTGCATGAATTTCAATGGCTAAAGGAATAAACATGTTCTGAGCTAAAGGAATGAATATATATATATATATATATATATATATATATATATATATATATATATATATATATATATAATATTTATTTAAACTGTTAATTTTGAAGAAAACTTTATCTATACAATGCCAATTAGAACTCTAACAATGCCATTCACACGTATTCAAATTGATTTTGCTTTACAATTTACTTTTGTCTCCCTAATATTTTAACCCTATTCTACAACTAGGAAAAATACTCATTACTAATCAGTACATTTCTCTGTGTCAAAAGAGAAGTATAAGTCGCTAATAACACTAACGACACATAGATATATTTCTCAACGCATTGCGATATTTTCAAGACTTTTATACATAGGAGTTTTATCTCATTTTTCCCCTCTGTATGATGTAACTGAAACTTTGATAATTACATATGCGGGCGGGATGAAGAAACTCTCGAAGCGATAAGGCAAGGTTGAAAAGCATCAGCGAAAAATGTATATTGGGCAATGGCCTTGAAACACCTTCGTAGTTGGTTGGTTCCTGAGCTCCGGAAGATCCACAGATCTTATAAGTATAGATACGTTAAGGGGAGTTTTTTCAGCTATCAAACATAATAGAACTTGTCATGTGATCAAATACTCCCAGAGCACGACCTGGGGAGTAGAACTGTTTGTTGGACAATGCTGTATTGAGTGGATTCTATTCTCCTTTAACCCTCGATTCTCGCAAGCAGGAGTTCTGGACTGGTAAAATGTGTTTCAGATCACGTGATGAGTTCTCTATGTTGTATAGCATTGCCTCAATACTATAGCAGAAGCAATTCCCGGCCAATAGCGGGTCTGGTATATAAGGTCTATGTGTCCAATATCGAAGGACAAAATGGTGGTTATATATGCTTATCCAGTTCGCGAAACGTGCTCAGGTATTGCTATTGCATAACAGGTGGAATAGAAAAGTGTTGCGCTAATAAAAAAATATTTTTAAAGTTATATATACTACTACTAAATTGACATGGTCTTTAATTGCTCGTATTAGTGGACACATTTAAATTTGTACATTGAGTTGTTTGCCGCTGATAACCCTCCAATTATTTATCTTTCGCGCAAGTTCTGTAAAAGAATATTAATTAATATAATACTAAATTGATTGCACCATTTTAACTTTATGGTTTTATCTGACCTTTGGGTTAACGTGTCTTAAACACTGGCGTCATTGAGACTGAGGGTATTGTTTGACGTTTTAGACACAATAAATTACTGGCTTAAAGCTGTCTCACAATACAAGTATGAGATCTATTTCTGGTCTCACAAGAAAAGCCCAGCGAGGACCAACAAGTATGAATCAAAGCCCTCTACTCACGAATCGAATTATTGGGATTGACAATCGTTGGAGGGGGTGGAACCCTTAATGGTGTATATCAATGGTTCCCAAACTTTCCGGTCCGCGGACCCCCTCAGAGAAAAAAAAATTTCGCGGACCCCTTAAAACTATATTGCAAGGGCGTGTTTCTATTGGATATGTACCACAAGCATAATTTAGTGTGAACACTGATGCTGCTTTCTTGAAATTAGCTCAGTAATATTTGGTTTAATATCTGATAATTTCAGTCTTAAATCACTTAAATCACTTTCACCCAAACAATTTAATTCTGTTTGAAGATATAACCTATCAGCTTAAAATTAATTTCATGAATGTATTTAATTCAAAGTTATTTAGAAAAAAAGTTAATTATTATTTTATTTAAAAAAATAAAATAGAAAAAAGAGTGAAGAAGAATAATGAATTTTATTTTTTTTGAAAGCTAACTATTTATTAGTTAAATATTGCGTGTTCTTTGCGGACCCCCTAAAACCTCGTCGCGGACCCCCAGGGGTCCGGGGACCCCAGATTGGGAACCACTGGTGTATACAATTATAAACTGCTACACAATATACACTGTGATGTTTAGGGATTTAAGATATGCACCTCTAATTAAAATTATACTAGAGCATATAACATATTCTCGAAAACAAAACAGAGTTTATTCTACACGCCAGCTAAGAACAAAAAATAGATACTTTAAGGCTTAAGAATGTTGAGGCTTTTTGAATATTGATGACCCAAAAAATTCGAATATACGTTACACGTACTTTGTTAGCTCAAACTAGACTGAGTAGTAAATTATTCTAAGATGTGGCATAGTTAGAATCTGAGGTAAAAAAAAACAAATTATTGAAGAGCCAAAATTACGGGGGTGTGGAGATTCGAAAATCATACTATTACATGGCTGTAAACGTACTCAACATCAAGGAAAGCCGTAATAAATTACCGTCCAAAGAATAAAGACCTATTCAACCGTGAAATACAAAGCCGATTTCACTAATACGATATTATTAGTTTCATTGCAATGGATTTACATAATGGATATACACAATAGAAATTAATTTTTACAAATGCACGAAATTTAATTTTCTGAGAAAGGAGGAGGCCTGTGAATAAATTTGAAATATTAAATGTGACATATTTTAATTTAATTGTTTGTCAGCGCATTAACTGGAAATTACATATTTTATTTTAACTGGATGTACCCGCATTAACTGAAGCAACTGTTATTCGTTATAAATTCGCAATCAAAATTATTTCACAGCTTCAGATCTTATGTTTAAATTTATTTATTTGTTGGAATACCATGTTTCACATATATAAATTCGGAATTTGTAAAATACAGTTTGGCAGTATAGGCTATAACTACATTTGTCCTAGAGTTCATAAGCACCTCTGTCGTGTCATTTGAATAAATTGTCCTCTGTTGTCATTTGAATAAATTTCATTCGTTTTCGATGATGTTTTCAAATATAATAAATTATTGTAGTATTATGACAATTTAAAAAATATTATCGAGGAATGTATCGCATTTTAGAGATGCTTAAACCAGGCAATTTATATGTCAATGACGTCATTTGAATGAAGTTCATTTTTTTTATCAAGTTTTAAGATTTCAAATATAATAAATTAATGTAGTATTGTGATAATTTTAAAAACCGTTTGTCTCTCGGTCTAACTGTACCACTTTCTGACAAACTTGGCGAATATTTAAAATACCGTTAAAATAATGAAAATTCAGCCAAATTGATAAAATGATTCTAAATTAATGAAAATGACTCCAAATGCATGAAAATTCAATATTTTGCCAAATTAAGTTCAATTTCCTTGATATTCCCTATCGCTTTGTGGGAATTAAATAATATTTTTTTTAAATGTGTTTACAAACGGGACCAGAATGTCTTTTTATTCTTCAGATCTGACTGGGAAGATGATTTTGTCTGGCTAGAACGGGTATTCTTATACATCTTTCTAGAAGAATACAATTAAATATTTTAATAAAATGTTTAGAATAACAATGTTATTTAAAGTATTCTAGGGATATGCACATAATTGAAGTTTTAATTTCTTTATATTATATATTCCGTGCGAAGAACGGGTAAACTGCTAGTCAGTAGATATAAATGTATGCTCATAATGAAAAAATAAATGCAAATCATCTAATAAATTATTAATCCAACCATCCTGAGGGATTCTTATGATTTGTATGTATAATTCTTCGAGGACTTAAAAATAAACAGTTTTAATACAAGTATAAATTGCATGCACTTAGATAAAACCCTCATTGTTTATAACCAATTATCCAAATACATTATTTTCTTTAAACATATTTATAAGAAAACGGATAAATTTAACTAGTAAAACCATTCGTACATTTGGCTCACTTGATATTGCAATACATATCCTTATATAGGTAATCTGATATTCACAAACTTCCCAAATAACTGTATACTCTAACTCTAAAATTACGGATATACATACATAGCAAAGCCCTCAACCATATACTTGCATCTTATAGACTTCTTAATAAGAATCCTGCTGGAAATCAATCTCATCCTATTCAAATCTGGAACAAACTTGTACTTATTGTATAAATCCAGATCGTTAAAATCGTATGGGATGCTGGCGCAATCACCCGTTCCTAATTACAAATTACATTGGTCAAACTTTGTCATTCGAAAACTATGAAGACTCCGTAGAATCCTAGCAGATGTTTAGGAAAGATCACTGTAGTAGAAGGATGTATTAGAAGCTAACGATAAATGGAATAATCTCCAATTAATATTTAAGAGCACCTTAAACATGTACTTTGCGATTGACAAAATCTCGTTTTTATTAAATTTAAAATGATTTTATAACTTATCAATTATTACAAACTACATATTCGTGAAAATTTGTATGACATATAAATTCTGAAAAGAAACATCACACCAATATTTGCTGTATCAATAGCATAAAAGGCATGAAAGTTTATATTACTGAAAAGTGACAGAGTGATAAAATGGCACTGAGCGATAGAGGGACAAAGTGACACTGATCGCTCCTGATAAAGATATTAAGACGTTTAAAAAATTAAATGCTTAACAAAATATCAAAATATGTTTAAATACAAATTTATAGTATATTATTTAATTATAAAGATCGTCCTCTAACGTACGGGTTACAATTACATGGAATTAATTTATGTCACTACCAATAGAACTAAATAGCAATAGATGCCAATAGAACTAAATTCTAATGCAAAATAGTTCTAATGATCCTAATTTTGATTACTGTTTTGAGTTTGTATCCAGCATGGTTTACACAAAACTGCACGTCGATCTAAGATCTTGACACAATTAAAGCCTTCCATATGCAGAAATATCTAGTAAGATAATGACCATTCTAGTACACCAGTTCTATGTTTTTCAACCCCTGGTTTTCAGCCCCTGCTTTTAAACGTATACATCAATGATATACCCAATATTTTACAGGTTAAGCTCTGCATCTTTGCAGATGACACAGCAATCATAGCCCGCGCTGACTCTCCTCTCAACACGTTCAACACACTAAAAAGCTACATCACACAGAGCCTTGAGCGCTGGTTCGAGCAATGGAAAATCAAAATTAACGCTTCCAAGTCTAACGTAGTTATTTTTAAACCTCACTACAGAGCAATCTCTCATAACTTTCAAATCAAAATCTCAAATGAAAATATCCCTTTCAATCACGCTGTAAAGTACTTGGGCGTCACACTTGACGCTCACATGAATTTCAACACATATGTTTATTTAAAAATCCAATCTGCCAACAAAATTATTACTTAGCTTCATCCCATGCTCTGTAGGAAGTCACCCCTTTCCCTGGAGAACAATCTTCTTCTTTACAAACAAATCATTGCACCTATGATTTTGTAAGCATGTCCCATTTGGGGAGCTGTTGTAAAATCGCATATTGGGAAACTGCAAGTTATCCAAAATAAAATCTTACGTATGATAACCAATTCTCCTTGGTTTATCCAAAACGAGTTCATACATCATGATCTTAAAGTCTCTGGCATTGAAGAGCATATTATATTAATTACCCAAAATTTCTACATTAAAAACTTTGCGAAACCTTGTATGGCATATATAGATCTCAACTACAATCTAAAACCATCTTGCAGAAAACGCAGACCCATGCACATCATCTCTGACCCAAGAAGAATTTACGAGCCCAGAATTAAAAAAGCTCGGCTGCCTGACCTGCCTGCACAGCCAACTACTGTGTAACTCAAAGTTTTTGACCTTGAGACGATAATGTTGTTTGCATTTATCGTCTCACCCTTTGACCTCGTGACCACTGGATTGAAACTGACTAGGATGAGCCCCGCGACTTTCTCTTGGACCCCATTTTCTTTCAGAGAGACTGTTTTCTCTCTGTTTACTCTCATTTTCAAATTTAGTTTTGTCTACCTCTCAATATTGGTGGGCCATCTTCCAAGATATTTTTGATAACAGTCTAAGCCATCATGACTGTCAACCTTTTCAAGCATCCATCCAGAAAAGGAATGCTTCACATCAAATAGCAATTACAAAACTATTCTTAGAACTTATATTTCCGATGTGGGGATACGTGAGTTTTCTCACAGGTGCCCAAAATAAAAAAAAACCTTGGAAGCCATTTTGTCTTTTTGATTTCGGGTTTGTTTTTGATCTTGCACTAATAAAGGGGATCCAGGTTATCCTCGAATAAGATGTGTGCTGCTTTATTTCCTTACTTATCCTTAAATACGTCGTACTTAATCCATTGCACAAAGTATTTTTTTACTTATTGATTTTCTTTCAATAGCTATATTACCACATGTTTACAGTACACATTAATGTATTTATCCCAGTTGTCAACGAGTTTTATCATTCTTTTGCGTTATATTACACATTCAAGATCATTGAATTACAGCAGAACTGTGGGCTGCAGTGTATCTTCTTAATAGAATCGTTAGTAGTGTATATAAGGGGGTTCTGGCTCATCCGGAGCTATACTTTAACATGGGCATATTCCGGAGCTATACTTCTCCATGTTAAAACATAGCTCCGGATGGTGAGGGGTGGAGCTTCATCTTGCCACGTGATTTTTTTCTATGAATGGAGATTTTTATTAGTCAGATAAGAAGGATGTTATTAATCAGCAAGTAGATATAATTTTTTTTCCACAGTATAAATCTAAACTTTGCTTGCAAATTTTACTTCGTTTGTATACCTTAGACATTCAATGTGTGTGTATATATATTTCAATCATTCCAGATTTTGATCCATAAGTACCTTTACCATGTTAGAGCACTTTTAATTAAATTGGATTCTATCAGTAAAGTATCTTAGTGCAATTCATCCTAATTCTACTTGATCATAGACATCTTCTTGCAATATATGTAAATGAATTCACTTTCCCTAAAAAATTGTAGTCCCACCACCACCCGATGTATACAATACACCGCTACAATTTTAATTTAGCATGGCTTTATCATTTAAATTTGATAATGGCCATATGCTAAACTCTTAATTCCATCATTTAAAATATATCGTTTATCATCATAGGGTGATAACCCCATTTTAATTTGTTTCACAGTATAAATCTTCTGATCTTTACTAGCAATTTTAATTTGCTCAACTCTATTATATTTACGTCTTGTTAAGCAGTTATAGTAATCTTGATGATGAATGAATCTTTTCACAGCATTCTTATTGACACCTTTAGCAGTTTTCTTTTCCATGAAGGATGTTTTTAAACTATACATTTTTGATCTTAACCCTACAAACTCTTGGGCAGGAGTACCATTCAACTCATCTTTCATTTTTCCAATCATTTTTTTATTTTTGTTGGAATGAAGTGGATGATCGCATGGATAATCCGAAAAGTCGAAAAAATCTTGATGACTTTCAAAATCTTTATAAATATCTTCTGTTTCAACTTCATAACACAGGGAATCCGTGTCTGTGAAAAGTAATTCAGCTCGACTTCCATACACCTTTTTAATAAAATTATAATGAAACTCATACATGAGTGTTTTACTTAAATCTAGTACTGAAAAACCAGCATAGATAGGTCTATTAAATTTTAAATTTGTCTTATGCATATGAACTGCAACCAGATCTTCATTAAACACTTTGAAAGAGTGAAAGGCTGGTGATGCAATACATTTTTTTAATCTCTTCTCAGTCTGTACAAGTTTAACATCCATTCTTTTTCTCAAATTTTCCATCGTCTTACCAAAAACCGCGTTGTTCATAAGTTTGAACAGATCTTTTTCGAAAGAATTTTTTGCCAGCATTCGCTTCTCAGTGTTAAATTGCACATAAGGCTTCAACCAGGGTTCTTGCTTGAAACTTAATACACGATGGATTTTCACAAGTTTCATCCCTAGCTTCATATACTGCTTTAAATTTCTATAATGCAGAACATATTTAATCTTATGATTCAAATTAGGTGTTAATTTGATCTGATCCTTGCATATTTTTAAATCCATTTCTTTAGACAAATTCCGACTATACTCCGAAATCAGAGACGGAGTGATATGAATCCTTTCAGGCGCTAGAGGATAGGCATTATGTTCATCATGTAAATCATGAGGATAGTCTATATCCACCTCGATAATATATCCCACAGGCGAGTCATCTTCTACTACAAGTGGATCAAAATTCAGGATTTCTTCAGAATCAAGCCATCTAAAATCCGATACAGGCAGTGCTTGGCTTAGTGCCCATCCATATAAATTATTAGCATCTAGGTACATTATATACTTGCTAGGTTTTGCAGAATCATAATGTTCCAAATACTTATTATTAGCCTGGCTTAGACGTTTACTAATAACACTAATACCACCTCTAATACCTTCTTCTAAAAATAGGTACATATCAGGATCTGTAATCAGTTCTAATGATACACCACTAGTCTTTAGGGCAGCATTCCAAGCAAGAGATGGTAATGTTAGACAATGAGCAGCATCTATTCCATAATAATTCAGTGTCAAATCACGGAAATTTTCAAAAATGTCCGCTAGCAGAAGAATATCAGTTTTTATATACAAGTCATGATATTCCCCCATATTCTTTATCTTTAAGGATGACCAAACATGTTGGGCATAAGCATAGGCTTCATCAGAGACCTCCTCCTGATTTAAATCATCGAAGAAGGCCTCTTTAGAGGGTAGACTCGTTTCTTCAAACTTCTTAGCACAATCTATATAAGAATAGGGGTAAACACCTTTTCTAGTAAGCAAATTCACATGATCATTTGTAAAATGCTCTTGGATGATACGAAACTGATCGGATTCCAAACTAGAGCTTAGTTTCTCAATAGAGGTAGGTAAAAATTGGAAGGAGTCTATAAACTGCAGACTTCCAACACGGAATGTTATATAATTCTGCATATTACTAGAAATACACTCAATTCTCTTTTCTTTAAATTGACCGATTCCCTGCATAATTAAATGTCCATCATACCCCTTTAAATTGTGAAACACAACAGGTATGCGCCGTCTTATCTTATAATTCAGATTGCAATTAGAATGAGCTGCACCTCTGAACTTAGAAGTTAAGTGACAGTGGTCTCTTACACGTTCTTCCCCTAAAGCCTTATTGCAAATATGACAGATAACGGCATTTTCAAAATTTTCACGATCTTCAGCAGTGAAATTCATTTTCATATTTTCTTTCAATATTCTTTGAATCTTCTCTTCTTCATGAATAAGAGCCTTCAAAAAATGAGTAACCACATCCTCACCCCTGTAGATAACAGGGCCTCTAAAGGTTTTTCCATCAGGACCAATAATAATGTATGCAAAACCACAAGGAACATGATGAGATAAGATGTTCTCATGTGAAATGGAGGGAGAATTCTCACACGTATCCGTTTTTATTATAAAAGATTCAAAGTCTGCATATACCACAAATGGTACACGCATTTGCATATAAACACTTTTAAATTTCAAACATGCATCATCACCACTAGGTAGTTCCACTCGCTGCAGACCATACTGTTTGCATAATTCAGTATGATTCTTTAAACGAGTTTCAGATGAAAATCGCTGTAAACAGTGATTGCAAAAATGTTGCTTCTCTTTATGGTTTCTTAAACCGTATAGAAGTTTGCTCATACTTTTAATACAGCAGTAATGATAGTGCTCATCATTACTAATAAGTAGTAAATTACAGTGTTGATCCCGTCTATTAGATGATATATAAAGCGGAAACACCTTCTTATCTTCATATCCAAAGACATTCAAGCTTATATTGTTATTTCGCTCAAACAATTTAACTTGATGTAAAGGGGTAGGAAACTCAATTCCATCCATATTTAGCTTGCATTCATGCTCGGTATATTTACCGATACGGGATGCATTCTTATTAACAGGATAAATACCGGCTAAGATGGACCACATAAAACACTTTTGGTCACTATTCTGTACATTAATAACAGCTTTCTTAGCTGCTAGTTCTTTAGGTAGTGGAATATAACTAGAAGCAGCTAGAGGTTCATATACCCCAACATCAATCATTAGTTCATCAATCCTCTCTAAAACCCAACCACTACCACGTCCTTCATAGGTTTCGAATGATGTTAATACTTTTCCAAAAGCAGAATCCATATTATCATTCAAATCTTCTTCAGTAATATTCCTCATACAGGAACTTCTGAAATAGGCTGTACAATATTCCTGCTCTTTTTCAGATCGGAAGCGAGTAAAGCGGCAACACAGATTTATATACCATACAATGCTACGCTTCAAGACAATCTCCTCTAACAGCACATGTATTATATCATTTCTGTTAGAATCTAAAAAGGTAAGGACATCTTTTTCACCATCTCCGGCAATTTTATGAACGGTCACAGTACTGTTTAAAGCTTGTTGACAGGGATTTATAGTCACTTTCCTCTTCTTATTCATACCAGAAACACCTAAAGTTTTTCTTTTACTACCTTGCGTAGGATAAGCACTAAAAATTTTACTTTTCATATTCAACATAGACTTATCACTATGAGCTGTACGTTCATGATGCAACATATCACTCATTCGAGTAAATGTAGCAGGACATTGCGGACAAGGAACTTTACTTGAAGAATCATGAATCTTCATGTGTCGTACTAAATTTCTCTTCTTCGTGAAACCCTTCGAACAAGTATGACAAACCTGTAAAAGATAAAAATATAAGATTTTAGTGTAAACATGTTATAAATCTTGTTTAGTATTATATAACATTTCTCAAAGCATAAGTAAGATCATCATAGATTCCTTATACCACCCCAATAAGAATCATTAAAAAAGTAATGATAAAGCCACCAAGTTGAGGAATATTTATAGATATGAAAACACTAATTAACTATATTAAATTCATAAAAGTTCTAATTAAATAAAAAAAATAATTAAGTTATCACTCATTGTTAAAATGACAAGTTTAATAAATTCACAAAATAAAATCATATTAAAATAAGTACTTACATATCCACTCATGCGTAAAGGCATAACATCAAGCATATTAATATCACTAATGTTAGAAGCAGTATCTCCAATATCACTACTTAAAGAAAACATCACGATTTAATAATATAAGACAGCACCGTTAACACAACCTACCACTATGAAGTATTTGCATAGAATGACAAAATTACAGCCTGCAAGTTACCAAAACTCGCCTGTAAGCAAGAAACTCTAGAGATATCACGGTTACAGTTAAACTGAGTAACAAACGATTTATCATAATTACATACACTAGCGCCATGAAAATAAACAATCCGTTTAAAATCATAATCGATAGTATTTTTTTAATAATTATAATCAATACATTAAATAGATTCTCATAGGATCTATGATAAAGATAGATTTAAGATATATTAAAACCCTAACACATGTACTATAATTACTAGATTTTAATGATTTAAAGTCTAAAATACTCGAAATCTGACACGAAAGCATATTTTACAGAAATTTTTAAAATGAGCATAAAAAACCATAAAATTTACCCAGGAACTACTTAATACCCTCAAATTACTCAGAATTATCCTTTACATATCCAATATAACCATTTAAAGTCATAAAAGAGTCAATAGTATAGTAGTTATAAAAGGGGCATTCTGCGGCGGATCGGGGAGGCGGCTCAGGAGGAGAGGCCCTCTTTGGGAGGATGCCTCTCCTCTTTGGGAGGAGGGTCCCTCTTTGGGAGGAGGGTCCCTCTTTGAGAGGATCCTCTTCTGGGAGGATCCCTCTGAAAGGATCCTCTCAGAGGGTCTTTAGACCCCCCAGGAGGGAGGATGCCTCTCGGAGACCCCCTCTTTTGGGAGGAAGTTTGGTGAGACGCAGCACCGGAGGCATCTCGAAAGAGGGAAAATAAGAAACATTATGCGACTCCATACATAGATATATCATGTGATATTTCTTATCGAATCACATGATGTTACGTATGGAGTCACATGATGTTTCTTATCGAATCGCGCGATTCACCAAACTTCCTCCCAAAAGAGGGGGTCTCCGAGAGGCATCCTCCCTCCTGGGGGGTCTAAAGACCCTCTGAGAGGATCCTTTCAGAGGGATCCTCCCAGAAGAGGATCCTCTCAAAGAGGGACCCTCCTCCCAAAGAGGGACCCTCCTCCCAAAGAGGAGAGGCATCCTCCCAAAGAGGGCCTCTCCTCCTGAGCCGCCTCCCCGATCCGCCGCAGAATGCCCCTTTTATAACTACTATACTATTGACTCTTTTATGACTTTAAATGGTTATATTGGATATGTAAAGGATAATTCTGAGTAATTTGAGGGTATTAAGTAGTTCCTGGGTAAATTTTATGGTTTTTTATGCTCATTTTAAAAATTTCTGTAAAATATGCTTTCGTGTCAGATTTCGAGTATTTTAGACTTTAAATCATTAAAATCTAGTAATTATAGTACATTTGTTAGGGTTTTAATATATCTTAAATCTATCTTTATCATAGATCCTATGAGAATCTATTTAATGTATTGATTATAATTATTAAAAAAATACTATCGATTATGATTTTAAACGGATTGTTTATTTTCATGGCGCTAGTGTATGTAATTATGATAAATCGTTTGTTACTCAGTTTAACTGTAACCGTGATATCTCTAGAGTTTCTTGCTTACAGGCGAGTTTTGGTAACTTGCAGGCTGTAATTTTGTCATTCTATGCAAATACTTCATAGTGGTAGGTTGTGTTAACGGTGCTGTCTTATATTATTAAATCGTGATGTTTTCTTTAAGTAGTGATATTGGAGATACTGCTTCTAACATTAGTGATATTAATATGCTTGATGTTATGCCTTTACGCATGAGTGGATATGTAAGTACTTATTTTAATATGATTTTATTTTGTGAATTTATTAAACTTGTCATTTTAACAATGAGTGATAACTTAATTATTTTTTTTATTTAATTAGAACTTTTATGAATTTAATATAGTTAATTAGTGTTTTCATATCTATAAATATTCCTCAACTTGGTGGCTTTATCATTACTTTTTTAATGATTCTTATTGGGGTGGTATAAGGAATCTATGATGATCTTACTTATGCTTTGAGAAATGTTATATAATACTAAACAAGATTTATAACATGTTTACACTAAAATCTTATATTTTTATCTTTTACAGGTTTGTCATACTTGTTCGAAGGGTTTCACGAAGAAGAGAAATTTAGTACGACACATGAAGATTCATGATTCTTCAAGTAAAGTTCCTTGTCCGCAATGTCCTGCTACATTTACTCGAATGAGTGATATGTTGCATCATGAACGTACAGCTCATAGTGATAAGTCTATGTTGAATATGAAAAGTAAAATTTTTAGTGCTTATCCTACGCAAGGTAGTAAAAGAAAAACTTTAGGTGTTTCTGGTATGAATAAGAAGAGGAAAGTGACTATAAATCCCTGTCAACAAGCTTTAAACAGTACTGTGACCGTTCATAAAATTGCCGGAGATGGTGAAAAAGATGTCCTTACCTTTTTAGATTCTAACAGAAATGATATAATACATGTGCTGTTAGAGGAGATTGTCTTGAAGCGTAGCATTGTATGGTATATAAATCTGTGTTGCCGCTTTACTCGCTTCCGATCTGAAAAAGAGCAGGAATATTGTACAGCCTATTTCAGAAGTTCCTGTATGAGGAATATTACTGAAGAAGATTTGAATGATAATATGGATTCTGCTTTTGGAAAAGTATTAACATCATTCGAAACCTATGAAGGACGTGGTAGTGGTTGGGTTTTAGAGAGGATTGATGAACTAATGATTGATGTTGGGGTATATGAACCTCTAGCTGCTTCTAGTTATATTCCACTACCTAAAGAACTAGCAGCTAAGAAAGCTGTTATTAATGTACAGAATAGTGACCAAAAGTGTTTTATGTGGTCCATCTTAGCCGGTATTTATCCTGTTAATAAGAATGCATCCCGTATCGGTAAATATACCGAGCATGAATGCAAGCTAAATATGGATGGAATTGAGTTTCCTACCCCTTTACATCAAGTTAAATTGTTTGAGCGAAATAACAATATAAGCTTGAATGTCTTTGGATATGAAGATAAGAAGGTGTTTCCGCTTTATATATCATCTAATAGACGGGATCAACACTGTAATTTACTACTTATTAGTAATGATGAGCACTATCATTACTGCTGTATTAAAAGTATGAGCAAACTTCTATACGGTTTAAGAAACCATAAAGAGAAGCAACATTTTTGCAATCACTGTTTACAGCGATTTTCATCTGAAACTCGTTTAAAGAATCATACTGAATTATGCAAACAGTATGGTCTGCAGCGAGTGGAACTACCTAGTGGTGATGATGCATGTTTGAAATTTAAAAGTGTTTATATGCAAATGCGTGTACCATTTGTGGTATATGCAGACTTTGAATCTTTTATAATAAAAACGGATACGTGTGAGAATTCTCCCTCCATTTCACATGAGAACATCTTATCTCATCATGTTCCTTGTGGTTTTGCATACATTATTATTGGTCCTGATGGAAAAACCTTTAGAGGCCCTGTTATCTACAGGGGTGAGGATGTGGTTACTCATTTTTTGAAGGCTCTTATTCATGAAGAAGAGAAGATTCAAAGAATATTGAAAGAAAATATGAAAATGAATTTCACTGCTGAAGATCGTGAAAATTTTGAAAATGCCGTTATCTGTCATATTTGCAATAAGGCTTTAGGGGAAGAACGTGTAAGAGACCACTGTCACTTAACTTCTAAGTTCAGAGGTGCAGCTCATTCTAATTGCAATCTGAATTATAAGATAAGACGGCGCATACCTGTTGTGTTTCACAATTTAAAGGGGTATGATGGACATTTAATTATGCAGGGAATCGGTCAATTTAAAGAAAAGAGAATTGAGTGTATTTCTAGTAATATGCAGAATTATATAACATTCCGTGTTGGAAGTCTGCAGTTTATAGACTCCTTCCAATTTTTACCTACCTCTATTGAGAAACTAAGCTCTAGTTTGGAATCCGATCAGTTTCGTATCATCCAAGAGCATTTTACAAATGATCATGTGAATTTGCTTACTAGAAAAGGTGTTTACCCCTATTCTTATATAGATTGTGCTAAGAAGTTTGAAGAAACGAGTCTACCCTCTAAAGAGGCCTTCTTCGATGATTTAAATCAGGAGGAGGTCTCTGATGAAGCCTATGCTTATGCCCAACATGTTTGGTCATCCTTAAAGATAAAGAATATGGGGGAATATCATGACTTGTATATAAAAACTGATATTCTTCTGCTAGCGGACATTTTTGAAAATTTCCGTGATTTGACACTGAATTATTATGGAATAGATGCTGCTCATTGTCTAACATTACCATCTCTTGCTTGGAATGCTGCCCTAAAGACTAGTGGTGTATCATTAGAACTGATTACAGATCCTGATATGTACCTATTTTTAGAAGAAGGTATTAGAGGTGGTATTAGTGTTATTAGTAAACGTCTAAGCCAGGCTAATAATAAGTATTTGGAACATTATGATTCTGCAAAACCTAGCAAGTATATAATGTACCTAGATGCTAATAATTTATATGGATGGGCACTAAGCCAAGCACTGCCTGTATCGGATTTTAGATGGCTTGATTCTGAAGAAATCCTGAATTTTGATCCACTTGTAGTAGAAGATGACTCGCCTGTGGGATATATTATCGAGGTGGATATAGACTATCCTCATGATTTACATGATGAACATAATGCCTATCCTCTAGCGCCTGAAAGGATTCATATCACTCCGTCTCTGATTTCGGAGTATAGTCGGAATTTGTCTAAAGAAATGGATTTAAAAATATGCAAGGATCAGATCAAATTAACACCTAATTTGAATCATAAGATTAAATATGTTCTGCATTATAGAAATTTAAAGCAGTATATGAAGCTAGGGATGAAACTTGTGAAAATCCATCGTGTATTAAGTTTCAAGCAAGAACCCTGGTTGAAGCCTTATGTGCAATTTAACACTGAGAAGCGAATGCTGGCAAAAAATTCTTTCGAAAAAGATCTGTTCAAACTTATGAACAACGCGGTTTTTGGTAAGACGATGGAAAATTTGAGAAAAAGAATGGATGTTAAACTTGTACAGACTGAGAAGAGATTAAAAAAATGTATTGCATCACCAGCCTTTCACTCTTTCAAAGTGTTTAATGAAGATCTGGTTGCAGTTCATATGCATAAGACAAATTTAAAATTTAATAGACCTATCTATGCTGGTTTTTCAGTACTAGATTTAAGTAAAACACTCATGTATGAGTTTCATTATAATTTTATTAAAAAGGTGTATGGAAGTCGAGCTGAATTACTTTTCACAGACACGGATTCCCTGTGTTATGAAGTTGAAACAGAAGATATTTATAAAGATTTTGAAAGTCATCAAGATTTTTTCGACTTTTCGGATTATCCATGCGATCATCCACTTCATTCCAACAAAAATAAAAAAATGATTGGAAAAATGAAAGATGAGTTGAATGGTACTCCTGCCCAAGAGTTTGTAGGGTTAAGATCAAAAATGTATAGTTTAAAAACATCCTTCATGGAAAAGAAAACTGCTAAAGGTGTCAATAAGAATGCTGTGAAAAGATTCATTCATCATCAAGATTACTATAACTGCTTAACAAGACGTAAATATAATAGAGTTGAGCAAATTAAAATTGCTAGTAAAGATCAGAAGATTTATACTGTGAAACAAATTAAAATGGGGTTATCACCCTATGATGATAAACGATATATTTTAAATGATGGAATTAAGAGTTTAGCATATGGCCATTATCAAATTTAAATGATAAAGCCATGCTAAATTAAAATTGTAGCGGTGTATTGTATACATCGGGTGGTGGTGGGACTACAATTTTTTAGGGAAAGTGAATTCATTTACATATATTGCAAGAAGATGTCTATGATCAAGTAGAATTAGGATGAATTGCACTAAGATACTTTACTGATAGAATCCAATTTAATTAAAAGTGCTCTAACATGGTAAAGGTACTTATGGATCAAAATCTGGAATGATTGAAATATATATACACACACATTGAATGTCTAAGGTATACAAACGAAGTAAAATTTGCAAGCAAAGTTTAGATTTATACTGTGGAAAAAAAATTATATCTACTTGCTGATTAATAACATCCTTCTTATCTGACTAATAAAAATCTCCATTCATAGAAAAAAATCACGTGGCAAGATGAAGCTCCACCCCTCACCATCCGGAGCTATGTTTTAACATGGAGAAGTATAGCTCCGGAATATGCCCATGTTAAAGTATAGCTCCGGATGAGCCAGAACCCCCTTATATACACTACTATCGTTTACCTCTATCTGTTAGACAATTTGATGGATCTTCACTTATTGATTTCCCCCTATCGACAGGAAAACAATTGTTTTCTGACGATATCCACTCTGAAAATTACTGATGAACTGAACTATTCTTTAGTTCCAGACATTATAATGTTGCCGATAACTTCATACTATGAAATGATGCACCTTTTTCTTATATATTTCGTTCATATACACGTTTTTATATGATTTCCTCTGTAATGTATAGTATAATCACCGTCAGGGTAATGTTTTATATCTGTACCAGCAAAATATTAAATTCTCCTCAACTAAAATTTCCAACAGAGAAATAAATGACACAATACATAAAAATTGGTAAACACAGCATTAAATACAAAAATAAAATGTCCTACTAGTTTCAACGGCAAAGCCTTATTCTTTAGGTCCGACGGAAAGTACGACAACACTTATTCCAGTCATGTCAGCAATTGGCTTGAGCGATTACTTGACAGAAATAAATATTATTGGAAAATTATATAATCATCTAAATTAAAATTAGTACTTGGGATTTCATTATTACTTTCTCTACAGTACATGGAAATGTATAAGGAAAGTATTGGAGTCATGTCGAAAATCGTAAATCGAGTTTTCGACGAAAAAACACGTTTCGAGCACTATCGAACCCAAAACCTATTTTTGCACGGCGTCTGTGTGTGGGTGTGTAGTGTGTATTTATGCCTGTATAATGTATCTCTCCACTCTAGCTCAATAACTTCATTGACCATATTTTATAAACTTTGGTTGCTAAATCACTTGTGACCCTGGTGCTGATTAGATTTTAGTACAATTCGAGCAAAATAACCTGCTCCTTTTTGCAAGATGGCCCACAAAAGCCGTATGTATCTACTCTAACTGAGAAACTAATTGACAAAATTCCATAAAATTTGGTAGATAATTCCCTTGTAGGTTACTGCAGTGTAGATTATATTTTGATACAATCCGGAGAGAAGAACTTGCATTTTTGGAAAATGCAAGATCGAGCAGAAACCGTACCTATCGTCTCTATCTGAAAACTAGTTCACAAAAATTCCCATTAAATTTGATAAGCAATTCACATGTGGGATACTTTGGTGCTGAATAGATTTTGGTATATACCAGAAAGAAAGAAACCGCCTTATTTTGCGGAATGGCCCGCAAAAATATTAAATTCTTAAATAAAAAACTACGTGTGCTTAAATGCATCAATAAAATGGTTGTTTCGCACGTAATTATTGAGTATAAAAAGAAAATATAACCAAACGCATAACTCTAGAAACTAGAAACGCATAACTCTAGAAACTCTAGTAACTGAGAACTAACCCCTTCTCAAGATATTTTAGTATATACGCATTTTTGCTTTTTGAAAATAATCTCAGTCACCAAATAAAAGCAAAAATTGAAATAAAACTGCATATTCAGTGTAATTTAAAATAATTATCATTGTCAGTATGCGATATTAAACACAGCTTAAATATTTACAAACTAAATAAAGGGAAAATGATTGTGAATCTGCAGGAGAAATCATGTCCTACCCACATCAGTAAATGTTTTACAGTGTAGCAACAAAGCCAACGGCCCTACCGTGCGGAAAACACCGGTTCTCGTTAGATCACCGAAGTCAAGCAGCATCGGGTGCGGTTAGTAATTGGGTGGATGACCGCAAGGGAACACCGAGTGCTGTTGGCACATTTTGAGCGCGGTAGCCCGGTGGTTTGCGCGCTGGATTTGCGCGCTGCCGCAACTGCCGCCGTGTTGATGTACGATCACGTTAAACATGTGAGTCCGTAAGTCCTGAGAGATTGGTTGTAGGGGAAGCAGGGTTCGATCCCTGTGGATGCCTCCCCCACTGGATTCCGGTCTAAATTGGTGGAACTTCCCTGCCATCTAAATGGTTACCCTTCACCTTTCTGCTAGGTCGGACGGTCTGTGTCTCAACGACAACAGTGTAGCAACAGGTCGGGGACATATGCTTTACGTCCTTAGTAGAAAATGACTGAGCGACCAAATATGTTTGAATGTATTTCCCAAAAATCAGCGATAAATTAATTGCAGGACAAATAACATCTATCAAATTACAAAATCAGAAGTATATTATATCAAGGTATCAAGGTCTCATTATATGAAGGTATCAATTGAATCGGAACCGCATCGGATGGAGAAATACATCGTCACAGCCTGTCATGCGTCAGCGAAAATTGATATATTGGGAAGGAAGAAGGAATCAATAGATTCCTGGCAGCTTTTTGGGGGAGAAAATGAAACATAATTCTGAAATAACATTTATACGTGATATATCCTGTAGCTCATTCTTTAAAAACAGTAGTACAACTTTTAAAAAATCTGATGTGGGCAACACATGATATTCCTTATATAATGTAATGAATTTACTACTTTTCCAGTAAAAAAATAGGTTTTTCTTATACTAGATACTAATATTCTTTCCAAGATATTGAATTTTCGACAATTAGTCGTCATTTTCATTGATTTAGCGTCATTTTTATCCATTTGGCGAGATTTTTGTTAATTTGGCAACATTTCAAAAAGTCGCAAAGTTGGCGACATTCCGCGAAATTCGTCGCCAAAATTTCGCCAAGCGTAATGGACGAAGAAATAAGTTGTTCTTACAGCAGAAAAATGACTCTTGGCGTTCAATTGCAAAAGTATTACTCAAAGTATCTTTTTTCATGAATGGAACGAGCTATATCTACGAAAATGATGTCACCCAATTTATCGCATGGTATTACATATGAAAAGTGAACATGTTTCTCAATAGGAAATATTTTTTTTTTCATTTTATATGACTTTTTAATAATTTTTTTGAAAAATGTGCAATATCTCAAGAACGGTTCATGTTAGAGTTCTAAAATTTATGTTAATCGTTTTCTAATGAAAAATTACATAAGAAATGTCTATTTGCGTAAATGCCACATCTAAGGATATGTCTCATCTAAGGATATCATTAGTACCACACTGAGGGGGGGGGGGGGGGGCTCTAATCTGGTCTATAAAATCGTTACATAACTTTGTTTCATGAATTTAGTCTGAAAACGAGCAATATTATGAACTGGGTTTGTGTCGTCAATGTTAAAAAGCGCTTTCGATTCATTACTTTTTATGAAACTTTGTTTATAAAATAGTTGGGACAAAAGTGAAATAAATAGTTGGTTCCACCAGCAAACTTTCTCAAATCCCACGTCTTGCTCTGTCCCTGTATGGTTGCCACGCTGACATAAATTTGCAGATATTATTTCACGTTTACGCATCTGTGTGTCATTTGATCTTTAGGAATGGAGTCAAATTAAGGTTAGTCCACAATTTAAGTAATTAAATGTTAAAGAAACGTATTTGAAGATTAAATCTGTAATTAAATATAAATACGTTTGAAGAATTAAAATGAAAAACAATCGTATTAAACTATTTAAATATAATCACACGTAATTAAAGTGATTACACGTCAACTTCAATAATGCATTAAATCAAAGACAACAAATTGTAGATAAAAGGTCCTTTAATAAAATACCATCCTTTATGACGTACAAATATTTAAAAAAAAAAGGCCATAGAGCTTTTGGATATTACCATAACCTTCTATTATTTTACTACAATTATAATACAATTTATTTATCATTATTCCGTAGTTGATTTATGCAAATTTTGTCTGTCAATTTGGTCAGTATATAAGCTTGTTTACACGGTAATTTTTATATAGCCACTGATGAAGGATATAGTGATACCCGAAAGCGGCCTGGCCTTTTTTAATATTTGTACATCATAAAGGATGGTTTTTATTAATACTTTATGATTTGTTGTCTTTGATTTAATGCATAATCACACATATTTCAGATTTCAAGTACTTAAACGCAAATAACCATATTCTTTAAATATAACCTAAATCATTTGAGAATTTATGTATTTCAAAAGATATAAATACGTTTAAAAATATGACTATATAACAGCTAATCAATATATTTTTAAATTTATGTAAAATGAGCATGGTTGCAAGATTGTATTTATCGTTTGTTTTCAATGTCCATGATTTTGATATTAAGTTATTTGCCTATATAGCAGCCGCAGCATGAACTATTTTGCCATTACACCACATTGCCTAGGCTGTGTCCCACAGGTAGTGGATCACGTTGGACCAAACAACTTTGATCTAATTCATAGGAGGTTTAAACCACAGGGATATCGTCCTTCCCCTTCCTAATGCCTCTCGGAAGGACTTCCGGACGTACATATTTATACTCGGCATAGACTCAGCATAGACACGATAACAGCATAGGCAGGATGAATTTCCAGTCACTCAAATTGGTGCTCATACCCAAGAGTGAGCCTGATGGTCTGGGTTCTCTATGGGTATAAAATTGGATGGTGGTGAGGATCGACCTCGTATCATACTCGTGTAATTATTGCACCATAATTACTAGGATATCCTGGCCCTTTTATTTAAAGGTACATACCAGACTCAATAAGTGTCCGGTCTAACTAAGAAAAACATTTTTTTTTTTAGAAATACGAACTTATTCATCAACATACACTCCTTCAAGAGTAATACATTCATTCCAACGTTCCTCTAACTTTTCGATGCTTTTTTGTAGAACGATTTGTCTTTGCTTTCAAAATAGGCCTCAGTTTCGGTAATCACTTCTTCATTTCAGCCAAATTTCTTTCCCTGCAGCATGTATGATTTCTGCAAAAAACCAGTAATCGCTGGGGGCCAGATCAAGAGAGTACGGTGGATGAGGAAGCAATTCAAAGCGTAATTCATATAATTTAACCATCGTTTTCATCGATTTGTGACACGGGGCATTGTCTTGGTGGAACAGCACTTTTTTCTTTTGCATGTGAGGTCGTTTTTTCTTGATTTCTACACTCAATCGATCCAATAATGCCATGTAATATTCGCTATTAATAGTTTTACATTTCTCAAAATAGTCGATGAACAAATTTCCATGCGCGTCCTAAAATACGGATGCCATAACCTTGCCAGCTGACTTTTGGGTTTTGGGTCGCTTTGGACGACTTTCACCGGCTGCTGTCCACTCAGCTGACGATCGTTTTGATTCAGGTGTGTAGTAATGGATCTATGTTTCATCCATCACATACCGATGCAAGAAATTCTTCTTATCTCGCTTGGATAGCTCCAAACAGCGCTCTGAATCGTCGACGCGTTGCTGTTTTTGTCCCGGTGTCAGCAAACGCGGCACCCACTTCGAAAGCAACTTACGCAAGCTCAAATTTTCGTGTAAAGTTGTAAATTGCAAACACACCACCTTCTGATATTTTTAAGATGTCAGCTATCTCACGCAACTTTACTTCACAGTCTTTCAAAACTATTTTGTGGATTTTTTCATGTTTACCCGAACAACTGCCGATTTTGGGTGACCAGAGCGTTCAGCACCATCTGTGTTTGTACGACCGAGTTTAAATTCAGCATACCAGTCAATAATAGTTGATTTCCTTAGTGCATGGTCTCCATAACGCTTGTCAAGCCACTGTTTGGGTTCAACAGTATTTTTCTCCATCAAAAAACAATGTTTAATCAACACACGAAATTTTTTTTATCCATTGTTTTGAAAATTACAAAACTGGGGACACTAAAACTACTGTAACCTATAAACTAATTGTCAGAATGTCATGAAATTTTGACACGTGTAGTTTGAAGGTTGGTACTATCCAGAAATCATAGGGGTCTGTCAACAGTGTTGCCACATATGTGTCAGACCGGAGACTTATTGAGTGAAGAGTTAAACAAAGGCTATTGAATTTTGGATCTGCCCAAATTGCCTCGTCTTTATGCAGAGTACGAGTACGTTAAACAATTGGTCAGTAAGTCTAACTGAGAAGTTAGTGGTAGGGGAAAGAGGTAAAATCCCTGCGATTATCGCACCCACTAGGTTCTGATCTAAATTAGGTGGCCCTGTTCCAGTCTTCCCAAATAGTCACCTAACACTTTCTGGTAGATTGGACGGTCTGGGTGAAGAAAACAACAAACAATCGGTGTTGAAATTACCTTTAAATCGTACTGTTTCTTTTCCAAATTGTGACGACAAAATTAATTATGATTATGCAATTTATACAGCTGGTTCAAAATTTGACAAAATATGTTGGTTTTGCGTTTTGAATTTGTTAACATGATTTATTGGATGAGGATTTTGTTCTAAAATGGATGCAGGAAATACTGTTTTTCAAAAGCTAAGCAGCTAATTTAGCCTTTAAATATTTAAATTATATATGATTATATATATACATAAAGTATTTCTTCAATTTCTTCACTAAATTTATTTTCTAATAATTTAAATTTATCAAAGAAAAAGTTTTAAATTCTAAACGTTACATTAATTTATTCTGGATCAAATCTCATGTTGTATTAATTGGCAATGAAATTGCAGATCACTACGCTGAATTTGCTGCTTCTACTGGTATTGATGTAAAACATTCTCATTCCTATTCTTGTTTATCTTAATTTTGTAAAAAACTCATTTATTGATCGTTTGCAAACTCAAATCAAGATCAATTATAAAAATAACAATACTTTTCCTCGCATGCATGTTCCAATAAAAAATTAAATCTCTTTTACCCATTGTAAACCTCAAGTTGCACATTTTTATAAATATTTAATCTATTTTCTTACTGATCAGGGTTCATTCCCTGAAAATATTTGCTATTTTAAAATTATATTGACTTCTAAATGCATCTGCAACCAATATGTACATGTTGATCATTATATTTTTCTTGTCGTTGTTCAAAATCATTTATTTCATTTAACGAATTCCAGTACTGCAAATCAACTACTTTAATTTTCTAACATCTGCAAAAATAAAAATTATATTGATAGAATAACTCTATTACTTTTACAAATTGTATCTCATATAGTATTGCATTTGTCAATTTGTTTATGTGTAGCTTATGTTCTCAATATTTTCCTTATCAATGAATAATTGTTTCTCTATCTACGTTGTTACATTCTGTCTCTATGTTTTTTTTATTAACATATTTCCTTTTGTGGGGTTGTTCATCTTTCTTTCTTTCTCTTCTTGGTTAAGGCCTCTTATTTTTAATTTGTTTTGTCATCGTATCTTGTATAATTGCCTTAAACAGTATTATTGTCTTATACGTATTGTAATTTTACGTGCATTTCTATATTTATCTCTGCATGTTTATGCGTGTTGTCTTGCTTATGTATTTCTCTACATTGTTTTTCTGTAATTTTCACGGCCTTCTCTTCTAACTTCTCTACACCGTTTGTTGAAGCGTACGGTCGCGTTAATAATAATAATAATAATAGAAAACGCTATTGAAGAATTACGAATCAAAATTATTCTGTACTAAATAAAAAACTAATCAAACATAGAAGTATAAATCGCAATTTCAAGGAGAAGATGCACCTGTCTCTCTGTTATTGATTGATATATTTACTAATGAATTTACAATAATAAAATGCATCTACACTATTAAAACTTATCACTAAATTCCAGCATAATTTCAGTAAAACAATATTTACCCTAACTTTTCGGGTTTTTTTTGTCAGACTATAGATAAAACATCCATTTTTAAAATATCCTGGTTTTTACTTCACAGTTTAAAATAACAATACCCGCTATAAAACCGCTTCCTAAATTCCCATAAGAAATACTTTTGCCAAAGCTTATTTTCGCCTATGAATATTTTAACAACTCACTTGGAAATCCCGATTGCAATTCCAAACGCGCGTTTAACTGGTTTAAAAGTTTGATGAGCTAAAGATATTTATCGAAAAAACTGTGTACTATTTGATTCTTGGCAGATTTCAGTAAACAGATAAATCAAGAGACAATGTATTTTAAAACTGAACATTTTTTCAAATCCCAAGAGATTAGATTCCGAACTATCTTTATTCTTTAAGACACTATCATTTTTTAATATATTTGAGTTCAGTACATATAATTTTTTTCGGGACAGAACATTAAACTGTTAAAAATTATATAAAACGTTGAACATGCCCGCGCACAGGAAGAAACGGAATTGCCATCCATAAATTATCTCGAAAAGAAAAAACCCGTCAGAAACGTAATATTTTATTCCATACTAATTGCGAAATGTCTAATTTTTCTAATTAGTTCACTCATTCTGAGTCAATATTACGAGTAATGCAGAAGTGGTTATTATTACATGTTGTGTTTGGAGAAGAAAATACTAGTTTTCGATATTTTGGGCACATATCATTAACTAAAAAGGAATATTCATCCCACACGTGATGAATGGCATCCTTTTTGGAAAGAACCTTCAGCTAAGCCGATCCGGTGGTCGAGCGATCAGGGGCATGCGTTTTCGTCTGATCGTTGGATCGTCGGGCTGTGGGTTCGAATGCAGCCAGCGGACATAGATGTTGTGTTGTCGAGGAGAAGTCAGACTTCTGCCTTTGGGGAACCTCAATAAAGTGGAGTTGCATATGCTCCCTTTCGCCATGGGACCAAGGGTCTAGTGGACGTGTGGCACAAGCGCTCCTTCACCACGGGGATTAGTAACAACAACAGCAACACCTTTAGCTGAAAATCGGATGATGTATGCCTTATTTAAAACCAAATCAATAAGTTTTTCGGCATCTAGTTCTTTTTTTAAATTACGTTTACTTTCTCACGAGTAGATTGGTGAGCGGTGATAAATGCCCTCACTGCTCACCTCATTCTTTCTTGCTTTCACTAGAAGCATATGCAGAAAGCGAAATGCCTCGAGCTTCTACGAGATGAGACATATTTTTAGGGACTTTCATTGTTTTGCCCCAAACAGCCCAGTTCACTTGAGACGAGGATCTTGACCGGTGTGTGGTTGACACGTAACAAAATACATAAGTTTCATCCTCGAGTCTATGTCTTAACAAAATCGTTTCAAGTCGCCTCGTCTCTTTCTGTGTGAGATTGACTCAATTTCGAAATCGAACAACAATTTAATTATATAAAGCTTTTACTCACTAATCTACTGAGACAATCACGTTTTCTTTTGCAGATGAAGCAGACATTACATTGTCGTCTTTCTGAAATCACACAACTTCTGACGACTTCAGCCATGACAACTTCTGACCAGTACAGCGTGCCCATTTCTCTTCTCATTTTTTGTAAACAGTATTGATTTTGATATGATGTAACTAACATTGAATTAAAATTATTACCATAGAACAAGATAGCTTTGGAAAATTCCAATTTCAATCTTAGGAAAATGTTGTCGACTTAATTTTCCATTTTACCTGCAGTATTAAGTACATCGGGAGTTACTTTGTCCAGCTACTGTGTACACCAGCTGGAAATGCAACTACGGATCTTCGTCTTGCCAGTCAATGTTATTAATAACATAAGGAGACATTTAGCTCATCTTTATATTTAATATAACTTGATAAGTATGTTGAAAGGTGATGTTGACTCTCGATGTAATATCAGGCTACGTTATACAGGATTCCTAGGAAAGTCTTTAAACATCTTATAAATTCATATAAAAAAATTTCCCATGAGTATTCACGTTAGGTCTATATATTACAAAATGGCCATTCTGGATCGAATAAATTTAATTGCAGCGCCTCTAATGGAGAACTTGAAAATTTAGGAAAACAGACTCGACAACAAAGTGAGATAGGCGAAAGAAAACAAATATTAAGTTGCAGAGCATTGTTTGTCGCATTAGTAGGTGTAGACATGAAATCTGTCTCTGAAGGTATTAATTGAACACAATATGGTTATTGATGAATTCCTGAATCTGTCACAGAAGGCAATTGAATCTGTTACAGAAGGCAATTGAATCTGTCACAGAAGGCATTAATTTAACACAATATGGTTATTAGCGAATTACTGCCCTATTCATCAATGCTGGAATAAGTACTCTTAGCTGAACAGGAATCTAAAGTATAGCCTGGTTAAAATATATCCATAAACAACAATACGCATTTGAATTTAAGAAATGATATTATGCCGTACATTGACAAGCATTGCAGGCACCAACGTATTGCAGATCTTATGATACCACATTTTGATATATTTGAGGTATATTTCGAATTACGTTTTAGGTGTTTTTGAGATTTTTATTGATATTTCTTCATTGACATGAGAGGTTTTTATTGATAATTATTCATTGACAGAGGTATTTATTGCCCCATACACAAGTTCATGATGTCAATTCCTACTAATAAGATTATTATCTGCAAATTTTGTTATTGACATTTTTCTTCTATCTCGCTTTGTTTCCGAGCTCGCTTTTGAAGCTTTTATAAATTTTCTCTACAGACGTAGTAATTACTTTTATTTCATCGAGCATGTTCATTTTATTGTATACAATATATACGTGTACTATTTTGTACCTTTCTGTGATACCAAAACGTTGACATGTTTTATATTATAATAACATGTGCCATTGTGTAGGAAGAGGTCTGCCGAATCAAGATATAATAACAACGCCAAAATAATGACTCTTTTATAGCCATATTTATGGCAGATGTCAATTTCAATTAGAAAAAGTCGCGTAAGCAGATGTCCAGAAAATCGTCTTGGGCTCATGGCAAGCAAAGGGTGTTGTAACATCTCCAACAAACCAGCGAGCGAAGACTGACCGCAAGCTTCTTGAGCTTGGAAGGCGGATATAAAAATGCTAATTATTTTCAACTCTGAAAAATATCGTACGAAGAACTTAAATGTTAACGACTGGCTCAGGATAGTCCAATGGTTAAAGAACGCGGATTGTAGTTGGAGGACCCCAGTTCGATTTCTCGCTCTGTCCAACTATCGCCGTGTTTATGATGAGTACAGGAATACTAAATCTGTATGTCCAGAAGCCCTTCCGAGAGATTGGTAACTGGGAATAGATGGTACGATCCTTACACAAATTCATTTTAACTGATTTATACGCATCTTGAAGGTATTTTAACTTTCTCGACGTTAATTTTTTTCTACCTACCCAGATCTTCCGGCATTCCCGAAAGTATGGTGTATATGTTTGGACGGTCGAGACTGTGCCACCAACTTTCAACCTGAACCCAGTGGTATAGCCATTCACGGGGATCGTATCTGTGAATGGCTATACCACTGGGTTCAGGTTGAAAGTTGGTGGCACAGTCTCGACCGTCCAAACATATATACCATACTTTCGGGAATGCCGGAAGATCTGGGTAGGTAGAAAAAAATTAACGTCGAGAAAGTTAAAATACCTTCAATATGCGTATAAATCAGTGAAAATGAATTTGTGTTAGTGAAGAAATGATCAATGCATAACAAAATGTGAAAGGTCACAATAAACAAACAAGTGCCTACACTATGCAACAGTGTCTGCCTCGTATCGTACGGTAAAAGTCAAGAAGGGGTATGAACCCGTTCATAGAAATCTAATGTAGTAAGTTTGTAATCGATGTGTAACGTAACAAAATTTAACAAGACACATGCCATCACATATCTCCCTACATTTAACTGTAACGCAATTTATTAATGTTAAAATGGTTAAGTAGAATATTTTTGATAATGATACAATGAATTAGATAAATTTAGTTATTATGCAATTACTGAATTTCTCCGTGACTGAACGTTACCTGTCAGATATAATAACAACATATAAGGTGAATAACGTAATGTCATCTTATGACTGTATAGGAGTAACTAATCACTATACGAATAATAAAGGGTTTATTAACCTCATTGTAGGTATTTTACCAACCACATTCCTTATAAATGTAAAATGTTGCTTAAGCACTTTCCTTGGAACCAAATTTGGAAAGAAATCGGGCTTTCTTATTATAGAAAAGTAAGTTTTCGTATTTGATATGCCATTTATGATTGCTGTGGTCAAATGAAGTCTTCGGTAAGCCGAGAGTGCGATTTATATACAGCTTTGCATCTGCTGAGAATACATTTTATCCAATTTTCTCTCGGAATATTTTCCTTTAGCTAACATAAATATTGTGCATTTTTATCAGCATGATGAATCTTTTTTAAAAGTAGGCATTTTAATGATTCATGTACAGTATATATTTATTTGAAATTTATTTAAGGAAAAGACAAAGTCAAACCAATAATTTTAATAAAATATCATGATTTTATCAGTGTTAATTGTTCGCAGATATTAGATGCATCTTAGCGAAAAGAACTATTTAAACATCACATACATGTAATCAAATTGGAAAAGATCGTTAATTATGGATTCATAGAAGATCAAAGTCATAATTTTATAAACATAAATTATGTTCATTTAGTCCACAGAATCAAAAAGATATTAAATATTTAGGTATTCACACAAATATTTAAATATTCAGCACTAAAAACTAATTAAATAAAAACTATTTTATTTGTGTGCAATTTTAATTAAAATCACTGTTTGGGAATGCGGAGTTGTGCAACACAGTGTTTGTGCTATGTGAATGATATGTTTTAAATGAACTGTTGCACAAATAAAATTTATATGCGAACTATAGCTATATAGAGGTTACCAGGAAAATCAAGCTGTCCAATAACTCCATAAGAAACGGCTCATGAATGTTCACGTTAGGTATATCTAATAGTGAAGTATTCATACCCGATCGTAAAAAATCAGTAAATCATCCCTAGCGGACAATTTGCAAATTAAGGAAAATACACTCTGCCACATGGAGAGACTGGATAAAATGTCAATTTCAAAATTGTAAAGCGTCCTTCAATGAGTTACAAGCAGTAACGACTGCAACGTGTATAAAGAAAGCAATTAATTCCTCTCAAAACCTCTAGCACCATGATACACCTAAGAAGCTTATGGGATCATATAAAATAACGAAGTTTTCATATTTACTTGTTAAACTATCTTACAACAGTGAGATTACAAACATACACACACACACACACACACACATATATATATATATATATATATATATATATTAGAAAAATTATAATAAAAATATTCAAGTAATATTAACATCACCATAGAAGCAAAATCACGGCTATAATGCTGATAAAGAGAAAAGAACAGAACCGGCCCAAATTCAATAATTAGTCAGAAATCAATTCCTCTTCAGGTCTGAGTATTTAAATCTAATTAACCCAAACAAATGGCTGTTTCAGCTTGAGCAATAGTACATTATTATAAATACTCAAACTCAGACTACAGGCATCAAAAAATGAAAAAATGAAGATAGGAAACATTAAGAAAATTTGTATTACCATGTGGAATGAACCCTTCTTCTTTCACCACGTGTGTACGCGATCAACCTCAACACCTTAAATTATCTAGAAGTACCGGAATTAACAAGTCGAAATACAACCAGGGAGGCAGTATGAGCGTTCACTGTAATACTCCCAGACCCGTTCAGTGAGTTAGTGCAGGGGACTGGACAATTACTCTTAAAAGCAATTCAGAATACGAACATGAAGCAAAGATGAAAATTCTCACAAAACAATAATTCATAGAAAAATTGGATAAACAAGAATGACACTATACACCATTATAAGGGCACTCAAATAGTAGTTTCAAAACTATCTAAAGTTATAATTTTTTAACGAAAATAAAATTCAAAACATATATATATATATATGTATATATATATATATATATATATATATATATATATATATATATATATATATATATATATATATATATAAATATAACATGTATCTCATATAAAACAATTTTATGGACAGCGGCTGCATTGCGGAGGTCAGGGTTATCTGTCTGAAAGAAGTCTTTTTGTACAAAGTAAGAGTCTTTTGCTTTTCGGTGAGATGTAGGCGTGGCTTGTTTTTCTTGGTATATTGGTATTGGATGTAAGATATTTTCTTAGTATTTAGTGCTTCTGTTTGGATGTGGTAAAGCTCGTTGTTATTGAATAGGTGTAGGTAATGTATAGGTTTTTCAAATCTTTTCTTTTTTACATTTATAGTTTAAGTGTATGTACTTGGTTGGCGACATTGTATCCGCTTCCGGGAGTGTCGTCATGACATAAAGCTGGCTAAACCGAGAAGTGGGGGTCACAATCCCCCCCGGCGAAATTTTGATACAATTGTCATTCGTCATTTTTCTTTTTCCATTTATTTTGTAGTATATATATATATATATATATATATATTTATATAAACAGGTTTAATTATGTGCCAAATCTACTAGATTAAGTTCTACGTGAAAATTGTGTTGTACTTTTAACTCAAAATATTTAGTTTCGGACGTTTATAATGCACAAGGCAACAATTCTATAAATCCAAGAAATTTATAATATTTCTAAATTAGATCATCTATAACCTTTGACGAACTTACTTCTAAACTGCAACTCCCCTTTTAAAAAAGACTGTACGTACAGATTTATCTCTTTCCAACCACACAGCCATTTTTCTGTGTTTCTCCTTCCATTTTCTGCCAATATATTCCGCTGTTCTTACGTCAATCAAGTGTTCATCTTGTACCTGTGAGAGAAACATGTCCTTCCAGATATATTTACTACAAGCGGGGTTGTTCTCGCCTGACCCAACTATAAATCGACTAACCGTCAGAACTCCTCTGGAAGTTATATTTTCCGTTTTATTTATGTGTTCGTAATTTTGTGGATTATATGCCATGGGTTTTTATGGTAATATTTTTTTTATCTATTATCTGCGCATATAAGGATTGTCAAACGTGTTTGTGTCTTTCCGTACCGTCTAAAAGCTTTACAGTAGCCTGTAAGATTATAAATAATTTGACATCACCTCTGATGTTGAAATACCAAAATTAAACACACATCCACAACAGAAGGTCTTTATTTCACTTCCTATAAGACGTACAAAAGTTTAAAAATAGGCCATAGCGCTTTCGAGCATAAGTACGCTCTTCATCAGTGGCTACACGGAAATAAAGTTTGAATCGTTCATACATAGACCAGATATAGTGACAAAATTTGCATAAATACAATTTACAAAAGAACTGCGTTTAGACAAGGATGAACTTTATGCCAGGACTATATACGACAGAACACTTTAAAAAACCGGATTCCGAAGGGAACCTTCGTCCAGCCGAAAAACGTACTTTCGAACAAAATCACAAAATCCTTTGCATTAAGGACGAGGGTTTAAATAGCCAAGGCAGAAATTTCAACCAGCAAATTGTCGATGGTCATAATATAAGCAAATCAGTAGAACAATAAAAAACCAGTATACGGATAAAATAAATAATTCATCCTTGTCTAAACGTAGTTCTTTTGTAAATTGTATTTATGCAAATTTCGTCGCTATATCTGGTCTATATATGAACGATTCAAACTTTATTTTCGTGTAGCCACTGATGCAGAGCGTACTTACGCTCGAAAGCGCTATGGCCTTTTTTTAAACTTTTGTACGTCTTATACAGTATTGTGGCAATTAATTGAGAAATGTCATTTTTTTCGTTTTATCACACGTAAGCTTAGGAAGAAGCACTCCAAATTAGCTCAGAGTTCAAATTGCAGTTATTATCAAAGTAGGAAGTGAAATAAAGACCTTCTGTTGTGGATGTCTGTTTAATTTTGCTGTAAGATTTTGTTTATATTTTACAGAAACTCATAAGTGAACAAAATACTGTATCAGTTACGGGACAGAACCCAAAAGAGTCAGATTTTTTATTTACCTCCCTTCGAGGAGTAGAGAAAATGGAGAGATTTAAATAGTACATACGTATATAATTATTGTCAAAAGTGTTTTTAACTTTCCACACCGTTTAAAAGCCCACATTAACCTGTGAGATTGTGTTTACATATTACCATGACTGATAATTGATCAAAAGAGTATCAATCACGGGGCAAAATCAAAAAGAGACTGATTTCTAATTTACCACCTTTTCAGTAGTAGAGAAAATTGAGGGTATTTAGAAAAGTTTTTCCATGCCCTCCTAAAGCCCCCTTTGGAGACCTTGAAGGCTGAATCATTGAACAGATATTGTATGGACAAAGTTAAAGAACTTATCGTAGTTTGATGCTCGATGTATGTCTGGATTAACTATAAGTTTAAGTATTTTAGATGCTTCAGAAGCCTCTTTGTGACGCAGAAGGTTGAAATTTTGCATATATATAGTACCGTCCATCGTACAGGATGTGACGAATTTTCGATCCCACCCGTTAGTACATTTTCTTTACATAAATTATTTCCTGTCCCTCAAACATGCGCATCACTTGCTCGTATTCACTAATGGACCGAACCTAATGAAGTAAGATTTTCGATTTTTACGTTGGATGAACAAAATCAGGGGGATGGACTCTTTCAGAATTTTTGCGAAGCCCCCCTTCTACCAGTGACATAAAATACTAAAACTCGACCACGGGAGGGGGAGGGGCGGAGGGAGAACCTAATTAGTTTGATTTGCGATTGAGACGATTATATTTTATGCTAAATACCATACATTGTTAAACAAAATAAAAATTATTGAAAGAAAGTGAAACTTAACATTTAAATGGCTGTTCTTTTTGAGAGACTTAAATATTTGTCTGCAATAACAATTAATGATAGTGATTATATAGTTCTATAGAAAAATTCATTTATTCAAGCAATCCTACAAACAACCCTCCAGTGGCTTAAATGGCTGAATCTGTGCACATTTATAATATCGACTACTGAACCAAACCTGAAACGAAGCCATATTTTATTTTTTCTCTCTATGTGAAGAAAATGGGCGATTAAAGTCACTTAGAATTCCTCTTGCCAACTTTTCATTCTGAATTTAAATTTGTATGTCCCCAATTGACCTACAAATTAGAACCTAACTACTCCAATTTTCAACTGAGAGACAAAGCTAAGCACCTTATATTGTTAGGCAAAACAAAATATTAAAAACCGTTGTAGCTTACATTTTAAAGAGTATTAATGTTCATGTCTGAAACAGACTTAAATACAAGATTTAACTATATATGCCATATGAGTAACATATGATGATCATTTTAACATGTATATTATTCAGACATTTTTAAATTGTTACTTCTGTTACATACTTCTGTTAAGTACGATCTGTAGCATCATAGCAAAAGATTTTGAACAGTTTGAGATATTGATGTAGGAAAACGTTTAAAACGTTTATATTTATATATTTATTACAACAATGATAATATAAGAATTTCCTTTGAAATGCAAATGAAGTTTGACATCTGAATGGCCATAAACAGTTTGCTCTTAATTCTTAGATACAGATGGAAAGCTTTATGTATGTATGTATACTTACAACTTTGATGTGAAATAACTTAGAAAAAGGAGTACAGAATAAACCATGAAAGTAATGTAACAGGAATGAAATGGAAGTATGAAACGAATGTGACAGGAATGAAATGGAAGTATGAAACGAAAGTGACATCATTTTGTTATGAATACCCAAGAGAAAAGCGTTGTTATAGTTTAGAAGTCTGAATCGCTAGAACTTTTCAATAAATTCAATGATACTCCCAATGAATTTTGACAAAATATCAGGACTTTTGGCAAGTAATAGACTATTCGTGAAATGTTTAGGTTGGCTAAGGTTTTTTTTCAGAAGTTTCTATAGATTGTGCATAAGCTTGTCATGTTCCAGTGGGATTGTTAGCGTGATACAGGTAAAAGTATCTGAGGATATCAATTAGAAACCAATAATTAATTACCCTTCTATATATATATATATATATATATATACCCTTTAAGACGGTAGAAAGTGAACAATAAATAAATTTTAGATCTGCATCATATGTGCATTAACATCTGCTCTATGTACAAGTATGAGCTCCTCGTGTTCGTCAAGTGGAATAATTGCAACATTTCATCATCGAAAACGTCATCGTTTGGGGTTCAAATCGGATAAAATATACTGTATTTTACCGATACTGTATAATTAAAAATTTCAGAACACCAAAAATATTTAAATTTTTCGCTATGTATATTGCATCATCAATACACACAACACATGCCAAACTTTACCCATTCAAAATATGCGAAAGAAGTAATGGTTAACATTAATATATAACGAGTATAAGAGTAATTCAATACTTATGGTGGGGGTGGAGGAATCTCTGTAGATTAAGAAAACAATATTTTTTTAGCATAATAGGACATTAGCATTTCAAGACAATCCTATCTCAATACAATATCTGAATAGATCGGAAAGTGTTCTTGATAAATTATTAACTTAATCAAAAATGTTTTAAGCAAAATACTTAATAAGCCAAACGAATTAACTTAATCAAAACTTTAACAAAAGGCAGTTTACCCACTACTGGAAGACAGCCGTGGGGACCTGATCTACCTCTCGGCCCACAGGTTTGATTCCCCACGACTGAGGGTCGTCCGCAGACGACCAAGCTGAGGTCCAAAAAAGACGGCGTATATGTGACGACTTTGCATTAAGCTAAGGATAGACACAAGGACTATGGCAGACAGGTCACTATAGGACCCTTGACCACACACACCCCACTTTAGAGAACACCAGCGGAGAGAAGACAGGCGGCCCCAGGGAACTTCCCAGAATTGGGGCGGCAAAAGTGCGAGAAAAACTGTAACCGGAGGCCGCAGTACCACACTGTGGCTGGGGCACCAAGCCGTCAGAGCAATGGCGGAAGCGATCTCAATTCTATTGCAGTGGCTAATCTGAAAGGCCGAAACATACCAACGTATGGAAGCTGAGGAAGATTTGAATATTTTAGCAGAGGATTCCAACTTTCTACCCCTCGGTAGTTATGTAGAGGCAGCATGTAACTTAAAGAGGCGCTGTCGTAACCCGGACATATACCTGTACTGCCAGGTTAGCTTAACCTAGGAAGGAAAGACAGAGGAAAAAGAAGACAAGGGTCGGGCAGAAGAAGAAGAGGGCGCGCAAAGGAAGAAGAGACAGAGAATGAGGAGCAGCAGGATGCTGGACTGCACGAGGAAGAGTTAGATGCTAGGGAGGAAAAGGGTGTCACGGGAGGTTTTTTTTTTTAAAATTCTGAGAGGAAAATACTGATCAAGAGACTAACGTCTAAGCAAAGGGGCGAGACCTTTAAAAGGAAGAAGGGCCGCTAGGGCAACAGGAGCAGGGAGAGATGGGAAAGTCTAAGGCTAGTTACAACTAAAGCTAATTCTAAATACATTCCAATTATATACTAAGCAAGAAACATAACCTAAGGGGATGGGCCAGGCCAGAGAAAGCGGCCAAAATGGCAGGAGACTAAACCTAGAGAAAAGGAGGGCGCACGCAAGGGGAGGCACTTACCAGGTGGGAAGGATCTGAAAAGGAAAACATTAAGGGGGGCGGGTGGTCGCGGCGTAACTACGGCCATCTGCGACCCACAAGCTCGTAAAGGGAAACTGGGAAAACTTGCTGGGAGATTCAAAGGGAACGGTGAGACTGGAGACGCTTGTTCCTGAAAAGAAAAGGGAAGCAGCATACTTCATATCTTGGGATAAACAAAATGCAAAAGAGAAAAACCCGGAATTGACTTACTTTGGGGTGGCGACATGGGGTGCTGAAACAAAAGCAAAAGGTGCTGAAAGGGAAAATTACATATTAGATGCTGAAAAGGAATACATGTTAGACTTGGAGCGGAAAACCAGAGAGTGACACTACAGAAGAGGATGCTGAGACAGTTCCTCAGCCACGCGATGGACACAAAGTGAAGCTAGGGGATGAGACAGCACCTCAGCTACGCGGGTTACACCAGCTTCAGTTGAAGCAACAAGAGACAGCAGGTGGGGGAAGGCCCTCAAATGCGAAGAGTACCGCTCCTATAAGGAGACCTCTTGGATTTACAAAAACTTCCGGAGTACCTAAAAGGGAAGAAAAAATGCCACAATTATGTGGACAGACACCTAAGAAAACGCTGGGACAATCCCCAAGATAAGAGCCAAGAGGAGGATAGGAAGGAGGCGAAAGGTGAGAAGAAAGGAGGAGTTGAGGAAAGAGGAAGTAGTGCCTACAGAGTAGGCGCCTCTGGGGGGGAAGGATCCTCCAGATGTGGAGTGCCGGGCCAAGGTAGAGGTTCTCTCCTAAATCTGGTGGGAACTACCTTCCACCGATTCCCAGGCTCATCCTCCCATCAGTTTACCCACTACTGGATAAACTGCTGTAGTAGTCTAGTCTTCCCACTACTGAGTAACTGGAACATATTACAGTTTACACTGTAATATATTTTTTATATTTGACATATATTACAACTATTATAAATAACTAAACTCATGATTCCAAGAATGTGATTAGATAAACTTTAATTATACGCATCTTGTATTCGAATGAAATGTTAAATCACATGTCAAAAATTAATTGAAACTCTCTCATCCAGAACATATTTCGAAAAAATAACATTACTTTAAAAAATTGAACAGAGATTATATTAAAAATAAGAGTCAAAAGATATATATTGAACTGGAGAAAAGTTGTCACACCTTGTCATGGATCTTTAGAAAATTGATATATTGGTAAAGGTGTTGCTATCAATAGTTTCGAGTTGGATATTTGGAACAATAAAAGTAGGCTTATAGAACAAACTCAAATCCTATATTTTATCTCTATAGATTTGTAAACACGTCAACGCCCTAACATTTAGAATATGTGGATAGATTTTTAAAATATGAAAACTTGTGTTTGTGTGAAAAAACCCAAACTTAAGTATTTTGATGTATTTACCTTAATTTAATATCTAAATTTCCAAATTAGCAAAAGTTAGAATAAAGACAATGCACATTTTTGCGAACTTAAAATATCTCCAAAACTTTACCACAGATCCACAAAAAATCACGCAGACAAGGATTTTTAATTCATTCTAAATTCTGTTCTTTCACATAAAATATATATTGTAGGGCTAATAAATTTCTGAAAGATACTAAAAACAAATAGTTATATCCTCCATCACTTCGACTTATTTGACACTCTGCATATTGGGTCAGAATACTTTAAAGCTATATCACCACTGTGTTGGGTTATACTTTTAGATATTTAATATTTTAGGTATTTTGTTTTTAGTTTAAATGTGTTCAGGGGTCTTATTTACATAGTCATTCTCTTTTAGTTATCCATTTTCCAATTGTTTAGGTTTTGATATTCTTCTGTTCAAATATATTGTATTCCATAGGTTTTGTTTTAAAAACGGCGAAAGTTCGTTCTTTTTAGGTTTTAGCAATTTAAATTTATTTAAATTGGCTAATTTGTGATTTCATTTATTGCCCTTTTTATTCCCTTTAATTTGATTCCAAATTTATTGCTCTCGGTTAAAAATTGGTTAATTCATCGCAATTTTACAGTTTTATTCTATTTTCAGCTTTTTTTAAATATTTCAGAATCGTCCATATTTAAATTGTTGCCGAATTCGTATTTTCCAAATCGTTTCACTTCATTTCTTTTTAATTTTCGTCTGCTCTAAAATTCCATTTCTCTTCTTTAACGTTTCGAGTTTTTAATTGGTTGATCGTAATATTAAAATCGTCTGTCATTAATTATTTTATCGTTCATCGATAATTTTGTTTACAATCTGTGGCAGCGATGTTTGGCAGTATATAAGCAAAATCGCGCGTTTTTTCGCTCTCTTTGCTCTTTTCTCTTTTGCTCTTTTGATTGGAACTAAAATGTAGTCTTATAGAGTTGTTGTTTTCAGCGCCTCGGCGCGAGCCGAGCGAAATGCGCTCCGAGGAACGAACGTCTTATTTCCCGGCCTGCCTGTAAATGTGTGTGGAATCCTGATAGCAGAGTGTTTTTTTTACTTGAAATGACGTTGCGAGCGAAGTGATTGATGTCTACTGAAGTATCGTCGGCGCCTTTGGAATAGTTGTTTACTTCCGGAGGTCAGATTTGTTCTTTCATAGTGAACTGAGTAGTTTAAATTTTCCGAGTCTTAGGACCGGACCTCCAATTTGTTTACTTCACGGTTTTGATGATGGAGCTGTCTGTTCTTTTGTTCCGAGCGATGTCCACTGGCGCTCTGCTACTCTCGGCTGAGAATTTTATGATGTGAAGGAGCTGCCCGTTTTTGTGCAGATCAGGCCTTGGGAGTGTTCTTTTCGCGGAGTTTTGGAACACCATATTCCACTTGAATGGTTGGACTCACTTGATGTACCGATACCCTACGGGAGGTACTTCTCCGTTTGGCCTCTTCTGGAGCAGGAAGGGACTGCACCCTAGCTGATGATGACTGACATCAATTTCGTCCTCGGGACTTTATTACTGCCGTTCAGCGTTTTCCCGTTTATGGGTGATATCTTTTCAGTAATTTTATTCTTTTGCAGTATTTAAAGTTAAATTAAATTGGCATGACTAAGACCCCTTTCACTTATATATTTTAAGTTGCGAATCCTGTGGTTATCTTTTTAAATTTTGTTCTAAATTCCCTTTTGGCTAACTGATGTTCTTTTATCCCAAATTTTAGTTTAGACAAATAATTGTATAATTTTAATATTGTTAACTTTAAAATTTAATATTCTAACGTTTTTTTTTACCACTATACGACCGGCCATTCCATTTATTTTTATTATTTAAGATGTTTGATTTTAGTTAATGAGATGTTGTAAAATGTTTTGAAAATTATTTTAAAAGTGAAGTTTAAATTTTAATAAACGTTAGATTTTGAAAACCTAAAATCTGTGTTCTCTCTTTTATTTTAATGCATTTTTATATTTTTAAGGAAAGTTCCATTTAATTACATGTAGAGTACATATTTGTACACGTAGGGAAACTGGTCAATAGGTCCTCTTTCAGGTCCACTTTCTGTTTATTTAAGACTTTCAGTTATATTTCTAGAATGTTTTCAGGTTTGAGGAACTTTACAAATTTCAGTGTATTTTAGAAGCACTTTCAGATTTATTTTCAGATGACATTTAGGTTTCAAGAACCTTGAGTAAGAACTTTCAGGAATTTAGAATGTTTAGAATCATTTAGAATGTTTTTAATATATCATAAATGCAGTAAAACCCCCCAACAATTGGCGCCGTTTGACCAGTCTAGGGGCTTATTCATGCTAATTGTAATAGATGTTCTTAATAATTTTTGTTCTTAAAAATGAAATTTCAGTAAATTGATTCCATGCCTGTTTATTCTAAAAGTGATTACTGTTGAGATTTTAATATGTTCTTAAACTAAGGCATGATGTTTTAGAATGTTCTTAAACTAAATTAGAGGAATTTATTTTAATATTTTGATTAAAATTTTAGGATTAATTTAAATTTTTTCATTTAGAATTTTTTTGAGGAAACTTAGGAATTTTTGAATTTGACTTTTTCATTTAGAATTTTTATTTAAACATTCCTTAATTTAAGTTAATTTGATTTGAATTTTATTATTTGAAGTAGTTTGAAATTAAATTTAATTCATAAGTTTGGGAAGTTTTAAGTATTTGAAGAACGCACTTTATAGTATTTACATTTTTTGTTCTAATCCCATCTCATTAACAAATTTTTTTTATTTTGATGTTTTTGTAACCCACGCTCCCTGCAACTTAGAATTGTTTTGATGAAATAGAATGGAATTAATTGAGTAAATTTAATGAGAATATTTTTTTTTATTAAGTTAAATTATATAGAATTAAAGCAGTAGTTTTTCGACTTAGAATTTTTTATGTTCTGATTTGGAATTGAGATTTAAATGCTCACTGATATGTGAATGTAGTTGATGAAATACTGGTGATTAATTGAAAAATTGGGTAATGCAGGTGTTTTTTACACTCCAATATGAGTGTGACATAAATGTCATCTTGAGTTATCTTGTTCTTCATATTGATCATTTGTTTGGTTTTCACACTCAAATAGAGTGGTGATAAAATCAGTGTGTTTGTTCTTAATTTTGAATCTGATGTTTTTAACACTGTCTTTAAAATTTTTTTGGTCGTTAAAGTGGAAAAATTCATTTTATTATAGGAGAATTAAATTTTTTTTAAGTGGAATATTTAAAATTGTGCAATGCAATTTGAGTTCTTTTGGTTTTGAAATTTAAATGGGGATTTGTAACATGATTTTTTCTTTGGTATTTTGTTTAAAGTAATGTGATACACTTGGCAGTTAGTGAATTTAAATGTACTACTTGATGGATATTTTTTTTTGTGCTATTTTTTTGGGGGTTCAAAAAAGATTCACAACCTTTGAGAGGACTCACAACCCTCGGCCCCTTGTCTTAATTTTTTTTGATTTTTATGAGAATTTTTTGAGATTTCCAGAGTTGCAGTTATGATATTTGAGTTTATTGTTGTTGAGAGTGCAAGATGTTGCACAATAATTAGTAGAATCGCGTTTATTGATATTAGTGTAAAATGATGCATAAGGTCATTTTAGTGTATATTTGTCGTTTAAACGACCTAATTTGCCAAGTAATCAGTTTATAGTATAACTTGTAAACAAGTCGGTTAAATTTGTGTTCAGTTCCAAATTGTTAGGGAATTGAGTTTGTTATTTTGGGGGTAAATATTCCACAATTTTTTTGTTTGTAACTTGAGCCAAAATTGATATTATTTAAATAGAGTAATTTGCTTCGAATGATTGTTTTCTTTCTGGAGTAGATAGAGATGGTGATGAATTTGATGATTTGTACTTATTGGTTGTTATTGTTGAAGGTACCATTTCAAAATTTATTGTTTAGATTATTGGAATTCTTTGGCTGGTCCAAAGTTTTCGTTAAAATTTATGTTTATTCATGACAGCTAATGATATAGAGATCTGTTTATTATTTTTCTACTACTTCTCTTTGATGACGTATTTGTTGGAGCATTTTAAAATGAATTAATGAATTTTCATAGTATAGAGTTATAGTGAAGTTAAAGAATTTAATGTTGAATCTATATGTATGTTTAAGAGTTTAGACGAAATGTTGAGAAATATGATAATTGTTATTATGAAAGTGTTTAGTGAAGTGATTATTTGATTATGGATTTATTTATAAGGAATTTGATTTTTATATGATTTTTATGGCTCATGTTACAGATGTAGTTGAGATTTTGATTTTTTTTTCTCTCCTTCGTTTCGCGAAATTTTGTCATGTGTTAGCTAAAATTTTTCATTTTTCAAATGAAAAATTTTTTTGGGACGTTCGAAGGAGTTGTTGGGTTATACTTTTAGATATTTAATATTTTAGGTATTTTGTTTTTAGTTTAAATGTGTTCAGGGGTCTTATTTACATAGTCATTCTCTTTTAGTTATCCATTTTCCAATTGTTTAGGTTTTGATATTCTTCTGTTCAAATATATTGTATTCCATAGGTTTTGTTTTAAAAACGGCGAAAGTTCGTTCTTTTTAGGTTTTAGCAATTTAAATTTATTTAAATTGGCTAATTTGTGATTTCATTTATTGCCCTTTTTATTCCCTTTAATTTGATTCCAAATTTATTGCTCTCGGTTAAAAATTGGTTAATTCATCGCAATTTTACAGTTTTATTCTATTTTCAGCTTTTTTTAAATATTTCAGAATCGTCCATATTTAAATTGTTGCCGAATTCGTATTTTCCAAATCGTTTCACTTCATTTCTTTTTAATTTTCGTCTGCTCTAAAATTCCATTTCTCTTCTTTAACGTTTCGAGTTTTTAATTGGTTGATCGTAATATTAAAATCGTCTGTCATTAATTATTTTATCGTTCATCGATAATTTTGTTTACAATCTGTGGCAGCGATGTTTGGCAGTATATAAGCAAAATCGCGCGTTTTTTCGCTCTCTTTGCTCTTTTCTCTTTTGCTCTTTTGATTGGAACTAAAATGTAGTCTTATAGAGTTGTTGTTTTCAGCGCCTCGGCGCGAGCCGAGCGAAATGCGCTCCGAGGAACGAACGTCTTATTTCCCGGCCTGCCTGTAAATGTGTGTGGAATCCTGATAGCAGAGTGTTTTTTTTACTTGAAATGACGTTGCGAGCGAAGTGATTGATGTCTACTGAAGTATCGTCGGCGCCTTTGGAATAGTTGTTTACTTCCGGAGGTCAGATTTGTTCTTTCATAGTGAACTGAGTAGTTTAAATTTTCCGAGTCTTAGGACCGGACCTCCAATTTGTTTACTTCACGGTTTTGATGATGGAGCTGTCTGTTCTTTTGTTCCGAGCGATGTCCACTGGCGCTCTGCTACTCTCGGCTGAGAATTTTATGATGTGAAGGAGCTGCCCGTTTTTGTGCAGATCAGGCCTTGGGAGTGTTCTTTTCGCGGAGTTTTGGAACACCATATTCCACTTGAATGGTTGGACTCACTTGATGTACCGATACCCTACGGGAGGTACTTCTCCGTTTGGCCTCTTCTGGAGCAGGAAGGGACTGCACCCAAGCTGATGATGACTGACATCAATTTCGTCCTCGGGACTTTATTACTGCCGTTCAGCGTTTTCCCGTTTATGGGTGATATCTTTTCAGTAATTTTATTCTTTTGCAGTATTTAAAGTTAAATTAAATTGGCATGACTAAGACCCCTTTCACTTATATATTTTAAGTTGCGAATCCTGTGGTTATCTTTTTAAATTTTGTTCTAAATTCCCTTTTGGCTAACTGATGTTCTTTTATCCCAAATTTTAGTTTAGACAAATAATTGTATAATTTTAATATTGTTAACTTTAAAATTTAATATTCTAACGTTTTTTTTTTACCACTATACGACCGGCCATTCCATTTATTTTTATTATTTAAGATGTTTGATTTTAGTTAATGAGATGTTGTAAAATGTTTTGAAAATTATTTTAAAAGTGAAGTTTAAATTTTAATAAACGTTAGATTTTGAAAACCTAAAATCTGTGTTCTCTCTTTTATTTTAATGCATTTTTATATTTTTAAGGAAAGTTCCATTTAATTACATGTAGAGTACATATTTGTACACGTAGGGAAACTGGTCAATAGGTCCTCTTTCAGGTCCACTTTCTGTTTATTTAAGACTTTCAGTTATATTTCTAGAATGTTTTCAGGTTTGAGGAACTTTACAAATTTCAGTGTATTTTAGAAGCACTTTCAGATTTATTTTCAGATGACATTTAGGTTTCAAGAACCTTGAGTAAGAACTTTCAGGAATTTAGAATGTTTAGAATCATTTAGAATGTTTTTAATATATCATAAATGCAGTAAAACCCCCCAACATTACTAATATAACTAATTTATATTTTAATTACTAATTTATATTACTAATATTACTGCCATATTACTAATTTAAAATATTCACAAATTTTTAACATAAGCAAAGTCGTGAAACATCAAAGAACTTCAGAATGAAATATTAGTTGTATACCCCTATGATTACACGTTATGTATACATAGTTTGTATACATAGTTTGTACACATAGGTTTTACACATAGTTTGTACCTTTAAAACCTGTAAGACAAAGATCCCTTCATGCATCAACTGTTTATCGGCCAACCGGAGAGACTCTTCTCTGAAATGGGATACACAACATAATGCCCGTGATCGCACCAAATGTTTTGCTCTACAAAGGGAACTCGCCCGTGTACAAGCAATACATAAAACTTTATAACTTTCCCTCCTGCATATATTATCCTCTCACAAACTTTTGGACTTGATATAGATCTTAGTGAACTTATTCTCGAGATTTTGCTCACCAAATATTTTGTTACATATCCTTATATCTTGATTTATATATGTCTTTTGAACATTAGTGAAAGAGTTATTTACATATTGAGACTTTACATCTTACATGTAATTCACGGTAATTTACACGTATTACGTGTAATTTAAATTTTAACACTCTTATGATTTCTCATTTGATTTTGGGATAACTTAATTACTGATAACTGATTTTGGGATTTGATTTTGGGATAACTTAAACCTTTTATAATTTTATCATAATTAAATTAAAATAATTTATTGAAATTAGTAATTATTAGATGGTTTTTAAAATAAAAATTTAAATTAAAATTAAAATTAAAATAATTTTTCGAAATTAGTAATTATTAGATGGTATTTAACGTCCCTTCACTGTAATCTTTGATACGTGATTTCTTTTGAACACTTTAACATTTATATTATTTAAATGGTTTCACGATGAAAAGAGAATATTTGAAATTAACTTGAATTCGATCAAGAACTTTTAACCTTTGTATTTAAATTAACCTTTAAAATGCCTAAATTATCTAATTTAATGAAAGTCCACTCCATTTTATGTTGTTTGCTGTGTTATATGTTGATTGCAGTCCTTTTTGTTGTTTGAAATGTATATGTTGTTTTCAGAACTTTGATTTGTCTGTCCCCCGTCTGTTTGGGTAAAAGTTTTTTCCAGCATTCAAAGCTGTTGAACTTCTGTCATTTAGTATGTAAAACTTTATTTGAATCTTAATAAACTACTGGCTGCTTGGACCGGGGACCGTGACTGTGGGGGTCGGACTCCTCTATTCCAAAATTTTCCCGGCCATCCAAATGGTTTCTCTAAGTCCTCGGACGAGACGGATGGTCTGGGTTTTCGACATAGTTTGTACACTTACACCATTCTGATAGGTCGGATGGTCTGGATCTCAACAACATAGTTTGTACACATAGATTGTGCACATCCCCATCTTGCTGCTCTATGTCCTCGGATGAGCCGGACGGTCTGGGCTTTCGACACAGTTTGTGCACATAGTTCGTGCATGTTATGTACTCATAGTTTGTACACATAATTTTACTACATAGTTTGTACACATAGTTTGTACACATAGTTTGTACACATAGATTGTACACATAGTTTGTACACATAGTTTTTACAGATATTTTGTACACCTAGTTTGTACGCGTTATGTACACATAGTTTGTTGTGTAGCCATATGTATATATTTTGTGTACCGCTATGTGTACCCGTTATGTACGCATAGTTTGTATACATAGATTGTTTGTAAACACAGTTTTTACACATAGTTTTTACACATAGTCTGTGCACATAGTTCGTACAAGTTATGTACACATAGTGAGTACACATAGTCTGTACATAGTTTTTAGACATGCTTTTACACATATTTTATACACATTATTTTTAAATGTTATGCACACATATTTTGTTTGTTGTGTTGCTCTATGTATACACGTTGTGTACTCCTATGTGTACACGTTAAGTCTATATGCAGTAAAATGAGTTTTTCATCGTATTAAAATGATTCGTCAATGTAAAATTGTGTGTCAATTACACAGTTATACAGCATTACCTAATTGGTAGGAATCAGCACAAGCAACGAATAAAACGAGGACATACATCTATAGAAATCCATAGAAGGTATCCATAGAAAACTTGAATAAAACTGAATTTTATAAAAAAAACTGCATTTCTCAATTAATTGCCACAATACTGTATAATGTAGTCATCATATTCCATCCGTGGATAGATTCTGTAACCCGGGGAAATGTATATTGTAAAATTACGCGGAAATATTCCTTCTTGAATTCAAACGTGTATTGTTATTGACGAAGGGCATTTTGAACAGACTGTATATTCGATTTTTGTGCATTTAACTGTTGGTTATTTTAGCGTTTTTAAATAGAAAACTGTGAAACCAGGAGGGAATTATACAGTTTTAGTATTTCGACCGAAACAAAAGCGCAGACTTTTAGGCACCATTTTATGACAGTATTGGCCCGGAAAGTGGTGATCCCCAATAAATTCACACCATCCAAATTGCAGGTGTAGTTGAAGCAAAGATTTTCTAGGGCCCAGACTTAATCCAAGCTTCATTGGAGACTCAAAAACCCAATGATGGGAAGATGCGGCATCACACTTTAGGAGCCTCTACTGAGAGCAAGGAGGGCGTATCTGGACCTCAGGCCAAATGATGTGGCAACAAGGAGAAAAAGTCAATCAACATACATATTGGAATGGCAATTCAAGCTGTGTGGTTCACAAGCAATGATTATCCAAAGGTGATGAGAGAGAGAATCGCGATTATACAGAATAATAATGCAAAAGTCCAGAGAGTCGTGTTTTCAAGCAGTGTAGTGAGTCGTAATTTTATATATTAAAATGCTAAAAAAGCAAACGAAAAAATTGATCCAAAATGTCAGGAAAAGAAGCGACAAAAAATTCCAGTCATTCTGGGCACACGGTGATATTCTTCTTTTTAAGCGTTTATTAAATTTAATATAATTTTAATCATAACAATAATAGGTGTGGGTAAAAAATATTTATTTCAAAAGTTGAAAATGAGGAATTTAATGTGTAGTGTTTTAATTAATTATTATTTTATGGAACTCGTGGAAGGAAGTAATGGGGGGGGGTTACGGCGGCCACGATAAAAATGTAAACTATACGATTCACGACCACTTCAATTAAGAATAATAATTTAATCCACAAAAGAGAATTATATTTACAAAAGAAATAAAGTCCATTTGAATGTTTCTTTTGGTTAACCGCAGAAAACAATTTTCCAATAACTCTATTGCATTAAAAATATCTTCTATAACAGCTTTTTGTCTATTCCTAGTCATTAGGAAATGTTCAAAGTATTTTTAACTGGTATTTTACCTGTCTCAATATATTGAAGTCTTCGTTGTACTTACATTTTGCATTCTCCACGGGGAACGCGGCAATAAATTTTATTCATTTGGTCACAGACACTTTACTGTTGATAAAACTGATGGGTGCACTAATGGAATTTTCCTTACAAAGTTATTGCAGAGCTTAAGTTCTTTGCAAATATTTTCATTTATGTGTTTAAAAATAATTAATATGGTCATCCAGGCTCAATGAGCAATTATGTAGGTAAAAATATTAATTAATCAAAACCGACTAGAGATGACTGAAATTAGCAACAAATTGTCAAACTCGAATTGTAGTATACAGCGTGCAATATAAAGAAAACAAATTTCTCTGATTTTGTTGATATTAAAATAGTGAACTGTACACTGTGAAAATAGTGAACTGTAAAATACACTCGTGAAAATTTAAATTGCAACACCAGGAAGGAATGATCGTAGCCATATGTAAAATCACAGTGCTGGTAGAAAAGAGTCATATGCAAATAATTTAAAGGACAAATATATGCAAAAGAAACCTGTTTATTTAGTATAGAATTTGACCCCCGTGGGCAGCTACATAGGCCGCCAAACGGCGAGGCACTCGATCGACGGGGTTAGTAATGGTTGTCTGAGGTAATCCTTTCCAAGCAGCGTCCACTGCAGTACGTAGTTCGTCTACGGTATATACCAGTGATCCCCAGTGAACCTGACGTCACATGAGCGTCCACATATGTTCAATGGGTGAGATATCTGTCGAGGTTGCCGGCCAGAACAGAATATGAATTCCGTTCAGGTTGTTGAGAATTCGCCGTATGATGTGGCGTTATCTTGCTGGAACACCGTGCCGAGGGCTGCCTACACTAGTTATCGATCCACAGGCATCACAACTTGTGCAACGTACAGGTCCGCTGTCAGATTACCTGCAATGTTCACTAGAGCTGTCCGCTGATCGAATATGATACCGCTCCAAATCATGATGTCAGGTGTGGGGTGGTGTAACGCTCTATGATATTGGCTGTCAAGTGGTGCTCCCTGAGAAGCCGACAGACCCGTTCACGTCTGTCATTCCAATGCATTCGTCAAATGCATCCTTAAACAATACCCATTGCCATTCATTTGTCCAGTTGTGATTACGACGACATTATGCTAGGCGTACATATTTGTGTCCAGCTCTTAATGGCACACCAGTGGTTGTCCGCCCTCAGCTGTACTTCTCAGCTACTCGTCACGTAATATATTGCGAATGGTTTGGGTGCACGCAGGGGCAACCGTTGATGGTGGCAGGCTGTTTCGGATATCACTTGCTGTTGCGAGCGGGTCTTGATGAGCCATTCGGCGAATCTGCGTCCTTTGTCGTGCTCCTGTTCCGTCCAATCCCTCTTCGGGGTGTTGTCTGATGTACCTGCGTACATCGTGTCACACATTGTTAAATGTTACTCTGACGTCGTGCACAACAATATTGGCAATTGCACGCATCGACAAACCCACGTCATACAGCTACAGGATACGGTCTCATTCCTTTGCCGTTAACTGCTGGTATACAATTCACTGACATCTTCGAGACATCGTCTCTTCACTTTTTCGAAAGTTCGGATGCTGCAAATAGTCGCTAATAGCATTTATGGGACGAGCCGTTCGCAGGTCTTTATCACCTGAAACTATATGTCACGTGACCTGATACGTACGAAAACTTAACCATTTCCATATAATCTCTCTCTTCTATCGGTATTGTGATTTGCATATGTCTATATTCATTCCTTCACGGTGTTGAAATATATATACAGGGTGCTATAAAACATGGACCTCTGCTTTTATTCCTTAAATATTGATCTTAGACATATATAATAAATAAAAAGTTGCGTAAAAAAGGTATAGAATTTTATGAAATCGATAAAGTCTTAAAAGGATTAAATTTGAAGAAATACAAAATTTGAATTTTTTCACGGCTCTCGTACAAAAACATTTCCAATAAGTAAAATGTGTCCTATACACTAATGAGGTGATGTACAAAATTTCAGCATTTTATCATAAAGTTCCAGAAATATGTTTAACAAAGATGGTGAGGAATTAATCCCACATAATAACTTCACATTGTCGACGATCATGGTCGACACAACTGATCAATATCAACTTAGGCCGTCCTCTAGTTCATTTTCCGATCGGCGTGTACATAAAAATATTCTTTGTGAATAATTTGTTATTTATTCTCAGCAAATGTCCTCCCCATTGCATTCTGTAAATTTTAGTGTATTTAATTATGTCATAATTTTCGTATAACGTGTCTAGTTCAAACTTGTTTCTTCTTCTCCAAATATGATTTTCTTAAATGTATGATAAGTTACTTATGAGAAATTACACATATGAAAACTTAGAGCCAAAGGCCTTACAGTGCTGAAAACACCGGTTCTCGTTAGATCACCGAAGTCAAGAAGCAATGGGCGCGGTTAGTACTTGGGTGGGTGACCACCTGGGAACACCGCGTGCTGTTGGCATATCTCGGACGCGGTAGCCCTGTGGTTTGCGCACTGAATTTGCACGCTGCCACAACTGCCGCCGTGTTCATGCGGAGTACGATCACGTTAAACATGTGGGTCCGAAAGTCCTTCCGAGAGGTTGGTGGTAGGGGAAGAAGGGTACTTTCCCTGTGGATGCCTTCCCCACTGGGTTCCGGTATAAATCTGGTGGCACTTCCCGGCCGTCCAAACGGTTACTTTACTCCTTTCTGGTAGGTCGGATGGTCTGGGTCTCAACAACAATAACGTATGAAAATTTTATCAAACTCCTATATGTGATTTAATTGTTAATTCTTGTTTTTGAATATTGGAAGAGATGTTGGTAAATTGTTTACGACTTTTCGTGATTCTATTCTTTAAATAAGAACAATTAATACATTAAATTAATAATTTTAATAGAACTGCATTCTCTTTATGGTGGAAAAATGATCACTATGGTGGAAAAATGATCAGCAATTTCAGATCTAATGTATAGGATATAAATTTTAATGCATAATGTTTTGGTGGGTATTACAGGTACAACACTCTTTTTATATACATTTTATATTAGTGTGTATTGCAGGTACAACGCTCTTTTTATACATATACATTTTATATTGGTGGATTTTACAGGTACAACGCTATTTATGTATAAATGCTATATTGGTGAGTTTTGTACGTACAACGCTCTTTTTATGTACAATTTATATTAATGAGTATTTCAGATACAACATTCTTTCAAGATGCATTTCAACTCATATATAATTACACTCATTGCTATAAAAATTTGCGCACCAAGAAATAGTTGTCAGAATCGAACGAAATTTTATATAATGTGAGTGCAACGTTGATATAATTAAGTAAAATAAAGTCGAAGCAAAGGGATCATTTATTACAAGAAAATCTATAAATAAATGGAGTTTCTAGTACCCTGATGGGCCTATCCTAGCGTGAATACACGATGCGATACGGGCGGGCATTGAGACATATAGTTCCCGATTGGTGTCCTGCGTCATCTCATTTCACAGTTGTTGTAAGCGCGCCTCTAGTTCGACCAAACTCGAAGGATATCCAACTTGCCGTCCCAAGTAATCCCAGACATGCTCGATCGGTGACAAAACTGGGGATCAGGCTGGCCAGGAAAGAATGGTTAATGTGGCGGAGACATTCTTGTGACACCCTTGCTATGTGTGACCGAGCATTGCCCTGTTGAAAAATGAATTCTGGTTGCCCAACCATGAGTGGCATAACATGTGGCTGAAGGATATCACGAACGTACCGCTGGTCTGTCATGATTCTGTGGTTCAATATTAGAGGTGACCGTGTGTCGTATTCTACGACACCCCATACCATCAGATCAGCTGTGGGAGTTGTAAAGCGAAGGCAAATTTGAGGTGTTTACCACGGGGCCTCCACACACGTACACCACGGTTGTCATCACTGTCCAAATTTAATCTCGATTCGTCGCTGAAGACGACCTGGTTCCATTCGTTTGCGGTATAATCCCGTCGAGCGCGACACCATTCCAAACGGAGGCGAAGGTGGGTGTCAATGACAGCACACGTAATGGAGGACGCGATACCAAATGTCGTTCAGCCAGGCGCTTTGAGATGGTACGGACAGAGACAGGGACCCTTTGTGAAGATTCTTCCAGGACCCGGATATCGGTCAATGATGCAGTTACCGCTGTGCATGCATGTCGGGTGATGTGATGAATGAATGAAATGAAGGTGGGTGGCTCCAGAAGAGCCCAGCACATCGACCAGAGGTCTATTGTACTACTGAGTGATGTGATGGTTTTCTCTGCTATTGGTCTGTCGATGGCGTCCTGATCCTGTCTGTCGTGTATGCGACCTATCTGTCGTCCACTGGTGCCAATACCTTTTCACATTAAAGTCAGAACGGCCTATGTGGCGGGCTACTGACCTAGATGACCACCCGGCTTTCATCATCCCGATGATTCTTCCCTTCTCGAACTCTGATAGCTGATCATATTGTCTTCGATGGCGGTGTAACGGCATCCCTAATGAAAAATCGTTTCTCTGCAACACATTAAGTACAGGCAAAAAGCCTCTGCGTACCTTTATTCAGCGTCAGGGAGAACGAAGTTCAACGCCTTTTGGTGGCATTATTCAATGGGCAATCCCGCTGTACTTCTAATTGTCGTACGGCGTGCACGACATTTTGTAATTTCAATTACAAATGCCAGGAAAGTTAATGAACTATCTAAATGCTGCAGAGGGAACCAATGACAACACATGCATACATAAACAGTGGTCATCCCCGTCTGCATCAACAACGAATGGTAGATGTGGTAGGGAACCAGTGGGGGAAAGAAAAAGTGCCCCAAAGCCGTATTCCAAAAAGTTCAGTCGACTTCAAATTTTCGAACGAGCTAACATCATGTTTCTTGGTTTTGTGAAAAAGGTATATCGAAAGTGAGCGATAAAATGGAAGCTTGTGGCAGTTATGAGATGTGCAACAGTTTCGTACATCACTGAGATTGCACGAATAAGTACTTAACACAAAAGAGTAGAGGTAAATCAACTTTCAATTTGTCACTAATTAGCACGGAAGGCACACTTTTATCGATTATTCAAATAATGAACAATCAGTTCGTAAGAGTAAATTATATTAACGAGTTCTTAGATATTGAACTACAAGAAATATTTTGAGTGTCGATTGCTTAAAGAAACTGTTTTAAAATTATATGTCAATTTTATTATGTGTGTAAATATGTATTAATGAAATATTGTCAGTGTTATATGTCTTATATTAATAGGTTTAATAATAGCATCGTTAATCAAGATACAATGGAGATCTATAACTTAAAATATTAAAATAAATTGATCAATTACGGCAAGTGTATTTATTTATATTTTGTGTGTTCTTCTCTCCAGCTTGAGAACCTGGAGCTTACATGCTCCACCCTTAGTGGCGGCATCATAGTTAAGTCCTGTAGTGGTAATTTTGATAAGGACAATTTTACCTTATGACACTAATCATTTGCATATCAGCCAGTCATCATTTGCATATCATACGTACATTCATGTCAAGTTTCGGTACAATCCTACATTTACTTCTTAGTGCGAAAATTTTTATGGCAATGAGTGTACTTAATACATTCTATCTTAACTTGCACATACACTTACGGAAATTTTTATTAAAATCTTAACACCGTCTTTTTTTAATTTTTCTAATTTACAATTACAGATAAAAATGTTTTTTCTGGGATAAATTAGTTATATATACGCAATATTGCTTCTTTTGAAACTTGTATTTTTTTATAATTTTTTGAAAAACATTAATTTCAGGTTATTAAATACTTCCTTTTACATCATATAGAACACATTTGGCGTGTTTTTATCCTATACACGGTGCTCAAATACACAGTGGAAAAACAGCTGAATGAAAACATATTTCTAAGCTTTCACGAAGGTGACACAGGGACTATTGATTGCAACAGCTTTTCCAATATATCAATTTTCTGCTGACCTGTGACAGCACTTGACGAATTCGTTTCTCCCTGTATATATATGATCGTGCTGCGACACTTTTTTATTCCTTTGACATCAAATAAATTTCTGTATCATATTTCTCTGCCAACCATTTATTTCCGATTATTTCTCATAAGTGGAAAAATTTGAAATGTTATGCAAAAATGCTTATCTACAATCTAAATGTATAGAAGAAAAGTGTGTTATAAATTGTAAGCTGAACATGGCAGGACAAGTTGAAAATCAGCGTATATTTATTTTTGATGTTTTTACTTTCTTACAATTAATAGTGTATATAAATAGACAGTTTTGGGAGGGAATGAAAAATCTGACTGTAATGGATTTAGAAATTTTGCATATGAGTGCTTATGGATATGTGTGTATATTGGCTTGTTTATGCGCATTACATCTCTTGAACAGCGGAGTCTCTGACAGCCATCATCTCTTGATATTCGGATTGATTTTAGTACGTTTTGTACGTTTCTCTATACATATAATTGGTAATTTTAAAGACTATTTAGAAAATATTGTAACGATGTCAGAAATTCGATTTCGAGATTTCCAGAAAGTGGCATGTTTGGGCATTATTGCAGTCAAGAAGAAACGTTTTAAGGGGATTAATATATATATATATATATATATATATATATATATATATATATATATATATATATATATATATATATAGAAAAATTGAAATATACAAAGTGAAAAAAACATGTAAAAAGGAAGGAAGGCTCGGCAAAAAGCTTACATTATGGCGGTAAGGGGTTGTGACCTTACTCCCCAGTTCAATGAGCTCGTCAAAAACGCCACGGCATTTTCACTCCTGGTCGCCAGCCCTGGCCCAAGCCAACCTCCGAAGTGACTTTGAAATCATCACGAGACCTGGATAGAGAAGTGCACGAGAGTCATATCACCTCAAATAAAGCCAACTGAATTGCCGACTCAAATGAAATGTAGTGCCAGCTGCTGTCCTGTGATCACAGTGCGGTCCTGTCATATGGAGGGTTCGATGATTTTGTCTCTAATTGAACTCAAAAAAGACTTAAGTCTTACACCATATGGAAAATTGGTTCTGTATAAATTATCAATATTTTTACGCATAAAGGAAATTGGATATTTATTACAAAATGCTTGTTTTAAAAATTCTTGATCAAAATTGATACGTAAATGTTCCTCTTTGATAGTTCTTTTTATTCTGATTAAACCTCCCAAGAATACATTGCGAAACACATTCAAATGTATGTTGGAGTTCCAATGTATAATTCCAATAATGGGTAGTTTAAATAATGGGTAGTTTATGGGTAGTTTTACCCATCATTGGAATTATACATTGGAACTCCAACATACATTTGAATGTGTTTCGCAATGTATTCTTGGGAGGTTTAATCAGAATAAAAAGAACTATCAAAGAGGAACATTTACGTATCAATTTTGATCAAGAATTTTTAAAACAAGCATTTTGTAATAAATATCCAATTTCCTTTATGCGTAAAAATATTGATAATTTATACAGAACCAATTTTGCATATGGTGTAAGACTTAAGTCTTTTTTGAGTTCAATTAGAGACAAAATCATCGAACCCTCCATATGACAGGACCGCACTGTGATCACAGGACCGCAGCTGGCACTACATTTCATTTGAGTCGGCAATTCAGTTGGCTTTATTTGAGGTGATATGACTCTCGTGCACTTCTCTATCCAGGTCTCGTGATGATTTCAAAGTCACTCCGGAGGTTGGCTTGGGCCGGGGCTGGCGACCAGGAGTGAAAAGCCGCGGCGTTTTTGACGAGCTCGTTGAACTGGGGAGTAAGGTCACAACCCCTTACCGCCATAATGTAAGCTTTTTGCCGAGCCTTCCTTCCTTTTTACATGTTTTTTTCACTTTGTATATTTCAATTTTTCTATATATATAGTGTTTGGTACCCTCATGCTGCCTTGCGCAAAGTTACTAAAACATTCTTATTTCCGATTTTTCAATTTCTATATATTTATATTTTATATATTTATATATATATATATATATATATGTATATATATTCATATATATATATATATATATATATATATATATATATATATATATATGTATAAATATATGTAACAGATATATGTAACAGAACTCATTTGTAACAGATATGCTAGAGATGGGTTTTTTTTGTACATACAGTAGTTTATGCATAATTTTCGCTTAAAATCCTTCAATTTATATATATATATATATATATATATATATATATATATATATATATATATATATATATATACATATATATATATATATATATATATATATATATATATATATATATATATATATATATATACATATATATATATATATATATATATATATATATATATATATACATATATATATATATGTACATATATATATATATGTATATATATATATATATATATATATGTATATATATATATATATATATATATATATATATATATATATATATATATATATATATATATATATATATATATATATATATATATATATATGTATATTTAGGGACTGGCAACTGGATGCTCTCTGACATCCAAGCTCGGTATTCGAGAGCTTGTTGGGGTTCTCCTAGATCGATATCCAGCTACCAACAATATATTTTTTCTTCTATGACTATTCCATCTTCATTCGGTACATCCAGCCAGTATTCTTTGTTCACTTCATATAACTTTCAATCGTACAGCCATGCATCACTAAGTAACACACTTAAATTTTAATCTTGTAATTCTAAAAGATGTGAAACTTGTCCGTTTGCTAATAGTAATCAGATCAATTGTAGCAATAATTATGTCTTCTGTAAAACATATAATTGTATCTACCAAATTGAATGTAAAACATGTAATATGCCATATATAGGTCAAACCAGCAACGCTCTGCACCTCCGAATTAACGTACACAGGAATCACATAAAATTTTTTTCAAATAATGCAACTACCCTTAATGAATCAAAATTTGAATACGAACATTTTTCTAAACATGGGTTCGACAACATTGAAATTAGTATTCTGTGTATTCAAAAAAATTACTATGACAGATAGTTTCTTGAAAATGAATTCATTTGAGCACACAAAACTATTTTTCCATATGGACACACAATCAAATATTTAATCATCATAATAAAGTTAAAAAGTCCTTTAATTATCCTAATGAAGACCATAATATTTATAATTCCTTCAACAATCATAAAAGTAAATCAAAAAGAACTAAAAGAGCAAGTAAATATAATAAAAAATTGCCCTCATTATCTGAACTAAAAAATGCCATCCTTCAGCAACATGCAAATTTTAAAATTACTTTTGATTGGAAAAAATGTAAAAACTGGATTTTCGCAATTAAAAAACAGCAATTAAATATGGTATACAACCTTTTTCTAAGTACTACATTTGATAACATTCATTTTAAACACTTATTCTATGATTTGCTCATTACCAGAAGTAAAAATCTTAATGGTTATTTATATGTCACAGACTTAAACTTTAATGACGAATCAAAACAAAATACTAAAATAAACGAATATTGTACCTTGAATTTTACAAATTCTGTCTTAAATAATCTGAAGATAAATAATTTTTTAAAATCGGATTCCAATTACTTTCCAGTCAAACATGTAAATCCTAAAATTGCTAATAAATATGATAAACCGTTAGGACGTTATATTTTCAATTATAATCAAATTGTCAAATCAATAGATATTAATCAAAACTATGAATTGGATAAAGAGTCATATTGCCACTGTCATTTAGAAAAATACAATGACTTCGAAGATAAACACCATGGGCATGTTATAACGGGAAATCTAAATATTATTAATTATGATGCACAAAGATCACTGATGTTACTGGGTACTAAGTACCGTATCCCTACTAAATTTAAACATAAATTAATATGTAAAGGTTTATTTCTTGACTTAAATAAATTTATCTATAAAATCAGTTATAAATATCAAATCCCTGTAGAAGCCTTTAAACCCTGGAGAGTCTTAATAGAGCAATACTTAAATCATTATATATATAATCAGAAAATTAATAATTCATATAAACTTAATTAAATTAAAAATGATATTAAAGAAATACAAAATGATTTTGTCATTACATATGTCGATAAGGCAAGTGGTAACTACTCAATTATATGTAAATACTATTATAAAAATACCCTTCAGTCACACTTACTTAATAATCAAATCTATAATTTACATAAAACTAACCTTAAAATCTTATACAATAGAATATCAGCCAAATATAAGCAAATACATCTAAAAAATAGTTGTAATAACATTCCATATATTGTTTTAGTACCCAAGTTTCATAAATCCCCTGTTGCTTTTCGAACCATTACCAGTGGGCATAATTCTTACATTACTAATGCTGGAAAATTATTATTAAAGATATTACATGAAGTATCCTCGTCAGATGAAATCTCAAATAATTGTCATATTGTAAAAAACAGTTTTGAATTAGTTAAGAAATTGAAAACTCTTACTAATATTCATAGTATTTATACCTTTGATTTCAAAGATTTGTTTAATAATATTAATATAGATGATCTGTATAGAATTATTTTAGGAATTTTTGAAAAATATAATATCAACTTAAAATATTCAAATTTTCTTTTTAAAAAATTACTTAACTTCACTCTTTATGAGAATTATATTCAACATGGTGGTACTTTTTTTAAACAACAGGTTCGTATCCCACAAGGGGGGTGTGCCTCATCATTGTTAGCTAATCTGTATTTATTCTTCTATGAAAAAAACATTAATCCAAGCTTGCATAATATGCACATGTTTAGATCCACGAGAATGATGCTAGATCCACGAGAATGATGTCACCAAATTTATCGTATGATATTACTTATGAAGAGTGAACATATTTCACGATAGTTAATACTTTTTACATTTTATACGGTTTTTTTAATATTTTTTTAAATGCGAAATATCTCACGAACGGTTCATACTGGCGTTCTACAATTTATACCAATCGTTTTTTAATAAAAATTGTAGAAGAAATGACTACTTACGTAACTTTAAAGGTTTTGATTTTTTGATGATATTTTCAAAACTTCACTTAAAAATTAGGGGATTCTGAACATTCAATTGAGTATAAAAATAATAAGCTTCCTGTATTCACTGATTGTACTTTTTATACCGAATTTCGTTTGAATAGCTCCATTCGTTCGTGAGACATCTTCTGCACAGACTCACACACACACACACACACACACACACACACACGCACACACACACAGAGAGAGAGAGAGAGAGAGAGAGAGAGAGAGAGAGAGAGAGAGAGAGAGAGAGAGAGAGAGATCATCCCGAAAACGGTTTATTCGTCTTCAGGGATGCTTAAAACGTGCTCTCCCGTTGATAAAAATTGCTGATTAGTTTTAGTTACGAACGGGAAAACTCGAACTCAAATTTTTGACTCCATCGCGAAAATTTCTTTATACATTACACCATGTATATAAAGAAAGTAATAAATTTATATATCAACAGTATTAATATATTTTACTTAAACTGATTACGGCTTTAAGGTATAAGCTTTACGAAATCATAAGCATTTTTCAATTTTTATCCCGCGGTTTTATTGTGGTAAGTAAGTTTCAAGAGCATATTTTCTATTATATTTTACTCATTGTTGATACTAAATAAAAAAATCTGATGTGGGCAACACATGACTTTCCCTGCAGACTTATAACCACGTCATTTTTATTTTAATTAAATTTAATTCACTTTTGATTCAATTTCGTTCTCATTTGGTAACTTGACTTACGTACAAAGGTGGCGTAGAGTAAATACAAAAAAACTAAAATATCTCGAGAACGGCTAGTCCTAGTGTAACGGGATTGGTCTTATTCTTTTCTTCGTTAAAATGTACGTATCAAAGAAGAATTTAATGGATATATTTGAGCATACCTAGTTTTTTATTTTAGATGTTGACGGTTTTTGCGGGCCATTTTGCAAAAAAAGGCGGGATCTTTTATCCCGATTCGTAACTAAAACTAATCAGCAATAGATTCGCCCACAAGTGATTTACCAACCAAATCTTTTGATATTCGGTCACTTAGTTTTTTAATTAGAGTTGATACAAAATCTGCACAGACAGACAGAGGGACAGACACACAGACAGACACACAGACACGCACTCAGACGTCACGCTATAAATGGTTTTTTCGTATTCTAGAGGTGTCAAAACATATAGATCCACCAAAAACTCGAGTTGCGATTTTCGCCATGATTCCAGTACTTCCCCTATACATTAGCTTGTATTGCAGGGAAAGTAAAAATCTGATGTGGGCAGCACATGACTTTCCCTGCAGACTCAAATTCATTTTTTCTTTATTTCTTTAAGAACTCATTATATTGAGTTTAATTGCACAAAATGACACTAAATTTGCATTTTTAATTCAATTTCTGCTTTTATTTGGTAATTGGACATTTTTCCAAAGGCGGCATAAAAAAATGCAAAAAATCTCAAATATCTCGATAACAGTTTGTCCCAGATTAATAGAGTTGTTTTTATATTTTTCCTCGTCAAAATTGAGTATCAAATAAGCATATAAGTGATACATTTGAACATACGTAGTCTTTTTTAAGATATTGACGATTTTTGCGGGTAATTTCGTAAAAAAGACAGGCTGTTCTTTTTCGATTAATACCAAAATCTAATCAGCGCCAGAATATCGTACAAGCAACTTATCTACCAAATTTTGTGAAATTTGGTCAATTAGTACTTTAGCTAGAGTGGATACATGACATTTTTACGAGCCATTTCGCAAAAAAGGCGGGTTCTGTTTTTACGAATCGTACCAAAAACTAATCAGCACCAGGGTCACACCAATGTGACTTATCTACCAAATTTTATGAAAATCGGTTAATAAGTTTTTGAGTTAGAGTGGATACATACATTGCACAGACACACAGACAGACAGACAGACAAACAGACATACAGACAGACACACACAGACGTCACGCTAAAAATAGTTTTTTCGGATTCTAGAGGTTTCGAAACGTGTAGATCCGTCGAAAACTCGAGTTGCTATTTTCGACATGATTCCAATACTTTCCCTATACATTACCATGTATTGCAGGGAAAGTAAAAATGGTGGATGCATATCTTTTACCATTTTAGCTTATTCATCTACCAGCAGGACAAGAATATTTTACTCTTCAATTTGCCTGTACCGATATTTTTAACATAATTCTGTATATTTTGTTTTGGGGGAATTAAAAAGTTTTAAATATAACTTTTTTAAGGACTAGGGGATTGACTCTACTCTCTGCTCGCTAAACTTCGCCAACTCCCGTAACTGCCTTCGCGAGACTGGAATATTCGTCTCCTAATCGCTGCGATCGCAGAGTTCGTTTAACGAGCTATTTCGTGCCAGAATAAGATTTAAATCGTTAAATTGTTTACTTCATCGTGTTACCCTATTATTTCTCTATAAATGTACAAAGTTCCATATTTTCTATGCAGTAAGCGAACTCGTAGCGTCTTTGAATTTGACATCAAATATTTCTTAAACTACAATATGTAAAGCAAATGAAGTTTATTTTAGCATGGTCCCTTATATACATGTGCACCAATTTTTTTATTACTTTCCCTGCAATATATATGGAAATGTATAGGGAAAGTATTAAAATCATGCCGAAAATCGCAACTCGAGTTTTCGACGAATCTACACGTTTCGAGACCTCTGGAATACGAAAAAATGGTAGGTAAGTCATTTGTGGGCAAGTCTGGTGCTGATTAGTGTTGCGTAAGATTCGGAATAAAATATCCCGCCTTTTTTTGAGAAATGGTTCGCAAAAGATTTCATCCACTCTAGCTGAAAAACTAATAAACCGAATTTCACAAAATTTGGTAGATAAGTTAATTATGGGACACCTTGATGTTGATTAGATTTTGATACGATTCGGAAAAAAAATAACCTGCCTTTCTATACAAAATGGTCTACAAAATTCGCCAAAATCTAAATTAAAAAGCTACATAGTATGCTTAAATATATCCATGAAATACTTGTTTAATACATAATTTTTAGCGGAGAAAAGAATAAGACTAATCCCAGGAAAGAATAGGACTAGTCTTTCTCGAGATATTTTAGTTTTTTCGTATTTTCTCTACTCCACTTTTGAAAATAAGTCCAGTCATCAAATGAGAACGAAAATTGAATTAAAAGTGAATTAAATTTAATTAAAATTAAAAGAACGTGAATATAAGTCTGCAGGAAAAGTCATGTGCTGCCCACATCAGATTTTTTTGTATGATATAGTTTTTGCGGTACAAAACAGAGCAGCTCGAGGAATCTAGAAATTTGTCAAATATTAGCTGCGACGGCGACAGCTACTGGTTTTTAATATAGAGAGCCAATACCATTTAGAATACAACTGGAATTAAAGCATATATTAAATCACGAGTATGTATAGCTACCAGTTCATTATAACCTATGGTCTAATATATGTGTGAATTGTGCCGTAAATTCCAAAATATACTTGAATGTATCCATTAAAATATTTCTATTACGGGGCAACAGCCAGGGACGTGGTTAATTACGATTCACCGGCAAGTAAGTAGCTCAAAATGAATTAGTTCATATTACTTGCTGACTGTTTGACTCGCATTAACATCGTAGTAAACTTGATGCATTTCATTCGGTTCATTTCAATTACTACTTAATAACACAGTGGAAAGTTTGAAATGGACTTAAGTACATTTTAAATGAGTGCGTTAAAGTGAATGAATAGTGTGGCCGGTCATCCGTGATGTAATGCGTTGATTAAGTATAATTATTTGCGTTGAGATTTAACATGTGTATCCGACCATTTGATTTTGAAAGCAGTGCAAATAAGTGTATGTATTATATGAATTCTGAAGTATATGTCATTTGTTTCTTCACATAATTAGAATATAATTTTTTTATAATGTAATATAATTATACAACAACTATGGTCTAACGAAATTGCATGATGTGATGTGAAAAATCCGTATTCATTGTTTACAAGAAGCACTGCAATTAAGTGTATGTATTATATGAATTCTGTAGTATATGTCATTTGTTTCTTCACATAATTAGAATATAATTTTTTATAAAGTAATATAATTATACAACAACTATGGTCTACCGAAATTGCATGATGTGATGTGAAAAATCCGTATTCATTGTTTACAAGAAGCAGTGCAATTAAGTTTATGTATTATATGAATTCTGTGGTATATGTCATTTGTTTCTTCACATAATTAGAATATAATTTTTTATAATGCAATTATACAACAACTATAGTCTAACGAAATTGCATGATGTGATGTGAAAAATCCGTATTCATTGTTTACAAGAACTAACTTTGGTCGTATTTATATGCTAACTTTTGATATTTTATAAATTGGTGGCAACATTTTGCCATCCTAGGGTTTTACTAATTTTTTTTAAATTATCACTTCTCAGGATCTGCTATTGATAAAACTTTGATTGTGACAGATATGGATTTAGCATAGAAATTTGGAGGAAGTTGAGGCGTTTGCTAAGGATTTCACTTTCTGGTTCTTATTCAATTTCCGCTTTAATTTTTTTAAATTTATTTTAAAAATCTATGTTTCAAAATTTTTGACAGATAAAGCTTAGATAATAGCTTATGCGGATTTAACATAAAATTCAGGAAAAAGTTAAGAGGTTCAATAAGTATTTTCACTTTTGAATCCTTTTCCAATTATGATTCAAACTTTTCCTTGAAATATATAATTCTCAAGATTGGCTATTGTTGGTGTTTAGAAGCAGACTGATTAGGATTTAGCAATATATTAACGAAGCAGAAAGGATGAGGGGGGGGATTTCCAATTTTGGTTCATATTTTTCTGAAACACTAATTTCTACAGAATGGCTGCAGATGCAGCTTAAATAATGACTGATATGGATTCAGTATCAAACTCTAGGGGAAGTTGGTGCGTTCACTGAATATTTTCACTTCTATAATGTTTTTTCTTTACACTTAATTGCCAAAAGATTGGTTATAGATATAGATTAAAAAATTTCTGTTATGGATTCAGAATCAAATGTCATACTGGATTGACAGGTTCATTAAGGATTTCCACTTCCTGTTTACTTCCCTCTCTCAAATCAAAAGTTTTTATTTTTCTTTAAAGCATATTTATCTCAGAAAAACATATATTTCTAAGCATATTTACCTAAATTCATATTTTTCTAAAGCATATTTATCTCAGAAAAATATATTTTTCTAAGGATAAAGCTTTGATAATGTTTTATGTGGATTCATCCTCAAATTTCGTAATTGTTTGTGGGATTCACTAAAGATTTCAACTTCAATTTCGTTTTCAGCTTTCGTTTGAAAAAAAATTTCTTGAAACATCTTCTTTTTACAGAATCATCTATAGATTGAGATTGGAAAACAACTTATATGGATTCAGCACCAAATTTCGTAGCTGGTCGGGGAATTCACTAAGGTCTTCAACTTCTTTTTTTCCCACTTCCGACTAAAACCAAAAGCATTTACACATATATTTATATATTTCTGTTTCAAAATCATCTATAGATTGAAAGTAAGCCATTCAAGTTTTTAAAAAGGCGACAGGGTTAAGTACGAAAATTAATTTGTCTTAATTTTAGCGACATACAAATTATGGTGTCATCAATCCACCAGACCGAATTTCAATTTTTAAATTCACAAATGTTAACCTAATTTGGAATTAATTGAATCCCTTGACCTGATAGTTTGCCTCGGATGCCGAAGTATCTCTGTACCGAATTCCATAGCTTTTCCGTAGTGCGTTTCTCATACAGACAAACTGACAAATAAACACACATGCATCGTAACTTATTATTATACTCGTAAAAATAAAATAAACATAGCTTGTAAAGATATCAATGAATATGATATACAAAATATTACAAAGTACCAAATTTATATATAAAAAAATCATATAAATTTGAATTTACTAAACATATGGGTTCTTCTTTAACTCAGACCGTCCAACCTACCCGAAGGTGTTAAGTATATATTTTGGAAGCCGATACAGTGCCACTCAATTCAGACTGGACCCCAGGTATCCACAGGAACTTTGCCCTCCTTTCCCTACCACCAGCCTCTCAGAAATACTTACGGATCCTTATGTTTAGCAATAAACGTACCGACACTCTATACCTATTAGTACTGTAACCGGTCAAATGATCGGTTTTAGGATAAAAACTATTACTTTTTACTTTCCTTATATACATAATGTATAAGGAAAGTATTGTGACGGGGTCGAAAATTCGAATTCGAGTTTTCGACGGGAGAGCACGTTTCAAGCATCCCTGATCACGAATCAAACATTTTTGAAGTGATGTCTGTGTGTGTGTGTGTGTGTGTGTGTGTGTGTGTGTGTGTGTGTGTGTGTGTGTGAAAGTATGTGTGTGTGTCAGTGAGTCTGTGGAGACGATAACTGACGAACGAATGGACCGAATCGAACCAAATTGGTACAAAAATCACAATCCGTAAACACTGGAAGCCTATTGTTTTTATATGGAATCGAATGATCAGAACCCCCCTAAATTTTCGAATGAAATTTTGAAAAAATCGTCAAAAAATCAAATCCGCTAATAAAGTTACGCAAATAGACATTTCTTATGTAATTTTTCATTAGGAAACGATTGGCATAAATTTTAGAACGCTAACATGGACCGTTCTCGAGATATTGTACATTTTTCAAAAAAATTATGAAAAAGTCACATAAAAAAAAAATTCCTATTGAGAAACATGTTCACTTTTCATATGTAATACTATGCGATAAATTGAATGACATCATTCTCGTGGATCTAGCTCGTTCCATTCATGAAAAAATATTCTTTGAATAATACTTTTGTATTTGAACGCCAATAGTCATTTATCTGCTGTAAGAATAACTTTTTTCTTAGTGCATAACGCTTGGCGAGATTTTGGCGACGAATTTGGCGGAATGTCGCCAACTTGGCGACTTTTTTGAAATGTTGCCAAATTAATGAAAATCTCGCCAAATGGATAAAAATGATGCTAAATCAATGAAAATGACGACTAATTGTAGAAAATTTAATATATTTTAAAGAATATTAGTATCTACTATAAGAAAAACCTATTTTTTTACTGTAAAAGTAGTAAATTCATTACATTATATAAGGAAAGTCATGTGTTGCCCACATCAGATTTTTTCTTATTGAATACAGGTAATATTGATTTTACTAAAGAAATATTAATCAAAGTAACTTTAATGTAATAGACTCCATTCGGTTCCTAAAACTCGATTTGATATTTCTATTGTGCATGTTCTTATGTTTCATAATACGGTGGTCAATTATCAACGAAACTGAAGTCTCCAATTTACCCTTTATAATATTACGTTTTGCATATCCCGTTGGACCTGATTCTTCATGGAAAATGTAAGGAAGTGCTGCTCTTCCAGATGCAGCACCTATTTGCATTTCTTCCCAAACAGTGCCATCAATTAAAATATACTACCCATGTTTTCATTCTCATCTTCAGAAATTGAGAGCAATTTCATTCTTTTCCGTCCTCTACGTATTGTATACATAATATTCTCCTCTTTATTGTTAGTAACTCTAGGCTCACTCTCAGTGACTAATCGATCATTATCATTTTCAAATAAAGTACCTTCACTTTCAGAATGTTCACCTTCATCAATTTACGAAAACTCTTAGCCTATGTTATTGAATTCTTGTAAGAAATTGGTGTGTCTTGAATGTTTCGACATTTTTTCAGGGTGATGATTGGGAATGGCATAACGTTGTAAAAACGAAATATAAACTAACAAGTAATACGTTTCAGTTTTTATAATCTTTTCTTCCAACTTGAAATTTTACGCACTTTATTGAAATTTTAATACACAATTATTTTAAACTGAACTTACTACGTAACAGTCCTTGCAGAAATGTGCAGGGAACTGATGAAAATATGTGGAATGTGCATGTACATCACATTTACTGACCCGATAACTTTATAAGGCAATAATACATTTTCCTACCGGTTAAATGACCCGTCACAGTAGGTAACGGTATACTATGTATCTTTACATAAGAAGAAATATAAATATTGAAGATTTGATTATATACATTCAATAGAAAAAGTCATGAAATCAAGTGAGAACAAGCGAAAATATTATATGTGAATTTTCTAATCAAAAGTATGCAACTGGTTTCTTAACCGGTCATGGTCAGTTTAGAGCTAATGTGATCGTACTTTAATGGACACGGGGGAGAGGCTGGGATAGAACTCTTGTCGTCCAAATGCAATCTCCGCGCACTAACCACTGCTCTGTTGAGCCCAAATGTGCACTTGAACAGCACAATTATATGTTAATATCTAACAAATGTAATCCATCACATAAATCCAATGTCAACGACATTCTCAATTAAGCAATACGATGCATAATTAATTCATTTTAAATGAAATTATCTGAATTATTACTCGCGCCAACGTGTCCATAAAATTAATCTCAATGTGAGATTATTATAACAATGCATTTCAAAATTGATTGATTATGTAAAATTAACCTAGAGGTAAAAGAGAGAGGGTGTTCTATCAATAATGCGCAATTAAGTAAACTATATTGACAACATATTTAAATTAAGTCACTCTTCATTACTTTGAAAATGTGCTAATAAACGTTTGATTTAAACATGGATGTAGAACAGTAGCATTTCATGTGTTAAATTAGCTATGAAATTAGTTTCCTCAAAATAGTTTCAACGGTTCAATTCTTGTTGATGTATTTATTAAATTATCATATGTAATTAATATTTATTAAGAGGGATTCAGTTATTGCATTTGCAATTGCAAATTACTATTACATTAGCCAGAAAACTCCGTCATACATTCCTTACACATACCAACCCTCGTTTCTGATATGCATCCTCCAAATTTTTAAATCTAGTAAACAAATTTCGATATAACACAGTAGGAGTTGATTGACTACTATTGGTGAAAGATCGTATAATAAAAGTTAATAATCTAGCCGACATTTTCCCAATATTATTTCTAACTATTTCCCGGTTTAAGCGTATTTAACACTTTCCAACATATTTGAAAAGTGTTTCTGTCTGTCTGTCCATTCGCCCGATAACTGCCGTAAAACTGACTTTATCAAAAGGAAATGTTAATATGCTGTTGAGACTGTCTGTGGGATATATGTAAATGTAAATGAATAATATCACTCGATTAGTTTTGGATTGAACGCGGGTTGAAAAAATGAAATTCATTTAACAATATATGACCTAAGTTTTCAAACATTTTTTAAACAAAGTTAAGAGTCACAAATTGCTTCGAAAATTATAGGAAATATTCAAATTATCCTATAAAATATACAATAAAAAAATTTCAGCAAAATATGTTTGGTAGTTTTTTAAATAAAAATAAAAATAATAATTACACCCATATTATATGAAAGTGATCATGTTACCCACCCCAAAATAAAATGTGGCATCCATATTTTTTCCTAGTGTAAAAAACTTTATTTTCAAAGTTCTTTTAAATTCATATTTAGTATTGCATCCGTCTTAAAACCGCTTTATTTTTGCATATTTTCTGTGCATCTATCTTCTGTACCAATGTCTTCTGTACAATATTTTTGAGTGATCAACAAACTTTGATAATTTATACAACAATCCTAATTTAATGCATGCAGAATGTAAACAAGTGATTGAGTTGTATAAGAATTGCTGAATTTTTTTTCATGCAAAATTATTTAGCTCTGGAGTCTAGAATAAAAGAGCGATATGGACGAAATTTTCACTGCTTTTACATTGTGTGCCAGACGATATATATTTCGATGACGCCATTTGAATAAAGTTAATTTTTTGGATAAAGTTTTAAGTTTACAAATATATAAGAAATTATTTTAGTACTGTGATAATGTTTTAAATATTACCTCTGAATGAATTGCATTGTAGAGATATTAAAATAAAATTACATTTCATTTGGAAAGTATTTTATAATCAATGCTTTATGCATGCTTGATCTTTCTTGTTTTATTTCTATTTCTATCCAGGTTTAATTCTCGATTCTAAGCCAAAGTATTTTAAAGTGAAGTTCAATTATTTTTAAACCCTATTCGACCAGAAATGTGGTATAGATGGGTAGTATAATTGGGTTTGGCCTATCCCCAGTTATTTCAAAGGGGGTAGTGGAATATAGATAATTCAAAAGAATATTTTGCATGGTAGAAGTATTGTATATGGGAGCTTAAATTGATGCACGTGTTCATTTTGTGCAATATGATCACGACGCTAACAAAATAAAATCAAAAAATTAAATGTAGTTCAGATTACTCGAAAGAAAACAAATAAAAAATTGCACATTCTACGATTTTCCGGCGGGCCATTTTTTTTTCAAATTTAATAATGACAGACCTACAACCTCAACTATTGAACAGACTCTAATGATATATCCGGTTCATTTGACCTGCTGTGGTGGGAAGTATATGCTTGGGGATAAACTTCAAAATTAATTTTATTTACACATTATTTTCGAAAATTTCAGACATACGTTTTTTTGCCCTTTTTTCAGTATTGACAGACTTGCAGCATAAACTGCTGAGTTGATTTTATTACTCAATTTGTGTTCTGAAGGGAAGTATGTACTTTTTGTTAAATTAAAGATAAATTTGATTTATTGATTTATAATTTCCTAAATAAAAAAATCATGAATAAATAGTCCTCGTCGGCGAAGCAAAATTCTCAATACTGCTAGATAAAAGTTGCGTAATTATGTTGATAAATATTCTTAGAAAAGTGTATGGAAATCTCACAAAACAGAAGTTGTATAAAATGGTATATATACAAGAATCAACAAGAAAGATCAATCATGCTTAAAGCATTGATTATGAAACACTTTCCAACTTCAATGCGATTTTATTTAAACATATCTAAAATGCAATATATTCCTCGGTAATATTTTAAAACTTATCACAATTCTACGTAATTTATTATATTTGAAAACTTAAACCTTCATCAAAAAAATGAACTGCATTCAAATGACGGCATTGAAATACAAATTGCCTGGTTTAAACATCTCTAAAATGTGATACATTCATCGGTAATAATTTTAGAATTATCATAATACTACTATAATTTATTATATTTGAAAACTTCATCGAAAACAACTGACATTCATTCCAATGACGTCATACAAAAAATAACACGCCTGGCTCTCTCTATAAAAGCAGCATTTCATTCATAAATAATTTCCCATTCATGTCATTCATCACAATACTATAATAATTTATTTTATTTAAAAATTAGGACCATGGAGCTACAAGTAATTGAACTCTATGCGTAAAATTTCATCGAAAAAATCCGTCCTTCTCTTATGCAGACTCCATGAACTGAATGATTTTGTGTTAAAGAAATACAGCGATTCTAATACAACTCATTCTACATATTTTGCTGTTTACATTTTACATAGGTGAAAAATAAGCTTCGTCGTAGAAATAATCAAATTTGGATGAGCATTTAAACTCAAATATATTGTAATTGCATTGTTTCAGTATGTAGATGCACAGAATTTAAGCAAAAATAAAGTGGTTTTAGGGCGGATACAATACTCAATTTGAATTAAAAATAACTTTCATCACGATTTTGAGACAAGATGGATGCCATATATCATTTTGCAGTGGGTCACGTGATTTCATATCATGGTCACGTGATCGCTTCATATTAGAAGTGTTATTATTATTTTAATTTTTATTTAAAATGCTACTGAATATATTTCGCTGATTTTTTTTTATATATTTTATGGAACAATTTGAATCTTACCTAAAATTTTCGAAGCAATTTGTGAATTTCAAATGCGCTTAAAAAATGTTTGAAAAATTAGGTCCCATAGGGCTCAATGTATTTTAATTTTTCAACCCGGGTTCAATCCAAAACTAATTGGGTGATATTATTCATTTATATTACCAAAGGTCCTACAGACCGTCTGAACACCATACTAAAACATCATTTTGATTAAGTCATTTTTACGGCAGTTATCGTGCTAACGGACAGACAGACAAACAGGCATAATGAACAAAGTCATAATCACTTTTCAACTTTGTTGTAAAGTGTTAAAAACAGTCTTCCAAATATGTTATGAAATCTCAAAATAGTTTGTACCAAGTTTTCGCAGAGCCGAAGCTGTACTTACAGGTCTTTGTACCCTGACTAAGAATCCAAAGTCAAATCATACGTAGCACTTCTCAGTCGTAGTTAGTTAAAACAAGAAAGATCAATCATGCTTAAAGCATTGATTATGAAACACTTTCCAACTTCAATGCAATTTTATTTAAACATGTCTAAAATGCAATACATTCCTCGGTAATATTTTAAAACTTATCAGAATACTACATTAATTTATTATATTTGAAACCTTAAACCTTCATCGAAAAAAATTAACTTCATTCAAATGACGGCATTAAAATATAAATTGCCTGGTTTAAACATATCTAAAATGTGATACATTCCTCGGTAATAATTTTAGAATTATCATAATACTACGATAATTTATTGTATTTGAAAACTTCATCGAAAACAACTGAAATCCATTCAAATGACGTCATAGAAAAAATAACACGCCTGGCTCTCTCTATAAAAGCAACATTTCATTCATAAATAATTCCCCCATTCATGTCATTCATCGCAATACTATAATAATTTATATTATTTAAAAATTAAGACCATGGAGCTACAATTAAGTAAAACTCTATGCGTAAAACTTCATCGAAAATTATCGTCCTTCTCTTTCTAAAATCAATGAATATTTCATTCATATCAGCCATGCAGACTCCATGGACTAAATGATTTTGTGTTAAAGAATTACAGCGATTCTAATACAACTCATTCTACATATTTTGCTGTTTACATTTTACATAGGTGAAAAATAGGCTTAATAGTAGAAATAATCAAATTTGTATGAGTATTTAAACTGAAATATATTGTCATTGCGTTGTTAAAGTATATAGATGCACAGAATTTAGGCCAAAATAAAGTAGTTTTAGGATGGATACAACTCTCAATATGAATTAGAAAGAACTTTAAAAATCACGATTTTGAGACAAGATGGATGCCATATATCATTTTGAAGTGGGTCATGTGATCGTTTCATATCATGGACACGTGATCGCTTCATATAAGAGGTGATATTATTATTTTAATTTTTATTTAAAAAACTACTGAATATATTTCGCTGAATTTTTTTTATATATTTTATGGAACAATTTGAATATTGCCTAAAATTTTCGAAGCAATTTGTGAATTTTAAATCCGCTTAAAAAATGCTTGAAAAATTAGGTCCCATAGGGCTCAATGTATTCCATTTTTTCAACCCGGGTTCAATCCAAAACTAATTGGGTGATATTATTCATTTATATTCCCATAGGTCCTATAGACCGTCTGAACAACATACTAAAATTTCATTTTGATTAAGTCATTTTTACGGCAGTTATCGTGCTAACGGACAGACAGACAGACAAACAGACAGACAGACAGACAGACAGAATGAACAAAGTCATAAACACTTTTCAACTTTGTTGTAAAGTGTTAATAAATGACGATGACTACATTGACTTACTGGTGATTACGTGGAGGGTTCGAATGCATCGGATGTGTACCTTTCCCTGAAATTGCAGCTCCGGTACTACGAACATTTAGCATAAACCATTTTGAGTTTTCATAACATTTTTGGAAATAGGATTTTGTTTCTTGTACTTGGCGGGGAGTTTTGTTCCATGTAATTGTGTTTTTGTGAGATAGTTTATATAAGTTTCTGTAACAAACATGAGTGAGTTTGTGTAATAAATATTTGTAAGTAATTATTTAATTACATAAATTCGTATTAGAGAATAAATTAAAGAATGCGTTTGAGAAAAGTTATGAAAATTTTAACAAGCATCCTATTTAGCAGACATTGCAAGTGATTAAGTTTAACGTTAGTTAAAATGCTTTGATGTGTTGTTAAACAAGTATGGAAAATATTAATTATAGTTTGCTGATGTAAAACAAAAGAAACACTTTTGCACGTTTTGGAGAGATATATATATATGCTTAAGAGGTTTTACAGTATCTAATTTTCAGTATTTTCTTTCCCAATCTATAAGATTTGCCACATATTTCTAATAAAATATCGAAAAATTGCTCTTCGATGAGCCTCATGCATAATATATCCTTATTTCCAACATAATTAACTGCTTATGTTTGAGCTAGACCGAATTACTGTTTAATTTCTTGAAGCCCGGAGAATACTGCAAAATAATTTCTAATTTACATTTATGATGATATATAGCGACTCAGGTCGGTATTGCATTCTCAAAGTTTGAAAAACTTTTTTCTCAAAATAACTTTTTCAAATTAGCTGTTTTGATATCTCGGCCATTTTTCGGCCAAAAAATTTCATGATTCCTTTAAATAGTATTACGTAGTTAGCTACTTAAACAATTTTTTTTTAAGTTCTCACGGTAATTTATTGTAAAATATAATCGGGTATTTTTTAGAGAAAAATAGCCGAATTTTGTTTACATGGCCACCATAATTTTCATACGTTGAATATTAAAAAATATCTACCATGTTAATTGCATATAATACTTTTGATTTTTATTATAGTTAATACCCGTAAAATTTATCTTACCAGCTGTGAAAGGGGATCGCGCTCCCGTTTAGATAACAGAACAGAATTAACCGGTTTTGTTCTGATTTCCTGGTAGGACACGTTTTGTTGACTTCCTTAGAGTTTCAAAAAGTTTTTCAAATAGCCAGTTTTAACGAGTCTATTGAAAAAATTAGCTATTCCATCTTGACAAGCACAAAATTTGTTTATAGATACTATTATCGGCAATATGTTATCTTCTGAATCCCAACCTTAACACTGAAAACGCTTCATATAGACGGGTTCTGTGTGTATGATTAATTTAGATTTGTAGCAACCTATATAAATATTATTGAAAATCTACCTGGTTGTCTGTCTTATTATCACGGGAGAACAGCTGTACCCAAATTCATGAAAATTTGATAGTTACATTTGGTTTTGTCCCACTTAAAACTTAGTCATTCGTCTGTCCTATCATCTTTATTCATGTCCTTGTGATTCTTTCACCAATTTAAGTGCAATCTAATTGTTGTTGAGACGCCAAACTAACGTGAGCTAATCGTTTTTGAGTCTCTTCGCAGTACATGCAATTCCAATAACGTGATCCAGTCTTTGCATTTTCTCAAACTCTGGGAACTTTATAAGCAAGGCCAGACAGTAGAAATAAGGGTAGACTTTCAGCATTGAGGCCTAATTCCCTGCTGCTTTTCTCATGGCCAACTGTATCTTGCCTGCTCAAGGGCCATAAATAAAATATCCATCTACATTTCTTTTCCCAATAAAAATATCCAAAGCGTTGTCTAGAAAGAAGCCATTGTTCAACTGTGAAATTACTTTATTTGCATTTAGTCTATATGCATCAAATTGTAATTTGATTGCCTGTCTGTTTATAATCTTAGAATGGGATAAATTTTTCTTTTTGTGCAAATCATTTTTAAATAAAACAAACTCCACTCATTAAAAGTTTATGATACATTTTGAATTAAGCTGCTTTATTCGTATATTCCATAAGAGAATATGATGTGGGCGGCACATGACTTTCCCTGCAGACTCATATTCACGTTCTCTTCATTTCTTTAATAATTCTTTAAATTGAGATTAATTACACAAAATAATACCCGTATTTATTTTAAATTACACCGAATTTGCACTTTAATTTAACTTCATTTGAAAACTTTAATTTCATTTGAAAACCGGACTTAAAGGTGGCGTAACGAAATTGCGAAAAACTAAAATATCTCGAGAACGGCTAGTCCTAGTGTAATGAGGTTGGTCTTATTCTTTTCATCGTTAAAAATTACGTATAAAGCGAACATTTAATTGATATATTTGAGCCCCCGTAGTCATCTAGTATTGATTTTGACGATTTTTGAGGGCCATTTCTCATAAAAAGGCTGGTTATTTTTCTCAGAATCATACCGAAATCTAATCAGCACCAGTGCAAACCACAATTGATTTATCTGTCAACTTCCGTAAAATTTAGTGTATTAGTTCAGCTAGAGTGGATGCTGGCAATTTCTGCAAGGCGTTTCACAAAAAAACGGCAGGTTCTTTTATCCCGAATCGCACCAAAATCTAATCAGCGCCAAAGTCACCCACAAGGGACTCACCTACAAAATTTTATGAAATTCGGTCCATTAGAGTTTTAGTTAGAGGGGATACATACATTGCATAGACAGACAGACACATTTACACACTGACGTCACGCTAAAAATAGTTTTTTCGTATTCTAGAGGTCTCAAAACATGTAGATAAGTCGAAAATTAGAGTTGCGAATTTCGGCATGATTCCAATACTTTGCCTGTACATTACCATGTATTGCAGGGAAAGTACAACTCTAATGTGGGCAGGAAGTGACTTTCGCTGCAGACTCATATTCACTTTCTCTTTATTTCTTCAATAATTCATTATATTGCGCTTAACTGCACGAAATAACGTCCATAATTATATGTAAAAGACCCTGAATTTGCCCTTTTAACTCAATTTTCGTTCTCAGTCGGTAAATGGACATTTTATCAACGGTGGTGTGGCGAAAATGCGAAAAAACAAAAATATCTCGAGAAAAACTAGACCTAATATAATGCGGTTGCTCTTCTTCTTTTCATCGTTAAAAAATAAGTATAAAACAAGCATTTAATTGATATATTTGAGCAAACGTAGTTTTTATTTCAGATTTTGACTATTTTTGCGGACCATTTCGCAGAAAAAGATTTTTCTCAAATCGTGCCAAAATCCAATCACCAACAGGATAATCCACATGTGACGTATCTGCCAAATTTAACGACTTTCGGTCCATTAGTTTTTGAGTTAGAGTGGAAAAAGTCAATTTTTACAGCTCATTTCGCAAAAAAAAAAGAACGCGGATTGTTTTATACCGAATCGCACCAAAAATTAATCAGCACTAGGGTCTCACACAAGTGACGTTACAGACCTACCAAATTTTATGAAATTCGGCTAATTAGTTTTTAAGTTAGTATGGATACATTCATTGCGCAGACGAACACACAGACAGGGAGACACACAGACAGACACACATACAGCCATATACACACACAGACGTCACGCAAAATATAGAGTTTTCGTGTTCTAGAGGTTCCAAAAACGTGTAGAGCCGTCGAAAACTCGAGTTGCGATTTTCGACATGATTCCAATACTTTCACTCTCATTGCCATGTATTGTAGGGAAAGTAAAAATCTCTGTGAAACATTGAATTTGGGAAAAACATATTTGCAAAATAAATTATTATGTACCTAATTTGCACACATGAATCCAAAAGAGCAAGATCAGCATGTAAAGCATTACTCGCAGAGCAGATATAGCATTTTAATAAATACTCATACATAATTAAGATAAGGAAACATCTATATCTCAGGAATTTTTCTATCTCGTGCGAACTTCGCATATGACGCCGAGTGTATCCATTCCAATTAAATCACTGTTTCAAACTTGCTTTTAAAGCCGTTTCCGCTCTTCTCTATCTTAACGTGAAATGGTTGGGTAATTAAAATTCGGAACTTGCCCAAAAGTTCTGGCTATGACACTAGGAAATTGTTCATTTTAATTATCTAGAAAATGAATAGTTTGCATGCCATTTTTATTAGTTTCCTTAAAAATAAAAGGACATTTCTAAAACTATTTTTACTATCAATTTGATTCTAAGATGAACGTTTCATATCAATTGCTAATTTTAACAGTTTTAATAGTTTTTTAACAGTTATATAAGTAATAGTTTGTTAATAGTTTTTTAACAGTTTTAATAGTTTACAATTTTAATAGTTTTTTATTTTAGATTTTTTCGATTTGTGCTGGCCAATTTGCAAAAAAAGGCAGGTTATTTTTTCGAATCGTACCAAAATCAAATCAGCACCAGGATAACCCATATGTGACGTATCTGCCAAATTTAATGAAATTCAGTCCATGGGTTTTTGAGTTAGAGTGGATAAAGGCAATTTTTGCGGGTCAAGAAAACGCGGGTCGTTTTTTTACGAATCGTACAGAAAATTAATCAGCACCAGGGTCTTACACAAGTTACGTTACATACCTACCAAAATTTATGAAAATTGGCCCATTAGTTTTTGAGTTAGAGTGGATACATTCATTGCGCGGACTAACACACAGACAGACAGACACACAGAGAGACACACAGAGAGACACACAGACAGACACACAGCCAAACATATAGACACACAGACAGCCATATACACGCGCAGACGTCACGCAAAATATAGTGTTTTAGTGTTCTAGAGGTTCCAAAAACGTGTAGATCCGTCGAAAACTCGAGTTACGATTTTCGACATGATTCCAATACTTTCAATATACATTGCCATGTATTGTAGGGAAAGTAAAAATCGCTAGTGTGAAACAGTGAATTTGGGAAAAACATATCTGCAGAATAAATTATTATGTATCTAAATTGTACTCATGAATCTAAAACACCAAGATCAGCATGTAAAGCATTACTCGCAGAACAGATATAGCACTTTAATAAATACTCATACATAATTAAGATATGGAAACATCTATATCTTAGGAATTTTTCTATCTCGTGCGAACTTCGCATATGACACCGAGTGTATCCATTCCAATTAAATCACAGTTTCAAACTTGCTTTTAAAGCCGTTTCCGCTCTTCTCTATCTTAACGTGAAATATTTGGGTAATTAAAATTTGGAACTTGCCCGAAAGATCTGGCTACGACACTAGGAAATTGTTCATTTTAATTATCTAGAGAATGAATAGTTTGCATGCCATTTTTATTAGATTCCTTAAAAATAAAAGGACGTTTCTAAAACTATTTTTACTTCCCCTGCAATACATGGTAATGTATAAGGAAAGTATTGGAATCATGTCGAAAATCGCAACTCGAGTTTTCGACGGATCTACACGTTTCAAGAGCTCCAGAATACGAAAAAACCATTTTTAGCGTGACGTCTGTGTGTGTGTCTGTGTGTCTGTGCGTCTGTGTGGCTGTATGTCTGTGTGTCTGTCTGTGTGTCTGTCTGTCTGTGCAGATTTTGTATCTACTCTAACGAAAAAACTAATACACCGAATTTCACAAAATTTTGTTAGTAAGTCACTTGGGGGCGAGTCTGGTGCTGATTAGTTTTGGGTACGATTCGGGATAAAAGAACCCGCCTTTTTTGCGAAATGGCCCGCATGAGCTTGTATCCCCTCTAGCTCAAAAACTAATGAACCGAATTTCACAAACTTCGGTAGATGAGTCGCGTATAAGTCACCCTGGTGCTGATTAGATTTTGGTACGATTCAGATAAAAATAACCTGCCTTTTTTTGCAGAATGGCCCGCTAAAATTGTCAAAATCTAAACTATAAAGCTAGGTATGCTCAAATATATCCATTAAATGCTTGTTTAAAACGTAATTTTTAACAAGGAAAATAATAAGATCAACCCCATTATATTAGGACTAGCCGTTCTCGAGATATATTAGTTTTTTTCGTATTTTCTCCACGCCATCTTTGAAAATAAATCTAGTTATCAAATGAGAACGAAAATTGAATTAAAAGTGAATTAAATTTAATTTAAATAAAGAGAACGTGGATATAAATCTGCAGGGAAAGTCACGTGCTGCCCACACCAGATGTTTACTATCAATTTGATTCTAAGATGAACGTTTAATATCAATTGCGAATTTTAATATTTCGTTTTCACTTCCACTGCAATGCATGGTGATGTATAGGGCAAGTATCGGAAACGTGTCGAAAATCGCAACTTGAGTTTTCGTGAATCTGCACGTTTTGTGACCTCTAGAATATGAGAAAAATATTTTTAACATGACGTCTGTGTGTGTGTCTGTGCAAAGTATGTATCCACTCTAACTCAAAAACCAATGAATCAAATTTTCCTAAAATATTACAGGTAAGTAAGTCACTTCTGTGCAACCCTGGATCTAATTAGATTCGTTATGATTCGGAATAAAAGGACACGCAATTTTTTTACAAAAAGGACCTGCAAAAATCTCATATATCCACATTTAAAATATCTGATGTGGCTAGCACATGACTTTCTCTGCAGACTTATATCCACGCTCTCTTTTTTTTTAAATTAAATTTAATTCACCTTTTATTCAATTTTCGTTCTCATTTAATAACTAGACATATTTTTAAAGGTGGCGTAGAGAGAATACGTAAAAACTAAAATATCTCGAGAACGGCTAGTCCTAGTGTAATGGGGTTAGATTATTCTTTTCTTCGTTAAAAATTACGTATTAAACAAGCATTTAATGGATATATTTGAACACACGTAGATTCTTATTTCAGAGTTTGGCGATTTTGGGGGGCTATTTTGCAAAAAAGGTAGATTATTTTTTTCCAAATCATTCTTTTCTTCGTTAAAAATTACGTATTAAACAAGCATTTAATGGATATATTTGAGCACACGTAGTTTCTTATTTTAGATTTTGGTGATTTTTGGGGGGCCATTTTGCAAAAAAGGCTGGTTATTTTTTTCCAAATCATACCAAAGTCTAATGTGCACCAGGGTGTCCCACAAGTGACTTTTCTACCGAATTATGTGAAATTCGGTCCATTAGTTTTTCAGCCAAACTGGATATAAACTTTTGAGGGCCATTTCGCAAAAAAAAGAAGATTATTTTATTCCGAATCGTACCCAAAACTAATCAGCATCAGATTCGCCATCAAGTGACTTACCTAACAAATTTTATGAAATTCGGTCCATTAGTTTTTTAGTTAGAGTGGATACAAAATCTGCACAAACAGACACACACACAGACGTCAAGCTAAAAATAGTTTTTTCGTATTCTAGAGGTCTCGAAATGTGTAGATCCGTCGAAAACTTGAGTTGCGATTTTCGGTATGATTCCAATACTTTCCCTATACATTACCATGTATTGCAGGGAAAGTAAAAATTAATTGACCAAATTTCACAAGATTTGATAGATAAGTCACTTGTGGGATATGATGGGCCTGATTAGATTTTGCTACGATTCGAAAAAGATGCACCGGCTTGTCCTACAAATATCACCAAAATATTAAATACAAAACTATGCATGCTCAAATGTATCAATTAAATGCTTGTTTCATACGTAATTTTTGATCAGGAAAGTAATAAGATAAACTCAATTACTTTAGGATTAACCGCTCTCGATATATTTTAGTTGTTTTGCATTTTTGTTACGCGGTCTTTGGAAAAATGTGAAGTTGCCAATTAAAAACAAATTTCGTGTTATTTTGCGCAATTAAAATTAATTTAATGAATTATTAATTAAATAACGACTAAATGAAGTTGACTCTGTAGGGAAAGTCATGTGCTGCCCACATTAGATGCTTTTCTATCTATTTGATTTCAAGATAAATCATTAATATCTATTGTGAAATTTAACATTTCATTTTCATGAAAATATGCTGAATATGTTGTCGAAATGAATGAATAATAAAAATATCCTGAATGCATTTGAAGCCTTAGGAGATAATTTTATCAAATTATTACTTTCCTTTTATACATAATGTATAAGGAAATTATTGTGATGGGGTCAAAAATTCGAATTCGAGTTTTCGACGGGAGAGCACGTTTCAAGCATCCTTGATCACGAATCAAACATATTTGAGGTGATGTCTGCGTGTGTGTGTGTGCGTGTGTATGTGTGAAAGTATGTGTGTATGTCTATGGAAAAGATATCTCACGAACGAATGGGGGTGATTCCAATGAAATTAGGTACAAAAATCACAATGCGTTAATACTGGAAGCCTTCTGTTCTTAAACATAATCGAATGTTCAGAATCCCTTAAATTTTCGAGTGAAATTTTGAAAAAATCATCAAAAATTCAACACCTTTAATAAAGTTACGCAAATAGACATGCCTTATGTATTTTTCCTTCGAAAACGATTGACATAAACTTTAGAACGCTAGCATGAACCATTCTCGAGTTATTGCACATTTTTCAAATAAATTTATAAAAAAATCACATAAATTAAAAAATATATATTATCGGTTGAGAAACATGTTCACTTTACTCTTCATATGTAATACCAAGCGGTAAATTTGGTGACATCATTCTCGTGGATCTAGCTCGTTCGATTCATAAGAAAATATACTTTGAGTAATACATTTGTATTCGATTGCCAATAGTCATTTATCTGCTTTAAGAATAACTTATTTCTCCGTCTATAACTCTTGGCAAGATTTTGGCGACGAATTTGGCGGAAGGTCGCCAACTTGGCGACTTTTGTAAATGTTGCCAAATTAACGAAAATCTCGGCAAATGGATAAAAATGACGCTAAATCAATGAAAATGACGACAATTAGCGAGAATTCAATATCTTGCAAAGAATATAAGTATCTACTTTAAGAATAACCTATTTTTCTTGCTGTAAAAGTAGTAAATTCATTGCATTATATTAGATACGTCATGTGCTGCCCACAGCAGATTTTTTTAAATTTGTTTTCTATATGTGCATTTTATGGTAGCATATTGCTAAAACATAAAATAACATATAAAAATATGATGTGGGCAGCATATGACTCTGTATAAATACGTAATGAATTTATTCCTTTGACAAGATAATAATGTAAAATATTCATGGAACAATGTTTTTGGTGTTAAATTATACTTTAACATTATTTTGATGGCAACGTGTAAAATATTTCCAGTACCAAATGTGTTTATATGTCTTGAAAGTGTAACTAAGCAGTAACAAAAGGGGTTATCTCGTTCTAAGCAGTGTACTTCATATATTAAACGATTTCTATAATTGAAAAATTATATATTCTATATAGTACAGTCAGTCTGAGTTCTAATCAATAGGATTTTATAATTAAAAATGCAAAGGTTTGCTGTTTTTCGTATGTCAATAATATATTTAACTTTTTCTTATTTAATTTGGAAAGGCAAATATCGATGTTAACACAGACATATAATTATTAAAAATATTGTCCACATATATGCATATTAACAGAGTCATAACACAATGTTATTGGATTTGAACTAACATCAGGTAACTTAAAACTTAGTGAAGGCATGCTACCATAGATTAACATGACAACCATAGATTGACACGACAACCATAGATTGAAACAACACATATGTAACCTCAAGCAAAATTTGTTTCGAGTGCATAAATTGTCAAAACATATAAATCTTTCGAAAACGGGAATTTGAATGTTCAGCCCTATCACATATTTTCAACATAAATTATACTGTTTGTTTAAGGACAAAAGTTCAGTTTATTGGATTGTTAAGAACAACTCGTAGACTGGGCAATAACTTCAATAGCTATCTTTTGCGGAAAGTACTGGAATTAAGCCATAAGATAATTGTTTCTTCTGGAAAGTGTTTCTAAATGTTATCCTTTAATCGCAGAGAAGAGCAGACCATTGTATCTGAAAGAGTCTTAATGCTCAATATAAATTCATTATCTGATGTAACTTAGCGATTTTAGAATACAGTTTTAAGGAAAAACAAAAACTCTATAGTTTAATTGATTTCTAAATTACGACAGTAGAACTCCTAATTTTGTTAACACTGTTACTCAGTTAACCGAAAAAGTATATATTACACACACACACACACACATACATATATATATATATATATATATATATATATATATATATATATATACATATACATATATATATATATATACATATATATATATATATATATATACATATACATATATATATATATATATATATATACATATATATATATATATATATATATATATATATATATATATATATATATATATATATATATATATATATATATATATATATATATATATATATATATATATGCCGGCAAATTTGATGTTAAAATTACAATTTCTTTGATAAGCTTTGTTGCTTTGTGAGACTTATTAATTTAATGCATTTAATTTAATCTATAGTGAATTTCACTATTTATGAGAAATTTGCTTTTTGTTAAGCTATCTAGAGATGGCAACTTAATAGTGGTTAACAAGAATATGTTATTTTAATTATGTTTCAATAGCATCTGTCAGCCAGACTGTTTTACTTGGCGAAAAAATGGGCGATTTTTTAAAAATGTCGCAAATTTTGCAAAACATTGTTAAATCGACGAAAACGTTGTTAAATGGTCTATATTTCATCAATTCGGGAATATACGCTATAATGTATTTGGTAATTTCTGTCGCTTAGTTGAAATGATTAGTTTATTATTATTTATTCAAAATATAATCATGTTCCTTATTCTTGGGACAGGTACATTTTGTCATGCGTTCTGCAGTAACGTAATTGCGCTTTGTCAGTGGATAGTATAGTATGCGCGTTTCGATAAAGAACCGTTTAAGAATAATAATATTGAATGTCAGTGATGTGTGGCTCGGATGTTTTTGTGGATATTAGAAAAACAAGTTCTACATTCGGGCATATCGGAGAAATCCACTATAACCTTAAGACTGGCAGATGACACATAATCCAGTGCAACTTTGTACTGTCTCATATAGGTACTTTCTTTCTAAAACAAAAATAAGAATTATCTCTAATCGCCAACTTAGTGATTAAATGGAATTTTACACAGTGTCCATGGAGGAGCCAACGGCCCTATAGTGCAGAAAACACAGGTTCTCGTTAGATCACCGAAGACAAGCAGCATCGGGTGCTGTTAGTACTTGGGTGGGTTACTACCAGGGAACACCGCGTGCTGTTGGCACATTTCAAGTGCGGTAGCCCTGTGGTTTGCGCGTTGGATTTGCACGCTGCCACAACTGCCGCCTTGTTCACATGCGGAGTACGATCACTTTAAATATGTGGGTCCGTAATTCCTTCCGAGAGGTTGGTGGTAGGGGAAGGAGGGTACGGTCCATGTGGATGCCTCCCCCACTGGGTTCCGGTCTAAATTGGGTGGCACTTCCCGGCCGTCCAAACGGTTACCTTACACCTTTCTTGTAGGTCGGACGATCTAGGTCTCAACAACAACAGCTTCCATGGATGTCATGCTTGAGTAAAGATGAGGCACGGAGCTAGAGAGAAGGAGATAAAGCTAGTATGAATTAAATGCCTTAAAATGTCATAACGCTTTGATAATTATATCTAGCTGTTTCTAGCGTTAGTAAAGTGCTCTTTGTTTCTATTTGACATAATTGAGAGACATACTATCGTAATTTCTGTAGTTTTGTAGGATATGTATTTTTGATTATTTTGAAATTAAGATTCTCTAATTATTAGTGTAATTTTTCAGTATTTTACTATCCCTGCAGTACCCGGCAATGTATAGGGAAAGCATTGGAATCATTTAAAAAATCGCAATTCGAGTTTTGGAACATTCTCTACACTTTTGGAACGTCTAGAATACGAAAAAAAGTATGTTTAGAGTGACGTTTGCGTGCATCTTTCTATGTGTGCGTGTGTGTGTGTGTGTGTATGTCTGTGCAAATAATATATCCATTCTAATTCAAAAACTAATGGACCAAATTTAGTAAAATTTGATAGGCAAGTTACTTGTGGACTGCCTGGTGATGATTAGATTTTGATGCGATTTAAAATAAAAGAACATTCCCTTTTTGATTCAATGGCCGGCAAAAATCGCCAACATTTAAAATAATAAACTATGTATGCTCTGTATTATTTAAATGCTTGTCTTTTGTGGCTTTTTGACGATGCGACTGAAATTAACCCCGTTACACTAAGATTTTTCGTTTTTTAGATATATTTCATTTTTTTCGCATTTTTGTAACGCCGCCTTTAAAAATACTTCCAGTTACGAAATAAAACTTAAATTTGAATTAATAGCGGAAATTTCTAATAATTATGATTTCTAATAATTACGCTTGTTATTTGTGCAATTAACTTCCATATTGAATTATTGAAGGCATTAAGTAAAGATGAATTTGAGTCTTTAGGGAAAGTCATTTGCGGCCCACGTCAGATTTTTCACAGTTGTAAGAAAAAGTTTAAAATACAGGTAGATAGAAATACCTTGAAAGGCACAATAATTCTGAATACGTAGTATTATATATACTAATTGCCAAGTGTCCGTCTGTCTGTCTGTCTGTCTGTCCGTCTGTCTGTCTGTCTGTCTGTCCGTCTGCCTGTCACGCCTTTTTTAGGCACTTCCCGAATAGATAGAGACTTGCAATTTGGTACACGGCTCGGTCGTTCGATAAAACCCCCTGGAAAAATCGAATTTTTCGAAAACGTTCTATAGAGGGGGTGCCCCACACCAAAACGTTCGAAAAGTGAAATGACAGGAAAGCATGCTTTGCGATGAGATAGAGACTTCAAATTTGGTGTATGGGTAAATCGTTCGAAAGGAAGAAAGTGTGCAATTTCAGATTTCAAATATTTTCTACTTAAGGGGGGGTGCAACACACCAAAACGTTCGAAAAGTGAAATGATAAGGAGAGTATGCTTTGCGATGAGGTAGAGACTTCAAATTTGGTGCATGGGTAAATCGTTCGAAAGGCAGAAAGTGTGCATTTTCAGATTTCCAATATTTTCTATTCAAGGGGGTGCCGCACACCAAAACGTTCGAAAAGTGAAATGATAGGAAAGCCTGCTTTGCGATAAGATAGGAACTTCAAATTTGGTATATAGGTAAACCGTTCGAAAGAAAGGAAGTGTGTAATTTCAGATTTCCAATATTTCCTACTTAAGGGGTTGCCGCACACGAAAATGTTCGATTTTCCGAATAAATGAGAAACGGCCCCTTAAAATTTGATAGAGGCTCAAAATTTTATATATAGACTAATCATTTGATGAAAACACCCAAAACGAATATAATTTTTCAAAAATGTTCGTTTAAGGGGGTTCTCCAGAGGAAAACGTTCGAAATGTGAATTGATAAAAAAAAACATGCTTCGAAATAAGATACAGACTTCAAATTTGGTGTACAGGTAGATAGTTCGAAAGGAAGAACATGTGCAATTTCAGTTTTCCGATATTTTGAACTTTTGGGGGTGCCTCAAAACAAAATGTTCGATTTGTCGAATAAATAAGAAACGCGAATTATTAAAAAATTGACATTATTCAGGGGTTGCTTAATGTGAGGTCGTTGATTTTCAACGGGTATGCGGCTAGTTATTCCTAATTGTTTTAGTTCTAATTTACATTGATCTACTAATTTATTTCTACAAAACTGATAGTTTAGACAAAAATTTTAGGCCTTTCGCAACAGAAATACATACAATGAAGGGGCCATTATATTATCGCAGAACCACCTGAATTATTGTCTTCAGTAATATTGGTACTTTATCAATATGGAGTTTGATATCTATAGTTTTACCTCCGTGGGATGAGGTATGTTGTTCATTATAATAAACGTTGATTGTATGCAACCGCTCATTCTAATCACTTTTAACTTATTACCATTTTAAATAACCAGCATTGGCAAATAAATGAAACATTGGAATAATTGTAGTTACATAATTGTAAGACCGGAATAGACGTAGGCAGGATATGATTATTTATGATATCTAACAGGTCAGACAAAAGGGTCCCGTCTGGTTGTCAACAGTTTTACACCGGCCCTAACTCGACTGGTCAGTGAGCCACAATAATGGGACTAAAGAGGAATCCACGAGATTTGTTCAATATTCAACCAAAACGGTAAATGTGTTTTCGCATCTCCCTGAAGTCAACCAATGATAGACGAAGAGGCGTATCAGATCTCAGGCAAAAAGGGATGGCAACCGACAGAAGATTCTGCAGACTGAGATATAAAAATTAAGATGAGAATATAGTTGGAGATAACATTTAGGATGGAATAGATATGTAAAAAATTCTAAGGAGATGAACAGAAGATGAAAAAATATATTTGGAGATAACAGGAGTCGAATAGACATGCAAAAAGTTCCACAGAGACGAACAGAAGATGAGAAAATATAGTTGGAGATAACAATTTGAGTCAAATAGACATGCAAAAAGTTCTACAGATATGAAAAATAGAGATCAGTTACAGACTCAGAGATGTAACAAAAATGAGAGTAATAGTTGATAACAATTAGAGTCGGGATCCAGATATGCATAAAAGTAGGCACAGATGCATAAAGAAATACATCGAGGTTCTCAATGCAGTGCAGTCAGAATAGACGAGGTGCATTAAGTTCGACACAGTCTGAGACGATTATGAATCAAGTTGCTCATACAGTGCAGGATGATGCGGTTGGTCAACAACCAATGATCCACAAACGTCTAACGACAACAGGAAGGCATGTGCTCAATAACATATATAAAAATGATATAGTAGGTTTTGGAATTTTTGTGTGCATGGTCTCACATATACAGTCTCCTCCTTAATCCAGTCTGCTCCGTATATATCCAAGTAGAATAGTCGTAATGTAATTATTATTGTAATGTGCTTAATAAATATATATTTTAAAGTTAAAATCGGTGCAGTTAATTGTGCTGTATTATGTTAATATATTTTATTCCAGGAACTCGTACTGAAGATTTAATGGTGGGTTTTAATGCAGCACAATGCAATCTTTTACGACAATACGTTGTACGACCTTGTTCTAAGATCAATTAAATATGTTTCTTAAAGGTTAACTAAAAGTTATTTTTAGCTAGCACCACAATAAGGAAATTAAATATATTTATATCATGTAGTTCAGGAATATGGCAAATTAAATTTATATAATTATATAATTGATTATATATATAATAAATTTTATATGAACAATTTTACTTAACTAATTATATATAAAATTAATTTTAAATTATTACAATTTTAAATTACTAGTATTGACATGTAAATCAAATATTAAAATGATCTTAGTTACATCGGGAAATTTAATATATTTAAATCATGTATTTCAAGCACATGACAAATTAATGTCTATACTTATAAATTATATATAATTAATTTTATGTAATTTGTTAGATATAATTAATTTTATATAACTAATTTTATATAATTAATTTCATATAATTAATTATATATGATTGCATTAATTTTATATACTCTATTAAAATATTTTGAAGAATTTAACGTTTTTATTTTCCTTTATCACTGTGACATCCATATGTTCTGAGCTTTTCAGTTCTACTACATACCTTGGGATTTCTGTATATATGAAGCGACTAACGATGGAAACATGTAGGAGTTGGTCTAATTGAAAAGGAAACGCTTACCGTAGAATTTGAAGTTGGCGAGCATTTAAAAACTTCTAAATAACAGGAATATTGCAATCATCTTCCTAATGAGAAACTTCTAACAAACTACTTTTCACAACAATTGGAAACAGACAATTATAATGAAGTTTTGCTCCAGATCATTATAATGCTTATCTTTGAAGTTTATTATTTTAAATGCGTGACCCATACAAAAAAAAGTTTTATTTGAAGAATTGATGTAATTAGTGGCTTGCATCAAGTTAAGTTACATTTTCAACGATGTTTTTTTTTAACTACGACAGACAGTTGTAGACAGTTGGTATTTACAAATGGCAGATCATACATTTATAATTGCAGTTTTTACAAAAGAGTTTGAAATTCCAATGAACAATCAAATATAAGATAAAATGGATTTATTTGGTTAAATTACAACAATAGTCAATATGTTGGAGACCCATTTCGGAATCATTATGCTCTCGTCAGAAAGGAATAGCCGATATCTGCTCTGGCAGCAATCATTATAGCTTACCTTTTATATGATATTTATTATTTTAAATGCATGATCTATACAAACTACTAGTTTGATTTGAAGAATTCATTTAATTACTAAAACTAATTTTAGATGCAATTTCAAAACAATATGTTTTTATTTTAACTACGACTGGGACTTCTAAACAGTTATAGTTAATTATAGATATATATATATATATATATATATATATATATATATATATATATGTATATATATATATATATATATATATATATATATATATATATATATATATGTTTATATATATATATATATATATGTATATATATATATATATTTATATATATATATATATATATATATATATATATATATGTTGCAAACTTTTATGTTGCAAACTTTTTAGATGTAAATTTAAATTTACAAAATTGTAATATGGTTATAAACTTGTATGATAAAAGACAGGATTTTAAATTTAATACATCAAAAATTCAACATTTTGACTCTTGTCTGCATATATCTGTATTTAGAAATATTATAATAAACCAGGCTCTTAGAATCAATAAAATGTGTGATGAATATTATAAATTAGCGCACGTTATGGAATTATTGAGTACAGCGGCTAATAATGCATATCCCCCCAATTTTGTTATTAAAATTATCAACTCAGTGTATCAAATTTCACTCGATAACATCCTAGAAAACATTCCCAATTATAGTGAATAACATACAGGAGAGAGAGGAATATATATATATATATATATATATATATATATATATATATATATATATGTATGTGTGTGTATATATATATATATATATATATATATGTATATGTATATGTATGTATATGTGTATATTATATATAATTATTTATTAATTATATAAATAAATAAAAATGAAAAATAATAAACTAATTCAAAAACATTAAAAAAATCAAAAAATCGGAAAATAAGATGCATTAACATTAATGTGTTGAATTTTATTTTCGCAAAAAAATGTAACTTTTGTCAGTATTGAAACTACGTTTTGAGCGCCCTTATAATGGTGTATAGTGGCATTCTCGATTATCCAGTTTTCCTATGAATTACTTGTTTAGTAGGAATTTTCATCTTTGATTCATATTCATATTCAGTTCTGCATGTTTGGGAAGTTGTATTCTGAATTGCTTGTCCAGTCTCCAGCTTAGACTCACTGGACGGGTTTGGGAGTATTTCCGAGAACGTTCGTACTGCCTCCCTGGTAGAATTTCGAATTGTTCATTCCGGTGCTTCTAGATTAAGCTGTTGAGGTTGATCGTGTATACACGTGGTGAGGAAGAAGGATTCATGCCGCATGGTAATACAATTTTCTTAATGTATTCTTTTTTCATTTTTTCATTTTTTGATGTCTGTAGTCTGAGTTTAAGCATTTATAGTAATGTACTATTGCTTAATCTGAAAGAGGCATTTGTTTGGGCTAATTAGAATTAAATTCTGAGACCTGAAGAGGAATTTCATTCTGATTAATCATCGAATTTGGGAAGGTTCTGTTCTTTTCTCTTATCAGCATTATGGCCGTGAATTTGCTTCTATGGTGATGTTAATATTACTTGAATTGTATTTTTTTTTTTTTTTTTTTTACATAATTCTTATTATTATATTTCAAATATTTATCCATATACTTGTCTGCTGCATTATGCGCGTATTGTATATTGGTTTCTTATTTTCTGTCTAGTTGTTTACGAGTTTCTGTGGTAACATTCATTTTTAATTAGTTAGAACTGAATTACACTAAAGTTAGCTGCATTTGCGCTGAATTGGTGTCAAATTTTATCTTCATTTTTATCTCATTATCCCTTATCTTATCATTTTAAAATGTCTGGTAATTGTAATTCCTAGGTAATAATTCTATTCTTAGCCATTGTTTTTGTGATCGATCTTAGTTTTCATATATTGAATATCTCATTGTTTTTGTGATCGTACGTAGCCTTTAATACGTTGAATCTCTGAATTGTTGAACCATTAAATAAATGTATATTTATTGGAAGAATTTGAATTCTGTATTTACAGCAATGGTTGTATTATTCTTAGATTATATTAGTTCTGAAGTAAAATATTGTGTTTCATGTTGTATTGATGGATGTTAATTTGGATCAATTTATTCTGGAATAGTCAATGTGTATATGTATATTTTTCCAATATCTATCCTAGTTTTGCTTATTCCTAAGCATTTATTTAATCCGGGTTTTAATGTGTCTACACATTAGTTTATATATTTTCAAAGTGTTTTAGATGATCCATTAGTTTGAAAAATAATGGTACCTTTCATATGTTGTAATTGTGTCTCCATCTTTGTAATTGAATTAAGGTGCATTCTTGGCTAAAGAGTCTCTTTTTTTAATGCAAGTGCCTTTATTTTGGGGAAATAAAGGTTACTATCTTTCCCTATTACATGATGTCTTATTATAAAAAATTAGCGACTGGCAACTGGATGCTATCTGACATCCAAGCTCGGTATTCGAGAACTTGTTGGGGTTCTCCTAGATCGTTATCCAGCTACCAACAATATCCTTTATCCTCTATGACTATTCCATCTTCATTCGGTACATCCAACCAGTATTCTTTGTTCACTTCATATAACTTTCAATCGTACAGCCATGCATCACTTAATAACACACTTAAATTTAAATCTTGTAATTCTAATAGTTGTAAAACTTGTCCGTTTGCTAATAGTAATCAGATCAATTGTAACAATAATCTTGTCTTCTGTAAAACATATAATTGTATCTACCAAATTGAATGTAAAAAATGTAATATGTCATATATAGGCCAAACCAGCAACCCTCTGCATCTCCAAATTAACGTACACAGGAATCACATAAAATTTTTTTCAAAAAATGCAACTTCTTTTAATGAATCAAAATTTGAATACGAACATTTTTCTAAACATGGGTTCGACAACATTGAAATTAGTATTCTGTGTATTCAAAACAATTACTATGACAGATTGTTTCTTGAAAATAAATTCATTTGTGCACACAAAACCATTTTTCCATATGGACTCAATCAAATATTTAATCATCATAATATAGTTAAAAAGTCCTTTAATTCTCCTAATGAAGACCATAATATTTATAATTCCTTCAACAATCATAAAAGTAAATCAAAAAGAACTAAAAGAGCAAGTAAATATAATAAAAAATTGCCATCATCATCTGAGCTAAAAAATGCCATCCTTCAGCAACATGCAAATTTTAAAATTACTTTTGATTGGAAACAATGTAAAAACTGGATTTTCGCAATTAAAAAACAGCAATTAAATATGGTATATAACCTTTTTCTAAGTACTGCATTTGATAACGTTCATTTTAAACATTTATTCTATGATTTGCTCATTACCAGAAGTAAAAATCTAAATAGTTATTTATATGTCACAGACTTAAACTTTAATGACGAATCAAAACAAAATACTAAAATAAATGAATATTGTACCTTGAATTTTACTAATTCTGTATTAAATAATCTGAAGATAAATAATTTTTTAAAATCGGTTTCCAATTACTTTCCAGTCAAACATGTAAATCCTAAAATTGCTTATAAATATGATAAACCGCTAGGACGTTATATTTTCAACTATAATCAAATTGCCATATCAGTAGATATTAATCAAAACTATGAATTGGATAAAGAGTCATATTGCCACTGTCATTTAGAAAAATACAAAGACTTCGTAGATAAACACCATGGGCATGTTATAACGGGAAATCTAAATATTATTAATTATGATGCACTAAGATCACTGATGTTACTGGGTACTAAGTACCGTATACCTACTAAAATTAAACATAAATTAATATGTAAAGGTTTATTTCTTGACTTAAATAAATTTATCTATAAAATCAGTTATAAATATCAAATCCCTGTAGAAGCCTTTAAACCCTGGAGAGTCTTAATAGAGCAAAACTTAAATCATTATATATATAATCAGAAAATTAATAATTCATATAAACTTAATTCAATTAAAAATGATATTAAAGAAATACAAAATGATTTTGTCATTACATATGTCGATAAGGCAAGTGGAAACTACTCAATTATATGTAAATATTATTATAAAAATACGCTTCAGTCACACTTACTTAATAATCATATCTATAATTTACATAAAACTAACCTTAAAATCTTATACAATAGAATATCAGCCAAATATAAGCAAAGCCATCTAAAAAATAGTTGTAATAACATTCCATATATTGTTTTAGTACCCAAGTTTCATAAATCCCCTGTTGCTTTTCGAACCATTACCAGTGGGAATAATTCTTACATTACTAATGCTGGAAAATTATTATTAAAGATATTACATGAAGTATCCTCGTCAGATGAAATCTCAAATAATGGTCATATTGTAAAAAACTGTTTTGAAGTAGTTAAGAAATTGAAATCTCTTACTAATATTCGTAGTATTTATACCTTTGATTTCAAAGATTTGTTTAATAATATTAATATAGATGATCTGTATAGAATTATTTTAGGAATTTTTGAAAAATATAATATCAACCTAAAATATTCAAATTTTCTTTTTAAAAAATTACTTAACTTCACTCTTTATGAGAATTATATTCAACATGGTGGTACTATTTTTAAACAACAGGTTGGTATCCCACAAGGGGGGTGTGCCTCATCATTGTTAGCTAATCTGTATTTATTCTTCTATGAAAAAAACATTAATCCAAGCTTGCATAATATGCACATGTTTAGATATTTAGATGACATTTTATGTGTATCCCCAAATAATAATATCCCTATAGTATTAAACTTTTATCCAAAAAATTTACAATTAAATGCAAGTAATAATGACACAAATGTTGCAAACTTTTTAGATTTAAATTTAAATTTACAAAATTGTAATATGGTTATAAACTTGTATGATAAAAGACAGGATTTTAAATTTAATACATCAAAAATTCAACATTTTGACTCTTGTCTGCATATATCTGTATTTAGAAATATTATAATAAACCAGGCTCTTAGAATCAATAAAATTTGTGATTAATATTATAAATTAGCGCACTTTATGGAATTATTGAGTACAGCGGCTAATAATGCATATCTCCCCAATTTTGTTATTAAAATTATCAACTCAGTGTATCAAATTTCACTCGATAACATCCTAGAAAACATTCCCAATTATAGTGACTAACATACAGGAGAGAGAGGAGGAAAAATATATATATATATATATATATATATGTATGTGTGTATATATATATATATATATATATATATATGTATATGTATATGTATGTATATGTGTATATTATATATAATTATTTATTAATTATATAAATAAATAAAAATGAAAAATAATAAACTAATTCAAAAACATTAGAAAAATCAAAAAATCGGAAAATAAGATGCATTAACATTAATGTTTTAAATTTTATTTTCGCAAAAAAATGTAACTTTTGTCAGTATTGAAACTACCTTTTGAGCGCCCTTATAATGGTGTATAGTGGCATTCTCGATTATCCAGTTTTCCTATGAATTACTTGTTTAGTAGGAATTTTCATCTTTGATTCATATTCATATTCAGTTCTGCATGTTTGGGAAGTTGTATTCTGAATTGCTTGTCCAGTCTCCAGCTTAGACTCACTGGACGGGTTTGGGAGTATTTCCGAGAACGTTCGTACTGCCTCCCTGGTAGAATTTCGAATTGTTCATTCCGGTGCTTCTAGATTAAGCTGTTGAGGTTGATCGTGTATACACGTGGTGAGGAAGAAGGATTCATGCCGCATGGTAATACAATTTTCTTAATGTATTCTTTTTTCATTTTTTCATTTTTTGATGTCTGTAGTTTGAGTTTAAGCATTTATAGTAATGTACTATTGCTTAATCTGAAAGAGGCATTTGTTTGGGTTAATTAGAATTAAATACTCAGACCTGAAGAGGAATTTTATTCTGATTAATCATCGAATTTGGGAAGGTTCTGTTCTTTTCTCTTATCGGCATTATGGCCGTGAATTTGCTTCTATGGTGATGTTAATATTACTTGAATTGTATTTTTTTTTTTTTTTACATAATTCTTATTATTGTATATCAAATATATATATATATATATATATATATAACATATATAATATAATAACATATATAATAAAAATTTCTTTATTTATATTATTTTATGTTATATATATATATATATATATAACATAAAATAATATAAATAAAGAAATAACACATGAAATAACAATCTCCGTAGAAATGGATTCTGGTATGAGAATGTCGAGTTGAGCCAAAATCCAGTTAATTAGATCTGAAAATTGAGTTACAATCTGCAAATATTATTATTTTTTCCAATTTAAAAAATTTATTTCAATATTAATTGCAATATTACAGGAACTAAAAAAATGCATGGAAGGGGAATAAAACCACGCATATGAAGATGTGATCAATCCTATAGGTGCAGCGGCAGAAAAACATGAGATCTTCTATTCAATCACATCTGTAAATAAATATGAATTCTGCATCTCCCTGTGGAAATCTTTCCCAATCTCTGAGAAAAGTTTATCCATGCTAGAGCAAAAATGTGTCACTTTGAATGCCTTGCTCTATATATGAATAGGTTTCTTCTATTATAGTTAAGAGCTTGAATTACATCAATATATATGGAAAAACTCCAACTCAGTAAAAACTTTATAGTAAAAGTTAAAAATAAATTTTATAATAAGTTAAAGAGTAAACTTTATAAGTTAAAAATAAAGTTTGTAATACGTTTAATAAATTACAAATAAAGTGTATAATTAGTTTTAATAAGTTAAAAATCAAGTTCATAATACGTTGAAAAATTAACTTTATAAAAAGTTAAAAGCTTTATAATAAAGCTTTAAAGTTTAAAGCTTGAATTATACTTAGAAAATAATTGCAATATCATAAGCAGATTTTATTATAGCAGTCGTTCTGAATTTTATAGTACCCCATAGCATCAATTATAACATAAATCATACAACACTATATTATAAAGTATTTAACGCCACACGTGTGCCAAGCGTAGCTACTAACTTAACACTGGCCAAATCTGATTGTGTTATAAGTTTCGTTCATATAGTAAAATTATACCGAATCGAATAAAAAATACATTATTCATAACTTTTATTAAGTGTGTCGGTGCCTAATTTCGTAAAAAGTAGTCGTTTACACAAGAAAAAAATCTGATGTGGGCAGCACATGATTTTCCGTATATAATACAATGAATTTACTACTTTTACAGTAAAAAGAAACAGATTATTTTTATAGTAGATATTTATATTATTTCCAAGATATTTCATTTTCGTCAATGAGTTGTCATTTTCATTGATTTAGCGTCATTTTTATCCATTTGGCGAGGTTTTTGTTAATTCAGCAACATTTAAAAAAGTCGCCAAGTTGGCGACATTCCGCCAAATTCGTCGCCGAAATCTCGATAAGCGTTATGAATGGAGAAATAAGTTATTCTTACAGCAGATAAATGACTACTGGCTTTCGAATACAAAAGTATTACTCAAAGTATCTTTTTTCATGAATGGAACGAGCTAGATTCACGAGAATGATGTCACCAAATTAATCGCATGGTATTACATATGAAAAGTGAACATGTTTCTCAATAGGAATTATTTATTTTTATTTTATATGACTTTTTGATACTTTTTTTGAAAAATGTGCAATATTTCGAGAACGGTGAATGTTAGCGTTCTAAAATTTATGTCAATCGTTTTCTAATAAAAATTACATAAGAAATGTCTATTTGTGTAACTTTATTAGAGGTTTTGATATTTTGACGATTTTTTCAAAATTTCACTCGAAAATTTAGGGGGGGGGGGGGGTTCTGAACATTTGATTGCGTATAAAAATAATAGGCTTCCAGTGTTTACGGATTGTAATTTTTGTACCAAATTTCGCTCGCATCGTTCATCAGTTATCGTCTCCACAGTCTCACTGACACACACACAGAGACATCACTTCAAAAATGTTCGATTCGTGATCAGGGATGCTTGAAACGTGCTCTCCCGTCAAAAACTCGAATTTGAATTTTCGACCCCGTCACAATACTTTCCTTATACATTATTGTGTATAAGGAAAGTAATAAAGTTTCACAAAATAAAGCAAAATTTTTATCTATAAACTAAAATAAAGCCAAGAGAAAAGCAAATTGCCCTTTCCGTGCGAAGTCTGTATTTGAATATGGATATAAAATATATTTGCTACTTACATGCCTTTTTGAAAACATTACTTCTCAAAATTCTTCTGCAATGTGCAGTATTCAAAGATTCCCACATTTTCCTCAACTTGCGATCTCACAAACATAAGCCAGACATATCTAAAAGCGTAAGGGTGCCGTAATGACCTACGGTAACAATATTGAAGCTATATGTGATAACACTCCAGCCTTTACATTTATTTTATATTGCGAATATTTTCTTCTTTTCTGTCGGTTATATTTATGGTGGCAAGAACTTTTAAATGTTACCTGGAATTCAGTGATATATCATGTGTATGTTTTGACCCACCTAAGGGTTTGAAATTCCCTTTTCCAATTTGAATATGAAATGTTAATTTGAATATGAAGTAATGAAATCTCAAAATAGTTTGTGCGAAGTTTCCTCAAAAACGGAGGTATACTTTAAGGTCGGAGTACTTTGCTGAAGGATTCGAACCAGACTTAATTTCCAACGTAGCGCATTTTACCCACTATCAATTTTGTTTTAATTTACTACGATTATGTCCGTCAATATAGCTGGACCGAAAATCGTAAAAATTGCTATTTTATTGTTATTAATGTCTCTACAATACATGGGGAATGTATGGGGAATATAGTGGGATTGCCTTGAAAATTACAACGCGAATTCACACGTTTCAAACACTCTAGAATCCGTTTAGCATGATATTTAGTGTACCGAAATATATAGTGAGCCATCTGTGTATGTGTGTCTGTCTTTATGCGCATCCATTCTAGCTAAAAAAGGAATGGACCAAATTTTACAAAATTTAGTAGAAAATTCACTTGTGGGTTATTAGATGTTGGTATGATTCGTAAAATAAATACATTTCTTGCAAAATGGCCTGCAAATGTCATATGTATCCACTTTAGATGAAAGACAAATAGAACAAATATCACAAAATTCAGTAGATGCGATTCGGTAGATGTAGGTTGACCTGGGGCTGATAGAATTTTGGTACACTTTGGTACACTTTGAAAAAATGCCCAGTTACCAGATAAAAACAGAAACGAAACTGAATTAATTTCAAATTAAGTGTCATTTTGTACAATTAAACTCAATTTAGCGAATTATTAAAGAATTAAGAAGAAAATTAATAGATTTTAATCTGTAAGGAAAACCATGTGCTGCCCACATCAGACTTTTTACCTATTTGATTCCAAGATGAATAATTAATATATATTTCGAAATTTAACATTTCCTTTTTAAGATATATTGCTGAGTTTGTTGTCAAAATAAATGAATGCTAAAAATGCCCTAAATGTATTTATAACCTTCGGAGATGATTTCATCAAATTATTTTTATTTGCTTGCTTATATGCAGTTTATGGTGGAATAGAGCTAAAAACATGGTATAACATATAACAAGAAATATTAATCATGAACAAAGCATTGATTATGAAATATATTCCAACTAGAAATGACATTTTATTTAAACATATCTAAAGTTCGATGCATTCAGCACTGACATTTTTAAAATTATCACAGTCCCACACTCATTTATTTAACTTGGAAACTTGAAACTTCAGAAAGTAAATGCAATGATATAAAATCACCTGCTTCACTATGTAATATCAATGAATATTTCATTCATATCACTTATATTCCAGAATCCGAAGCTAAGTTATTTTGCGTTAAAAAATTCAGCAATTTTATGCAACTCATCTTACAATCGCTAGATTTGTTTACATTCGGCATATATTAAAATTAGGCTTTGTAAAAATTTGTAAAAATTATCAAAGTTTAGTAATCATTTAATATCAAAATACTGCAATTGTGACGGTACGGATTTTATACACAGATAATATGAAAAAATAAATCAGTTTTAGAACGGGTGCAGCACTAAATATAAATATTAACATTCCTTAAAAATCTCTATTTTCACAAAGCGAAAAAACAAAAGCCACATTATATTTTTCAATGAGTCACGTGATCTCTTCGTATAATATGGGTTGAAGACCCAGACCGTCCGACTCGTCAACAAGGACTTGAGCATCTATTTGGACGGACGGCGTATAATATGGGTGTAATTATTATTTAACATTATTTAAAAACCACTTGAAAAATTTTGATGAATTGTTTTTACTAATTTTATGTGATAATTAGAATATTTTCTAAAGTTTTCAAAATAATTTGTGAATTTTATTTCAGGTTTTAAAATGCCTGAAAAATTAGGTCCCATAAGGTTCAATGTATTTTATGTTTTCAACCCGGGTTCAATCTAAAACTAATTGGGTGGTGTTATTCATTTACATTCCCGTATAACCCACAGACACCGTCTCAACAACATACTAAAAAATCTGATGTGGGCAACACATTACTTTCCTTATATAATGAATGAATTTACTAATTTTACAGTTAAAAAAAAGTATTCTTATAGTAGATACGTATACACTTTCCAAGATATTGAATTTTTTTCAATTAGTCGTCATTTTCATTGATTTAGCATCATATTTATCCTTTTGGCGAGATTTTCGTTAAATTGGCAACATTTAAAAAAGTTGTCAAGTTCCCGTCATTCCGCTAAATTTGCCGCCAAAATCTCGCCAAGGGTTATGGACGGAGGAATAAGTTATTCTTACAGCATATAAATGACTATTTGCGTTCAAATACAAAAGTATTACATAAAGTATCTTTTACGGCCGTCCAAATGGTTGCTCATGTCTTTAGGACGAGTCGGACGGTCTGGGTCTGCAACGAAGTATCTTTTCTCGTGGATGGAACGAGTTAGATCCATGAGAATGATGTCACCAAATTTATTGCATGATATTATATATGAAAAGTAAACATGTTTCTCAACAGTTAATATTTTTTTTAATTTATGGGATTTTTTTGATAAATATATTTGAAAAATGTGAAATATCTCGAGAACGGTTCATGCTAGCGTTCTAAAGTTTATGTCAATCGTTTTCTACGGAAAAATTACAGAAGAAATATCTACTGGCGTAACTTTATTAAAGGTTTCGATTTTTGATGATTTTTTCAAAATTTCACTCGAAAATTTAGGGGGTTCTGAACATTCGATTGTGTTTTAAAACAATAGGCTTCCAGTATTCATGGATTGTGCTTTTTGTACCAAATTTGATTCGAATCGCTCCATTCGTTCGTCCGTTATCGTCTCTACAGTCTCACTGACACACACACACACATACTTTCACACACACACATACTTTCACACACACACAGGCATCACCTCAAAAATGTTCGATTCGTGTTCACGGATGCTTGAAACATTGTCAATAATATATTTAACATTTTCAGAGACGTTCATAATATTTCATGATATTTATAACGAACAAGGTCTAGAAATCATAGATTGAGATAATTGCACCAAATTTTAGTTGAATTGACACGACCCAGAACCCAAAAGTCAGCTGGCAAGGTTATGGCATCTGTATATTGGGACGAGCATGGTATTTTGTTCATCGACTATCTTAAGAAAGGTGAAACTATCAACAGCGAATATTACTTGGCATTATTTGATCGATTGAGTATAGAAATCAATAAAAAACGGCCTCACATGCAAAAGAAAAATTTGATGTTCCTCCAAGACAATACCCCGTTGAAGTGTTGAAAACCCAGACCACACGACAGACCCGAAGGTTTACTGTAGCTAAGTGTGTGGCCGGGAACTTTATTTTAGATTCAAGACATTACAATACACAATACATATTAAAATTGAATCACAGCACAGGTAGTTACATCAAGACAAGCAAAAGATTGGCAACAACAAAACAAAACATAAAAACAATACAATACAGTACAGTACAATGCAATGCAATACAAGAGAGACAAAAGGCAGAAAATTGTAAAGAGGGGAAAACCCCGAAGGGAAAAAACCCAAACACAAAATACAAAAGGGAAAACAGAAAAAGAAAAGGGTCAAGGTTGGAAGACTAAAGGGTTAAGACAAAGTTTGAAAAACCAGAAATTAAAAAGAAAAATAATTAATTAGGCTTCTTACAGAGACATAAAACAAGGTTAAAGTGACATATTCAAAAAAATTTAATAACATTTATTACAACAAGACATTAAAATTTATTACGTCAAGACAATAAAATTTATTACAATAGAAAGCAAAACAAATTTAGGGCCAAAAACGGACGGCTGTAAACCAGGAATCCAAGAGAAAATTTAAAAGCCAAAAAGAGGACGGCTGCAGAACAGGAATCCGAAAAGAAATAACAAAAAGTAAGAAATGAAGAGAAAAAAACAAAGATAAAAAAACAAGGAAATTTAAGGCCAACAATGGACGGCTGTACACCAGGAATCCAAAAGAAAAATTTTTAAAGCCAAAGAACGGACGGCTGCAGAGCAGGAATCCGAGAAGAAAAAGCAAAAAAGTTACAAAAAGACAAATAAACAGCAAGAGATAAACAGAGATAAAAATGACTAAATATAAAAAATTTTAAAACCAAAAGCGGACGGCTGAAAACCAGGAATCCTAGAAATCCTAGAATCCTAGAAATCCTAGAAATCCAGGAATCCTAGAATCCTACTGGACTTTGGCAGACATCAAAAAGATGCTCCAGGGAAAGAAATTTGGTTCAAATGGGGAAGTGATTGCGGAAACTGAGGCCTATTTTGAGAGCAAAGACAAATCGTTCTACAAAAAAGGCATCGAAAAGTTAGAGGAGCGTTGGAATGAATGTATCACTCTTGAAGGAGAGTATGTTGATGAATAAAGTCGAATTTCTAAAAAAAAAATTGTTTTTCTTAGTTAGACCGGATACTTATTGAGTGATGTAGTATGTCTAATTTTGATGCAAAAATCTATACCATCTTTTTATCAGTTACTATCTTGAAGAATAGAATTGACAATCATACGGTGGACTAAAAATCAGCCATTCAAGCGGTCTCGAAAATTAATCTTATCGAGACATCGACAATAATCTTAGAAGTAGAAATATGGCTATTTTGCTTCTGTGGATACTATCATATGTCAGAATCGACGGTAGAAAGTCAGCCGACGTTTAGCAATAAAGGATACCCTAGTTTAACTTGCCCAAAACCTGTTCCGCCCGAGTCATACAAAAAACTAATTTATAGTAAAATTATGATGAATTGTAAAATAGACCTGACAATTAAATCAAGGGGCAAGGTTTTGGAGTATATCCAAGACAGCTGGAAGGCGTTTAGCCACCAACCATGCAGGGCAGTTACCTTACACCTTTCTGGTTGGTCGGACGGTCTGGATCTCAACAACAACAACCAACCTTGCAGGGAGGCAGTGGCCAATTTTAGATTGAATACGGATCATGATTGTTTGGCCGAACAATTAAATACGATAGGAATTAGCCAAACGAATGTGCGTCCCATTTGTAGTGCTAATATTATGAAGTCAAGTCACCTTTAAATGTTCCCAGATTTTCAACGGCATGGTGATGTTTGCAGACTGTATTGGGGAACTAGAAGTTTTATGAACTGTCCCGGACATCACGACCCCCTCTTCGACCTCTTCTCATTGATCTTTGCGTTTGTTTAATTTGTAATATCCTTGTTTTGTGTTTAGCTAGTTTCCTCTGCTTTGTATTTCTACCTTTGTATTATTGTGAGGTACCAGTTATGTTATGGATTGAAATCCCATAAAGCCATATGTAATAAAACATATGCTATGAGTTTATTTTTTTCATAACAAAATAATGATGTACAAAATTAATAGAACAACGTGTTTGATGTTAAATTATACATTAACTTTTTATGTTTTGGATCGCAAGATGTAAAATATTTACAGTACCAATTTAGTTTATATGTCGTGAAAGTATTACTAAGCAGTAATAAAAATGATTATATTGGCCTAAGCAATATAGTTTATATGGTAAACGATGTTTATATTTATAAAATAATATTTTTGTATAACATCAATGGTGTGAGTTCCAATCAGTAAGTTCCTAAAAATAAAAGTCCAAATTTTATTTATTCTGTTACGTCAATAATATATTTAACATTTTTAAAGACGTTCATAATATTTGATGATATTTATCACGAGCAAGGTCTAGAGATCCTAGATTGTGATAATTGCACCAAATTTTAGTTGAATTGACACAGTCATTTTTCAGATACCATATCCAGTGTCATACGGATAAACGCACATTCAACCATAGATTTACATGCGGTCACAAAACCTATATATCCTAAAAAAATGTTTGTTTCGAGTGCAAGGATTTTTAAAACGTATAAATTTGTCGAAAAATGGAACTCAAATTTTCAATCCTGTCTCATACTTTCGACATAAATTATTCTAAGCGTTTACGTGAAAAAAAAGTTCAATTTATTGGGTTATTAAGAACAACTCTTAGATTGAGTAATAACTGCAATTGCTAACTTTTGCGGACAGGAAAAGACTGGAATTAAGCCAAAAGATATATATCTATATATATATATTGCGTGGACAGTGTTTCTAAATGTTATTCTTTATTCGCAGAGAAGAATACCCTAATGTACCTGAAAAAGTCTTCATGCTCAATATAATTTCATTGTCCCATGTTACTTATCGATTTTAGAATACAGTTTAAAGGAAAAAAACAAAAATCTTACAGTTCAATTGATTTTTTAAGTTATATATACATATAGGCCGTATCACCCTGCTACAGTTTGTTCAGATAGTTAAAATTTTGATTCTGCAAATATGCGTGCAAATTTCACGTATGTATGTAAAATTTCATCATCCTACCTATATTTTGTTACAATCATATTTATTCCGAAAGAGAACATGATTGACAAAATATAAAACATTTTTAATTTTTTTTTTTTTTTTTTTTAGTGAATGTGCATGTAAATTGCGCTATATCTCGAGAACTGCTCATACTCTAGATTAAGTACAGACGGTTAAGTAAAATTCCAAATACAGATAGTTGTTCCTTCTATTCTGATCATACAGTAAAGCCAAATGTATCATTAGACAGGTAATAGTGCATTCTATAAATTAATGTGTACTTAATTGGCAGAAATTGTGTCGTCTTCATATTAATATTTGTACCAATTCGATTTTTCTAAGGGCAGCATACGCTTTATATAACATATATTTGTTCTCCAGGTTAAAACACCCCATTTCTCCCAGAATGTTTTACACTGTAGGGTATTGATTTGCATTTAATGACCGATTGGCATTTGAATTTTCTCGCCAAATTTAACCTTAAATTCTTGAGTACGGATCGATTGCATTTTTTTAAAAGTAAAAAAAAACCGCTATATATAATCACTCACATCCGTTTCAAGAGAAAATTTTATAAAGCACTGGCGACCTTTGGGGTGACTTTAGGTACTTCATTTTAATTTCACCAAATTGATGAAAATGTCCCCAAATTCTTGAAAACGACGCTAAATTAACAACGAAAATGCTGGCAAATTGATGAAAATATAATATTTTGGAAAAATAAGTTCAATTTATTTGATATGTCTTGTCGATTTGTCGAAATTATTAATTTATTGCATTTAATTTAACATATATTGAATTTCACTATTTGTTGGAAAGTTTTGTTAAATTGGCTAGGGGGTCGTACATTAAATGTGTTTAATAAGATGATTTAATACTAATTATATTTTGATTGCATATGTTTGTCAGTTGTTCCACTTGGCAACACACTTGACAATTTTTCGAAAATGTCGCAAAATTGACAAAACATGCCCAATTTGACGAAAGCTAGAATGCTATTGTTGTTGTTGCAAATCCCCTAAGACTAGCAGAGCTAGTTCAGGTCCACGACATTATACACTCTAAAGAAATCCAGCACCAACAACTGACTGTCAGCAAGATCCCGCGTGGAGAGCCCCAGGTACGAAAGAATATGAACAGGGGAGGCCTGCTCAGAAGAGCACTTAGTGCAGACCTCAAAACACTTAGAGCCCTCAGTATATTTCATAGATCTGAGATGCCCAATGAGGAAGCGAGTAAGAGTAGTTTGATCCTGCCAATTACAACCAAGTGCCAGGGAACCACCCCGTCGGTTCCCCTGATACCAGTGGTACACTGGTGGAACGAGCCAGGTGTTTTTGTTTTTGCATTTTATCCTGGTAGAATGTTGTTGAATGTGTTGCTAGAATGTCGAAAATTTAATAATTCAGAAAGTCCACATTATTGATTCAATTTCATTCCTTTGGTAATCCTTGTCGTTTATCTGTAAGTAATAATTCTATATCATTTATTCAAAATGTATTGATGTTCCTTGTTAATGGGATAAGTGTTGTCGTTATAGGTTTTGAGGGACAGTATCTTAATTGTGCTTCGTCACTAGATAGTATATTGCGTATGTTTCGTTGAGGAGTCGTATAATAATAATAATAATATTGAATGCGAGAGGGTGGCTCGATCGTGTTGTGGATAATAGAAACACAAGTGTTGCAGGTGGGCATATAGAAGAAATATATCACAATCTTATGAGTGACGGATAACAGGTAATTTATTGCTGCATTATCCCATATTATAAGGGTGCCCTCTAGAAGAGAAATAAGAATCAACTCTAACCGCCATATTAGTGATTAAATAAAAGGGATTTAATCAGCTTCCATGGATTCCGTGCTTGAGTAAAGATGAGGCATGGAGTTAGCGAGAAGGAGATGAACCGCTTGGAAATATCATAACATTTTGAGAATTATATATAACAGTCTCTAGTGTCAGTAAATCGCCCTTTGTTACCACTTGACAAAATCGAGCATTGCGTGATTAGTATTGAGTGATATTATTGAGTGGCATAGTATTGAGTGATTATTATTAATTTAGGATTCCCAAATTATCTGTATAATTAATCAGTATTTTTAACAGTTGTAAGTCGGAGTTCAAAATATAGGGAGATAAAAATAAATTATTCCCTAATTATCAGTATAGTGAATTAGTATTTTTACACAGCTGTAAGACAGGGTTCAAAATGTAGGGAGATAGAAATATATTGAAAGGAAAAATAATTTTGAATAAATAGGGATATTCCTTATTGTTTCAATTCTAATTTGCATTGCACTACTAATTTATTTCTACAAAATTGACAGTTTAAAAAAATATTTTGGACCTTTCGCCAAAGAAACACATGCAACGCAGGGGAACTTATCTTATCGCAGGGCCTCCTGAATAATTGTCTAAAATGATATTAGCATTTTATTAGTATGAAGTTATAACTCCTTACCTTTACCTCCATGAGGAATGCTGTACATTATAATAATCGTTGATCATAAATCCAACTGCCCATTCTAATTACTAACTTATTACCATTTTGAATAAACATTATTGACATATAAATAAAATATTTGAATAATTGTAGTTATATAAGGAAAATAAATATATATATATATATATCGCATATGGCGAATTAATTTTATATAATTCTATAAAATATTTTATATAATTAATTTTATGTAATGAATCTTATATAAATAATTTTATATAATTAATTTTGAATAATTAATTTTATATAATTAATTATATATAAAATTACTTTTATTACCATGTTAAATAACTAGTATTGACATATAAATAAAATATTTGAATGATTGTAGTTACATAAGGAAATTAAATATATTAAAATCATATTGTTCAAGCATATGGCAAATTAATTTATTATAATTATATAATAAAGTTTATAAACTTAATTTTATATAATTAGTTATATATAAATAATTTTATATAATTAATTATGTTATATTTCATTATTTTTATATTAATTTTATGTACTCTATCAAAATATTTTAAAGTATATAGAGTTTTTTTCTCATTTATCACTATAACATTCAAATATGTTCTCAGCTTTTAAGTCCTACTAAATGCCGTGTGATTTCTGTATATATGGAATTACTAATGATGGAAACACGCTGAAGTTGGTCTAATTGAAAAGGAAACGCCTACCGTGGAATTTGCAGTTGGCGAGCATTTCAAAATTTCTAATTAACAAAAGTTTCGCAATCGCATTCCTAATGAGAAACTGCTGATAAACTACTGCTTTTCACAACATCTGGAAATAGACAGTTAAAATGAAGTTTTGCGTCAAATCATTATGATGTTTACCTTTAATAAGAAGTTTATTATTTAAAATGCGGGATCTTTATAAAATAAGTTTCATTTGAAGAATTATTGTGACAACGAACACATTAATTCTTCAAATTAAACTGTATTAATGTAGGTTCAAATTAATGTGCTTGCATTATTTTAAGTTACAATTTCAACGACATGTTTTAATTTAACTACGACTGGGAAACTTTAGACGAGTTAGTTGGTATTTATAAGTGGAGGAACATATATCTATAATTACTATTATTCCGAAAAAAAAAGGAAGAAATGAGTTTCCAACGAACAATCAAATATTAAACAGAATGGGATTTTTTGGTCTATTAAACTACAAAAATCTTCAATATATTGAAGACAAGCAGCATACCCGTTCTTCGTACGGAGTATATAATATAAAGAAATTTATAATTCGCAATCATGTGCAAATTCTGTTAAAATATTAAATTTTTTGCTCATAAAGAGAAGTTTAAGAATATCTGCTCTCACTATGCAAAATTATCTTCACGGGCAGATCTGAAGAATAAAACATCCTGGCCCCTTTTGTAAGCAAATTTAAAAAAAAAGGAATTGAATCAATATATGCAACCTCGTACTACTTATATTGTCGCAGATTAGAAAATATGCCAGTGTGTTAGTAGAAACTTACCCGTATTGCAATATGAGTCTCAAAAATATTTGCCAAAATAAAAGAGATGACGTAAAAAATTGAAAGTATCAAAAATCCCCATAATCTTAATACCAGAAGGACGTAATTGATTTCAATATATGCCATTATATATCAAAATATATGCCAATATACCTGCACTACTTATATTCTCGTAGATTAGAAGATATACCCATGCATTTGTAGAAGATTACTCGTACAACGTACTATATATGAGTTTCAACAACTTTCGTCATAATAAAACAATTCCATAATAATTTGAAAATATCAGTAATCCCTGAATCAACAGTCCCCGAAAATATCAATAATAATGATGTTTAAAACTGAAGACCGTAATTGATATTATCCAGTCAAAAATTCAATGTCAATGAAATTTATTTTATATACATTTTTTTATTATTCAAATCGGAAAAGATTTAATAAAAATCGTCTGCCGCACAAACACATTTGATTTAAATCAGTTGCTAAGCGACATGATATCATTTGCTTTAAATAAATTGATGGAAATCATATCATCTGAATAATGCAATCTCCATGGAAGGTTTGGCGACATTTTCGTCGATTTAGCGATAACTTAATAAATCGCCAAATTTATCGCCAAGTGGTACTGTAGAACTGATAGTCTCATTTTGCGACAAATTGACGAAACATCATCACAATACTATCCCCTAACAAAACATAATTAATTTCATTTATTAAGCGCAATTTTATCAATTTCATGATATTTTTATGGATTTACAAATATTTTTATAAATTTGGTGATAATAAAAAAATTCGTTAAATGTGGTACTAAGTAGGATGGATGGATTGACCGACAAATGCTACAGAAACATCATTTCAGTACTTTATTCTAAAAAAACAAATTTAATTTCATTGATTTGGGTCATTTTTATCAATTTGGAGACATTTCCACTAATTTGGTAAAGTTTAAGAAATGTTACCAAGTTATTTAGAGATATTCCTCTAAATTCGTAGCTCTGAATTTGCAGTTCTGAAGAATAAAATATCCTGATCCCGTTTGTATATACTAAATGAAAACAATAAAATTGTATTAAAAGATACATACACCCGTTCTACACTTTTTCTGCTTCAACAATCGGCAAAATGCATTTATTAAGTAAACACAATATATGAGTTTATTATATTAGCTAAACACAATATATGAGCTTGAAACCCCTTTGCTAAAATAAATGAAAGTGGTGTACGCAGTCCGCAATATATATAATTAAAAGAACAATCAAACCGTTCATTTATAAAATATATTTTTACATCCATTTATTTATTATACAAATAGAAAAAATTATAATAAATATTAACAACACATTTAATTTCATTCCGTTGCCGAGCAACAGGATATAAGATAGAATCTTCCTCATAAAATGCGAAATTATATAGCCATTTTGATATCTTTATACTTTACATCGTTAAGTTTGTGAAAGATGAACCATGGAGGTAGATTTTTCCATTTAAATTTATATTTCAAACAATTCATGTTTTCCTATAGTGACTAATTAATGCAAAAATCCTGCACCAAACTCGGAAATAAAGTTTTATTTCATTTTGGCGTTTTAAACAAACGATTTTCATTCTTTCCGTTTGGATAAACCACGGAGTTGGAGAGTAGATCTCCTAAGAAAAAGTTCCGTTTTTCATTAATATCTCGACAACCCCTGGTCTTAGAAACTCGAAACTTGGAAAAAATTTATGGGGGGCTATTTCAAGGCTATCCACAAAATTTCATTAAATTCGGTTCAGCCGTTTTCCCGTGATGATGAGACAAACGAAAATTTCGTTTTTTACAAATATCTCGAGAACCACTGGTCGTAGAAACTCAAAACATGGACTAAATTTTAAGTGGGGCTATTTCTAGGCTACCCACGAAATTTTATCAAATTCGGTTCCGCCGTTCTCCCGTGATGATGGGACAAACAGACAGACAGACAGACAGACAGACAGACAGACATACAGACAGACAGACAGACAGATTTTCAATTTTATTTATATAGACTAGCAGCATACCCGTTCTTCGTACGGAGTATATAATATAAAGAAACTTGAAATTCATAATCATGCCCAAATTCTTATAGTATACTAAATGACATGTTTAATCAAAATATTCTGTTAAAATATTTAATATAATGCTCCTAAAAAGAAGTTTAAGAATCTCTGTTCTCGCTATATAAAATTATCTTCATGGACATATCTGAAGAATAAAACATCTTGGACCCCTTATGTAAGCAAATATAAAAAAAAAATATGGAATTGAATCAATATATGCAAAATAAAAGCGTTAAAATTGTATGGGACCCGTACTAATTATATACGCGAATATTAGAAAATATAACCTGTATTAGTAGATTACATGTATAAATTGAAAATACCAATAAACCCGTAATCTTTAAATCTGAAGACAGTCATTTATTCCAATATATGTCAAAATTAAAGTGCTAAAATTATATGAGAAGATATACACGTACTACTTATAATGTCCGATTATTAGTAGAAGATTACCCGTTTTGCAATATGAGTCACAAATGTTTTTTGGTAAAATAGAACAGACGACGTAATAAATTGAATATATAATTAATCCCCTTAATCTTCATACCAGAAGACTGTACTTGATTCCAATATATATGCCAATATATGTCAAAATATATGCCAATATACCTGTACTACTTATATTCTCGTAGGTTAGAAGATATACCCGTGCATTCCTAGAAGATTACTCGTACAACGTACAACATGCGTGTGTCAGCAATTTGAATTTTTAAAACAATGATTTGAATTTTTAAAACAATGGCGTAATAACTTAAAAATATCAATAATCCCTGAATCAATAATTCCGGAAAATATCAATAATAATAATGTTTAAACCTGAAGAGTATAATTGATATTATCCAGTCCAAAATGAAATGGCAATGAAATTTATTTTATATACATAACTTCATTATTCAAATCGGAAAGGATTTAATAAAAATCGTCTGCCGCATAAACACATTGGTATTAAATCCGTTGCTAAGCGACATGATATCATTTGCTTCAAATAAATTGGTAGAAAAAATATCGTCTAAATAGTTATATTTCTATGGAACATTTGGCGACAGTTTCGTCAAATTAGGGACATTTTAAAAATGTAGAACTGACAGTTCCACTTTGCGACAAATTAACGAAATATCATCACAATACTATCCCCTAACAAAAAACAATTAATATCATTTATGTAGCGCAATTTTATCAATTTCAAGATATTTTTATAGATTTGAAAACATTTTTATCAATTTTGTGACATTTTAAAAATTCGCTAAATGTATTACTAAGTAGGATGGTTGGTCTGACAGATAAATGCTAACCAAACATCATTTCAGTACTCTCTTCTAACAAAACAAAAAAAAAATTTCATTGATATGTAGAAGACCCAAGCCACACGACCAACCCGAAGGTTTATTGCAGCTGTTTGTGTGTCGTTTATATCAATTTGGCGACATTTCCGTCAATTTGGCAAAGTTTAAGAAAAGTTGTCAAATTAGCGATATCCCTCCAAATTCGTAGCTTTGAATTTGCAGATCTGAATGAAACATTCTTATCCCGTTTCAATATACTAAATGAAAACACAACAACTGTATTAGAAGATATACCCGCTCTACTCTTTTTCTGTTTCAACAATCGGCTATTAGTAGCTAAATACGATATAAGCTTGAAAACTCTTTGCCAAAATAAATGAAATTGATGTACGCAGTCAGCAATTAATATAATTAAAAGAAAAATCAAACCGTCCATTAATAAGATATACTTTTATATCCATTTATCCATTTATTTATTATTTAAATAGAAAAAAAATAATAAAAACATTAACAAACACATTTAATTTAATTGCGATGCCGAGCAACATGATATATCCTCCTAAAATGTTAAAATTTATTAACCAGTAACAGCACACCCGCTATTCGTACGGAGTGTATAATTTAAAGAAACTTAAAGTTCGCAATCATGTGCAAATTCTGTTAAAATATTAAATTTATTGCTCCTCAAGAGAAGTTTAAGAATATATGTTCTCACTATGCAAAATTATCTTCACGATCCGATCTGAAGAATAAAACATCCTGCTCCCTTTTGTAAGCAAATTTACAGAAGAAAAAATAGGAATTGAATGAATATATGCAACCCCGTACTAATTATATTGTCGCAGATCAGAAAATATGCCAATGTGTTAGTAGAAGATTACCCGTATTACAATATGCGTCTCAAAAATATTTGCCAAAATAAAAGAGATGACGTAATAAATTGAAAACATCAATAATATCCGTACTCTTTATACCAGAAGGTCGTAATTGATTCCAATATATGCCAATATATATCAAAACATATGTCAATATACCTGCACTACTTATATTCTCGTAGATTAAAAGATATACACGTGTATTTGTAGAAGATTCGTACAACATACAATATATGAGTTTAAACAATTTTTGTCATAATAAAATAATTGCATAATAACTTGAAAATATCAATAATCCTTGAATCAATAATCCCCAAAAATATAAATAATAATAATTTTTAAACCTGAAGACCGTAATTGATATTATCCAGTCAAAAATGCTATAAGAAAAATCAAATCGTTCTTTTCTAAAATATATTTTTATATCCATTTATTTATTATTCAAATCGAAAAAATAATTATTAAAATTAACAGACAGATTTAATTTAATTGCGTTTCTGAGTAACATGATATAAGATAGAATCTTATAACATGTTAAATATGTCATGTCTTATAACATAAACTGCGAAATTAAATAACGATTTTGATTTCTCTATACTTCTCATTGTTCCGTAAAAGCTTGTTTTAAATAAACCATGAACCATGGAGATAGATTTCCCCTTTAAATCATGTTTCAAACAATTCATGTTTTCAGAAAGTGACTAATTAACGCAAAAAATCTCCCATCAAACTCAGAGATTAAATTTTAATTCACTTTCAAACGATTTTCAAGCTTTTCGTTTGGATAAACCACGGAGTTAGGGAGTAGAACTCCTAGGAAAAAGTTCCGTTTTTCATTAATATCTCGACAACCCCAAGTCTTAGAAACTCGAAACTTGGACAAAATTTATGGGGGGATATTTCAAGGCTATTCACCAAATTTCATTAAATTCGGTTCAGCCGTTTTTCCGTGACGATGAGACAAACGAAAATTTCGTTTTTTACTAATATCTCGAGAACCACTGGTCGTAGAAACTCAAAACACGGATATAATTTTAAGTGGGGTATTTCTGGGCTACCCACAAAATTTCATCAAATTCGGTTCAGCCGTTCTCCCGTGATGGTGTGACAAACAGACAGACAGACAGACAGACAGATTTTCATTTTTATTTATATAGATACTGCCAATGCAGATATCAGCATTAATGGACCACTTTTATGCTTATTATAATATTCTCGTCAGCAAGGAATAGCCGATATCTGTTCAGGTAGCAATCATTTTAATGCTTACATTTATATGCAGTTTATTATTTTAAATGCGTGATTTATACAACAATTTAGTTTTATTTGATGAATTAATGTAATTACTGACTTGCATTAATTTACGTTGCAATTTCAACAATATTTTTTATTTTAATTACGACACACGGTTACAGATAGTTGGTGTTTTTAAATGGTAGAGCATACATTTATAATTACTATTTTTGCAAGAAAAGTTTGAGTTCCCAAAGAATGACTAAATAAATATACGTTTGAATGGGATTTTTTGGTCTGTTAAACTACAATTAAATCTTCAATATATTGAACACACTCAAATTGCCGTTATCAGCAATAATGGACCCATTTTCTACTTGCTTATTATTCTCTCGCTAGCAAGGATTAGCCGATATCTGCTCTGGCAGCAATCATTATGATGCTTAACTTTTATATGAAGTTTATTATTTAAAATGCGGGATTTATACAAATGCTTAGTTTTATTTGAAGATTTCATGCAATTACAGGTTTTCATTAATTTAAGCTGCAATTTCCTCGATATTTTTTTACTTTAATGCGTCTACTAACCTTCAGAGAGTTACAGTCAGTTGATACTCATAAATGGTAAAACATATGTTTATAATTACTATTTCTTGTTGAACATACATTTATAACTACAATTGTGGTCATTTAGAGCACCAATACAGATGTTTTAAATTTGATGTTTATAAATGGTAGAGCATATATTTAAGGTTACTATTTTGGTTGAGCATATATTTATGATTACAATTGGGGCATTTGGACTACCAATACAGATTTTTAATTTTTTTTGGCTAAAAATAAATTAATGAAAAGTAAAATAATAATCTACTGAAAAATTGATTCTGATATGAAAAAGTCGATTTGAGGCAAATTAAGCTATAATCTGCAAATCTTATATTTTCTGATATCTGGAAATTTATTTAAATATTAACAGCAATACTACAGGCACTAAAAAAAATTGGGAAAAATAGAACCCCGCATAAGAAAATATGATCAACCGTATTGGTGCCATGGCAGGAAAACATGAAATATTCTATTCAATCACATGTGTAAATAAATATGAATGCTGCATCTCCCTGTGGAAATCTTTTCCAATCTCAGAGTTTCTTCATACTAAAGAAAATAATGCAAACAAAAATATTTCACTTTGACTACTTTGCTCTATATATGAATAGGTTTATTTCATTATAGTAAAAAGCTTTAATGACACCAATAAGTATGGACGTACGCCAATTTTTCAAAACCTTTATAAAAAAAAGTGGAAAATAAACTTTATGCTAAAAAGTAAACTTCATAATACGTTAAAAAGTTTATTCTATAATAAATTAAACATTAAAATTCATACATTAAAAATAAACTTTATAATAAGCTAAAAAATAAAATTTATAACATGATAAAAAATAAACGTTATAACATATTAAAACGATAAAATTTATAATAAGTTATAAAATAAACTTTATAATAATTTAAAAAAAGAAATGTTATATTAAGTTAAAAGCTTTATTATAAAGCTTTAAACTTTTAAAGTTTAAATAACTCAGAAAATATGTAGAACACTATAAGCAGTTTTTCTTATATCACTTGTTCTGACTTTTCTAATACCCCAAACCTAAATTACATCCTAAATAATGTAAAATGATAACTTATAGGTAATTAAAGCGAAACTAGTTTCGAGCTTAGCTTCCTTAACAGTGACTAAATCTGACTGTGTACGAAAGTTTCATTGATATAGTGAAATTCTACCGATTCGAATGGAATGTTGTACATAGCTTGGTTTAACCTTTTTTGAAATCATGACTGAGATCATATTTAAAATTTTGAATTATGTATGGAGATATCAGAGTTAAAATATTGGATAGTGTTAGGCCTATGAGAAAAATTTAATTAAGAAAATCGCTGGCTTATTATAATTTTATATATGTTTCATATAACTCGTGCAAGTGTATATGTTACCGTCTTGTTCATAAATTAATGTAGGTAATTTTTGGCGACGAAAATAATAAGACCAACTCCATAACTCTACAACAAAGCGTTCTCGAGATATTTTAGTTTTTGACATTTTTCTACGTCGACATTGAAATCAAGTCAGTCTCCAAATTTAAACGAAAATTGATTTAAAACTGCAAATTCCAATAATTATCTGTGTTATTTTGTACAATACCGCTCAATTTAAAGAATTATGAATTGAATAAAGAGAAAATACATTTTAGTCTGTGTGGAAAGTCATTTGCTGCCCAAGTCAGATTTTTATGTATACATTTGAAACGGATTCTGATAATCATAACTTCTATAAGATGTATCGTATTTTGTGATCATTAGTCATTTATAAAATACAAATAAAACCTTTAAATGTGATTACGTATATATTTTCAGTAATTTAACGGAATGTATATCCAAGTAGCAATATGCAAGTCTCATAAAAGAACGTCCAAATCATATATTTCAGAAACCAACTTAAAGCCAAGAAAAAAAAATCTGATGTAGGCAACACATGATTTTCCTCATATAATGCAATAAATTTACTACTTTTACAGTTATAAAAATGTTATTCTTATAGTAGATACTTATATTCTTTCCAAGATATTGAATTTTCTTCAATTAGTCGTAATTTTCATTGATTTAGCGTCCATTTTATAAATTTGGCGAGAGTTTTGTTAATTTAGCAACAATTAACAATGTCGACAAGTTGCCGACATTACGCCAAATTCGTCGCCAAAATCTCGCCAAGAGTTATGGACGGAGAAATAAGTTATTCTTACAGAAGATAAATGACAATTGGCGTTCAAGTACGAAAGCATAACTCAAATTATCTTTTTTCCCGAATGGAACGAGCTAGATCCACGAGAATGATGTCACCAAATGTATCGCATGGTATTACATATAAAAAGTGAACATGTTTCTCAATAGGAAATATTTTTTTTTTATTTTATATAACTTTTTGATATTTTTTTTAAAAATATGCAATATCTCTCGAGAACAGTTCATGTTAGCGTTCTTAAATTTATGTCAATCGCTTTCTAATGAAAAATTACATAAGAAATGTCCATTTGCGTAACTTTATTAGCGGTTTTGATTTTTTGACGATTTTTTCAAAGTTTCACTCGAAAATTTAAGGGGGTTCTGTACAATCGATTGCGTATAAAAACAATAGGCTGCTAGTGCTTATGGATTGTGATTTTTATACCAAATTTCGTTCAAATCTTTCCATTCGTTCGTTAGTTATCGTCGTCACAGACTCACTGACACACACACGCACACACACACACACACATACTTTCACACACACACACAGATACATCACTTCATAAATGTTTGATTCGTGATCAGGGATGCTTGAAACGTGCTCTCCCATCGAAAACTCGAATTCAAATTTTTGACCCCGTCACAATACTTTCCTTATACATTATGTATATAAGGAAAGTAAAAATCAAATCGTCCTTCCCGTGCAAAGTATGTAATGGGATATTGAAATAAATTCCCTTTTCTGATTATATGCCTTTTTGAAAATATTACTTCTCCAAGTTCTTCTGTAATGTGCATTATTCAAAGAGTCCCTCATTTTCTTCAACTCACTATCTCATAAATATATGACATACTTATCTTAAAGCGTAAGGGTGCCGTAATGACCTGCAGTATCAAGATTGAAGCTATATGTAAAAACACTCTAGCTTTTACATTTATAGGATATTGCAAATGTTTTCTTTTGTTCTGTCTGTTGTGTTTATGTTGACTAGAACTTGTAAATGTTTTCTGGAATTCAAAAAGATGTCATGTATATGTTTGGATATGCATACCTATCTACCGGGTCGGAATTATCTTTAGCAATTTGTATATGTTGTCAATTTAGAAAGACGTAGTATAAAATTCAATAATTACTGGTGCTTGGAAAATAATCTTGGAATATATTTATCTCACAAAAACCCAAATTTAAGGTAAAAATATATCCCTGCCAAGTACCAAAAACAAAAACACATTCCCATAAAAGTTATGAAATTTAAAAATGGTTTGTGCCAAGTTTCCCCAGATCTGGGAATGTACTTTAAGATATAGTAAATCTGCCGAATGGCTGTTTCCTTCAAATCCCGCATAGCGCTTTTCATTCATAATCAATTTTGTTGTGTTAAAAAGTGTGCCAAAAATGTGGTTCCATCACGTCACGTATACATATATTAGCTACAGATTAGGAAATGACGACTTGTCGGAGCAGAACTCTGCCACGTTGCTAAAATTAGCAAATCATCAAATTAGTACAAGAGTTAAGTACACAGAATAAGTAAAATATACGGAAAAGTATAATCGGTAAAATTACGAATATCCTAATATTTTGCAGCACATTATTTTAAGATTCAAACTTTCCGAACACTTCCTCATATAAACTCACGTGTAAGAAATATTAAAGGAATGAGGCCTCCTGGGGTAATAGCGCAAAGCGTAGTAATAATGTGATCTGTTAATTTTTTGTATCATTTACAAAGGATCCGATAAATGCATTAGATAACTCTTTGTATAGTACAAAAATGTGTAGTTATATTTACATATTTTAATAATGCGGTTACTGATTTTGAATGGTTGTTAACTTGGTTGTAGTTTAAAGCATAAGCAAACCGGAGGAATAACATATCTTAGTGACTGTGCTACATTTTCAAAGTGAGGAAGGTTAATGTTTTAGTAGAATACTGGCTTAAAGTAAGTGTGTGTTACCATATTAATTCAAATGAGTTTTCCATAGCTATATTCTTCGTTTCCCACATGTGTTTCTATTTTTTCTTGATTTCATTATTTTAGTTCTCTTTGAAAGCTAAGGGGCGTACTTTTAACGAAAATTATTTAATTTTAGTAGTATATAATAAATAAATTGAGAGTGTATATTTGTGTTTTTACTTTATCCCGTCTAAGATGGGGTTTCGATTTAACATAAAACTATTTTAGATATGAATTTATCAGATGAGACCTTTTGATTAAAAGCAGTTGCATTTCATATAAGATATTCGATTCCTGTTACAGAAAGTGACCATATGGGCATGCTAGGTCAAAGAAGGGTCTTCCCACATTACAAATACCGCATATTATCGCACTGCCGTATGGTTATTAATCTTCTTTGATCCAAACCGTCCGACCTACCCAAAGCTGTAACGTATCAGCTTGGACGGCTGGGAATTGCCACACATTTTATTCAGGAACCCAGTGGGGACGACATCCACGGGGCAGTATAGATCGACGAAATATTGGAACAGTCCTATTTCTGAAACAGACAGCGGCATTATCGGCCCCGCATCTCTTCAAAAACAAGTGTCTTCTGAAACGAAAGGCAGCTTGGAAACGGGTTTAAGTAGGCGACAGAGTGTAAAATGTTTAGGCTCATCTACCGTTTCCATCCCTTTTATCCCTCGCTCTAATCACGTGACCTATTTTCATTTCAGATCATTTGCATGCACCGGCCATCTGTGTTTGCATTATACGGCAAAACAATTATAAGGCAAGAGCTTCATGGTGTTTGTGGTACACAGAAACATATAAAGCATACTTTTAAACTTATTATTTTCTTATGATTGTGAACGCTTTGATTACAATGATAACCGCACCTTTGAGAATAAAACATAAAAATTTATTTATATTAGTTGCATTGCTTATTTACTAATACTACATCATATGAGAATTTTGTATTGAAGCAAAGTGTTGTTGTGGACACAAACGTTTGTAAACATATATTATACACTACATATATATATATATATATATATATATATATATATATATATATATATATATATATATATATATATATATATATATATATATATATATATATATATATATATATCAGTTATGTACTCATTAACATTATATCAGGTCGCTTTAAAATCAAGCAAATTTAAATTTTACTAATTTATAAGATTTTAAACATATGCACATTCACCTGGCAACGTTACACACTTATATACAATTACTGATACCTTTAACAATAAACAACTTTTTTTTTTCAAATTAAACAGCAATATTATTTCCATGTTATATTTTCTAAACACAATTCATTATTCATTGATTTAACAAATTTTCATTATTGCAAATTTCAATACAATTCATTATTTTTGTTTAGCCTTTAACATAATAGTACCAACCATAAACATTTTTCTTTACATCAGAACATTTTAAATACTTTTAACACTTCATATACCTCTGTCAAATTGACAGCGTGCTTGCTCTCTGGTAGTGTCCTCTTTAACTTCGAATTATAAACAAACGAACAGTCCTCTTCCTTTTCGCTTCTCGTGTTGATAGGAGTGCATGGTCGACTGCTAAAGACAGGAATGTTATCTTCTTCCTTTTCGCGCGGGAGTGCTCAAAATCTCTGAACCCATTGACATTGACTGTCCCTTTTCATTCGATTCCTTTTAAATCGTTTTTTGCTAATAGAAGGATTTCGCGAACAGAAGTTTCTCAACTCTACTTTGAATAATGGCCCGGCAATTTTAAAGACATTTTGCCGTGCCTGCTCGTGGTCTGAAGACTCGATCGTGGTCGACAAAAGATTCTATTTGAACAAGTATCGTAGAAACGTTTCTACCCCAATTCAACGTGTATATAAACGTTGACTTAACATACTTTAAATATACATTTCTTACCCATTATTTTATCATTATGCCTATCATCCTTCTATTATTGCATGCTACACGTGGTTTTCGATACACTCATTACTGCTTACTTATTGTTCCTCACGAAATCTTTTATTTAAACTTTTATTACTGTGGTGCCTCTCGCTAATTTGTGTAAATTATCAAAGTTATCTTTAGATGCCTCACTTATCAGTTAAAATTTTACCTGCAACACAGTTTATCCCTTTTATAATAACTTTAAATCATTTTAATGATTGATGTTATATTTTAACTTTTATTTCAAAATTTTTTAACTCTTTCCATAACACTTGCATAATTTTAAAATTTCCAAAAAAAAAAAAAAAAAATCCCTAAAAATTTTTTAGAAATTTAATTTTTGTCCACTAATTTTAGTCCATTTTTTTATTTGCTTATCCACCTTGAATGTGATATTTCACCTAGATTTAATTCCACCTTTCGTAACGATTAATTTACGTTTTGAAAATGTGCTAACGCGTTGAGTAACTCCTCTCCTGTATCCACAAATTTACTACAACTTCGCTTATCGAAGAGTTGAGTTGTCACACTTGTAAACAACCGCGGATTTATGTATTTAACCTTACCTACAACGGTTATAAGATTTATTTATTTTTTTATGTATTTTTTTATAACTTTGAAAACTTGTCATTTTAGTAACTGCAGCTAACACAATTTTTGGCTGTTATAATTTATCAATATATATTTACTATCAACTTACTACACATGACATTTTGTTTATATGTATTTTTTATTTTTATTTATATACATAACATTCCTCAAATTTATTCAGATACTTATTTATCACAATTATTCGTTGTATTTACAAATACCTAATCATCAATTTATATGACATTACTACCAAACATTTTACGTAGTATTATTTTGTTTACAATTGCTCAACTGATATCATTGAAATCGATAACTTTTATTTTTTTTGTTTACATGCCATCTAAATTACTGGCCATTCTTTAAATATTTTTATATGCATTTCCTGTTTTTTTATATTTATTTCTACTTTCGTACAATTTTCAAACAATCACGTACAATTTTTACGTACAATTTTCACGTACAATTTTTACATTTTATTTTCATATCATTATTTATTTATACACACGATTTTTGTGACCTTTCCTTGCGTTGCAAATCAACAACAAACATGCTTTTATTAGCACTCAATAACCTTAATTTAATTATTTATTTGAAACCAATTCATAAATTTTATAAATATATGGTTTATTCATTTAAACCAAATTTTAACTACATTTATTCCATTTATCCTGTCACTTTAAGATTAATTTAGTTATTTCATTCGCTTGCACAGTGTATATTACTTAACTACTTATTTAGTTTAGCAATTTTCAATGCTTATTTACATTTTACAGTTCAACATTCCTGCACGAGATGCCGTGTCTTCGATTGCTTCATTGCAACGGGCAATTTACAGCTATCTTAACTTTTCATAGCTTAACATTTTAAATTCAAATTGATTTAAAATTGTGAATTATTTATGCAATTTATTTATTTTTAGTGGCAAAATTTATACCATTTATGACAAATCCTTAATGTTATCATCTTCAGCTCATTTCTATTCGTTTAACTTTACTTAATCATGTCTTACAATTTTTAAAGTTTCAAGATTCTTTCTCAAGTTTATCAGCGCTGCACCCTATTCTGAGTGCCAACTTTATCTTGGAAAATTAAGCAATTTGACTTGAACGGACTGCAACTACAATGCCCGTGTACCGATTTAGCTACAGACCTCTTATCTACTTAATTAGGTAACCTATTTGATTCTACCTTTAATTTTTGTAGATCATTTGCGTAAATTATTTTGATTAATTTTCTTATCACATGTAAAACATTCTGTGATATTCATTATTTATATTACATACATCATCTTATTTTTGAAAGAAATATTTTTTTTTTGGTACAAACATTATTAATTTTGCAAAATTCATACCATTATTCATTTTTTCATTTTTTAAAAATTCAATCATTATTATCTTTTAGAAATTTATACCATTATACATTTTTATTTTATTTTTAAGAAATTCATTCATTGCCAGATCATTTCCTTGAAATTCATTGATGTATTATTTTTATGTATCTCTCATTTTGCAATTCTTTAAGTACCAATCATCAGAAAATTTTGAATTTTTAAAAATAATTGATATAATGAAAAAATTTTAATCGAACTTTCCTTGATTTTGTTCATTAATATGTTCACGTTCATTTGTGTTTTGAATTTATATCTCATTTAACAACCTTGATCCTTGAATAATATATTTCTTGTATTTGCTTTTTCATCCACTTCTGAAGCTATTTATTGAACATCATTAACTTCATTATCATTTTGATTGTTATCCCTTATTATATTGTCATTTTGATTTTGAATATTTTTACTATAATTAATTTCATTTTGAATTTCTTGAAAATTAACTTTTTCATTTTCCATTACATCCATTATTTTATTCTCATTTGAATTCTGAATGTTTTCAATATCATTATTTGCATTTTGAATTTCTTGAAAATAAACTTTTTCATTTTCATTTTCCATAACATCCATTATTTTATGCTCATTTGAATTCTGAATATTTTCAATTTTATGATTTTTATTTTCATTTTGAATATCTCCAAAAATTATATTTTCATTTGCATTTTGAATTTTTTGAAAGTCTTCATTTTCATTTTCCATGACATCCATTACTTTATTCTCATTTGAATTCTGAATATTTTCATTATCATGATATTTATTTTCATTTTGAGTATCTTCCAAAATTTTATTTTCATTTGCATTTTGAATTTTTTGAAAATCAACATTTTCATTTTGTATCTCTTCATGTTCATTAATTTCAAAATCCTTATCAACTTTTTGATTTTACATAATTTCGATACCCGTATCTTCACTTCTCTGCTGAATATTTTTATTCGCATTTTGAACATTTTCAATTTGTACATTATGTACAGTATAACATTTTTTTGATTGAATCTCAATTATTTTACCGTTAACGTTATATTTATTTTCTCTTTGTACCTTTTGTGCCATATGAAGTACAAAATTATAAAAGGGAGGTTCGCACGCGAAGCTCAGACACCAATTTTAAAGTAAATCAAAGCAAAGTACAAATTAATATAAATGACAAGCAAAATAAAAATAGTACGGAAAGTATGCAAAAAAGTACCTATGTACCATGGATGAAGTCCAAGTTCTAGATGTTTCAGTTTTAAAAACACATCCGGACCCTTTTTGATGAGAGCTTTGTCGAAAAACTAAAATGTGAGGCAAATATTAATAAAAAGAAAATGGGGATAAATAAATGTGCAGAAAATAATATAAGCATGACAGGTAATGAAATGTAGTTAAAGACTTAATTAAAAATAAAAATGATGCGCGTAAGGAGAAAATAAATTTGAAGGATAAGAACATAAATGAAGTAAACTCAAAATGGACTCAGATCGATCATAATGAGTATGATGAAACTAAAATTAAGGAAACGAGTTGTAAAGTTTCGCAAATGGATAACAAACAAATTTTTGATGATAGCAATGCTTATGACTATATTCGTGCAAATGATTAAATTAAAAAATTGTTGATACAGAAAGTAATTTTAAAACTATGACTAGTGCAAAAAAGCCAATTGTCACACACGATAAAGAAAAAGGCATATTTGAGTTTAATTAAATATTAAAAATGTTTATTTGTACAGTCAAAATGCGGCACAGGTCGATAATGAAATTTTTCCTAAAAATGAAAAGTTTAATGATTTTGCTAAAAAAGAATGTGTTAATGAAGAGTTAAATTTTGACGTCCAGGTCTAGGTCACGCTCGCACGCAGGATTGCTTTGCAGCTAGGTCATTTGGTAGCGGAGGCATTCAATATTGACCAGGAAATTCAGGATAAAGAGGTGATCTTTATCCCAACAAAACACGCAAAACTAATGTTTCAATTTGGTGCAATTCATTCAATCTGTAATAAAAAAATAACAAAATTAATATGGTAATAAGTAACCAAAAGAAGATTAAAATTACGTTAATTAAAATATGAAAGTAGGAGTGATTAAAATTTCAAAATAATTACTAAGAAATGCAAATCAAAGATACCGTATTTTTGAAAAAGGAAAATAAACCCAATATGCTACAAGATAGATTTCAGGGACCTTTTCGAGTAATACAACTTGGAGAGAAATATAAAATGATCATTAGAAATAAATATAGCATGAACGATGATCCAACTGAAATTCACACTACTCAATGTTATATAGAACAAACTGTACAAAGTGCGAATGAATTGACGGCAAAATATGACAAAGACAGTGAAATAAAGGAAATTCACGCCAACATTTTTCAACATTTTTGTAAACCTATTTATCAACTTGCGTTGGCAATTTTTCGCCTCTCGATTGGGACTTTGGTCTATTTTTAACATTTTTCCTCGTTCAAAGAACCTCCGTCAGTTTAGATGCCCCGGATTTTGATTGATGTTGTGGTCTCTATCTTGCCGCTCAAACCTTTGTGGTCTACTATCTGCAAACAAACGTCTGTCATTTCTTTCCGTAATTTTTTCTCTGAATCCGCTAGTTTGAATATCACCAAATCCGTTACTTTGGCTATTTCTAAATACGTTAAATTACCCGTTTCTAAATTTGCTTCTTTTATTCCCATATTTTTTTTCCCATAATTTTTTTGGGCGTTTCGGTTGTGTCAACATGTAGCAAAATCGTGCTCTTTCTTTTCGCTTCCTATGCAATATATAATTTCATTTTCTCATTTGTCATGTTTTTCATATTTTAATTGCTGAAGTTCAATTTTTAAATTTTGTAAATGTCTTTCCATTTTTGCATCATTAAATTTTTCCCCAAATTTTCATTTTGCTTAATCGCATTAACTTCTGTACTGTCGCAATGCTCGAATATTTTCTCTAAATGTTCCGCGTGTTCCACCGCTTTTTCAAAATCCTTTATAATAAGTTTTTTTTATTTCGAATGCCAGATCTTGTCTTAAAGCTTCCATAAATTTTGAAAACATTAAATTGTCCTTTATTTCTCGAATCCCATCATTCGCATAACTGTTCCCTAACAATTCATTGGTCGAATTGGTAATTTTCAATACGAACTCCGATACTTTCATTCCTGGCGTCATTTTAATTTTACTTAAATTTGTGTGCTTTTGCAGCATTGTAAAATGCAGCATTTAAATTGTTTCAATAATATTCGTTTTATTTCTTCAATATTACCTGTTTTTGCAGTTCCCTTTTCTTTCATAAAATTACATGCGCTTTCTCCTTTAACGGAGTTTTCAAAATTACCCCCTTATTTTCCATCGACCATTTGGCTATCTTTGAAACATTCTCAAATTGCGCGATAAAAAACTCGATATTTTCGTCTTTACCTCCATTAAAATCTAGCAACAAATTTATTAATCCTAAAGTATCAATTTTTATCCTTGGATTTTCAATAATCCCTAATTGCGATCTTTCAGATGGTTTTTGTCGTCTATAATTTTCCGTGAGTCATTTAAAGCAAAATTTACCCCCTCCAAAATCCTAACTTATTAGCATAAAATACACAATTCAACAACATTCACATCAAACACTTCTACATGCAAATTTTCTTAATATTAATCACTCTTTCAAGCAAATTAATATTCAACTTCTTTTCAAATATATTTAAATTATTTTATTATAATTCAGTGAATGTGCATATTTAAAGTTAAACAATGCTCAAATCTGGTCATCACACTCTCCTCCATTAAAAGTATTTATCCCGTCATAAAAATATTTTAATCAATCATTAAACATTATTTATTAAAATGTTCAATCAAATTTTGAACTCACACCAAAGTGTCACGGAAACCAAATGTGGTGCACAAAAACATATAAAGCATACTGTTGGACTTATTATTTTCTTAAGATCGTGAATGCGTTGATTACAAATTATACCGCACCTTTGAGAATAAAACACAAAAGTTTATTTATTCTTTTAGTTGCGTTGATTATTTACTAATACCGCTTGAACCATCATATGAAAAGTGTGCAAAAGCATATTAAATTGATTTTTCTAAACATGGCCTTACAATCGTACATTGTGGAATTCATTAAATTATGCGTTGAGCCGCTAAAACCCACCTTAGTTTTAGTACGAGTACTGTAAAGGAAATTAACATAATACTACTTCATTAATTGAACCATTGTTCACTTTACAAATAAAATCATTTATTAACAACATAGAATACTTATGAAATAATTTACACGATTATTCATTTCATTGCGGCGGAGAAAGCAGTTGTGAGACAATTTTCTCAGTAATTCTTAAATACATTTCTGCCCTGTTACACTTATTAATAGGCACATATCTTCATTTTCTGCTCGTCACTGACCACAATTCTTGCATCTGCGTATATCGTATTGGCCTTAACTCGAAGTTTTGGCTCCTTGCTTGTACTGCAACTGCTCATTGTATTCTCGAACACTTCCGGAACCTGTAATCAGGACATTGTCGTTTCACATTTGCGTCTTGACTCCGTAGAGGTCATAATGACTTCTCATCGGAATTGCCTCCGTACTCCGTAGAGAACCTCACTCTTACTTCTGACTTTACTAACTACTTCATCATTCGTTTCATAACTACTAACTCATATTCTCGTAGAAGTTGTGTAATATCATCTTGTGGTTGCCGCCTCTCTTTGCCTGAGGCCTGACACACCTCTTTGGCCAGGGCGCTGTAGCTCAGTGGTTAGCGCGCGGGAACTGCACTCGGTAGTCCCGGATTCGATTCCCTCCGCTGCCAAAACTGCCGCCGTGTTCACGCGGAGTACGATCACGTTAAACATGCGGGTCCGTAGGTCCTTCTGAGTGGTCGGTAGTAGGGGAAGGTCCCTATGGATGCCTCTCCTACTGGGTTTCTGTCTACATTAGGTGGCTCTTCCCGTCCGTCCAAACAGTTTTCTTACACCTTTCTGGTAGGTCGGACGGTCTGGGTCTCAACAGAAACAGCACCTCTTTGGCTCTGATTGGCCGACCTTGGGCACTGCGCCCAGACATCTTTCGTAATTGGTTATTTTTTTTAACCACTCTCATGGCTTCAGCTCAGTCTATAGGTTTATGGCCCAGTTTGATCTGTTGGATCAAAGTGTTGTTCTGAAGTATTGTTTGCTATTGCAGCAAACCATAAATATTGAGGATAAAACTGTCTCACCATAAACTGGTGGGAGATATGTTTCTGGTCTCACAGTGTTGAATTTTCTATGTCGTGTAGTGCATTATTTCTGTTGTTAAATGACTAATTCCAAAGAGTTAAACAGTTAAATTTTATTAACATTCTGTGATAAAGATTTTTTTACAATTTTAAACAAAATCATTTTATATTTGGAAACATTTTTCTCTTAATTTAGTAAGCAAATTTTTTCTGTGTGTTCAATATGTCATTTATATATCTTTAAAACTGAGCTGCAACACAACATTCTCATTTCGTCACATTCATTATCCAATGCATACATAATTTCAGAAAAACTGCCAGTACACTTATATGATCAATCCTAGCAATGACACTGCATGAAAATATGAGATTTTGACTGCAATCACAATCGCAAATAAATATGTATGGTGTATTGCCCTGGGGAAATTATTCCTATTCTATGAATAAAGTCTCTTCATATAATAGGAAAAAATAAATGAAAAGATAGGAATAAAAAAGTAATTCTATGAATACGTATCTCTATCTATCAGAGAAAGAAGTTTTAGCTACTTAAACAACTAAATATAATAGGAAGATTATAAATTATTAAATATCACATGCAACCATAAATAAAAATTTGAAAGTACAGATATTGATGCAAAATAATATCTGTGAGTGTAATATATAAATTCATAGCTTATTTCTTGTATATGAATGTTTTTATATAAATGTTATCATTATGTTATCCATATACTGCAACTAATATTATAACTCAAAACAATTCGCATACAATTGTACTTGTATTACGTATAATTTGGATGTATATCTCGTTTAATATGTCTTGCATAATAAAGATCTATAATAATTACGGAAGATGTATTTTGCTTGTTATTATCGGTTGTAAAAAAAAATCTAACCAACACACTGCCATGAAATTCCACGCAGAGGTTTATCGGCTCTCGAAAACGAAACACTTTAGAGCATAGATTCTCAACGTGGGCGATAACGCCCCCTTGTGGGCGTTTGAGTCTTTCAGGGGGGTAGTAGAAGACCCAGAGAAAATTAGGAGGCGTTGAGATGGTACGGAGGGGCGGTGGGCATATTAAAAAAATATAGTTTAAAAAAGACAAAAAAAAACACATAGTTTAAAAAAGACAGAAAAACAAAAACGCTAATCTCGTACTAACTAAAGTAAACTTTATTATTGGTTAATTTTTGTTATTGTATGTATTTTAATCATTTTTATCACGTGTGCGAAAATTCACATATTTCGGTAGTTCGGGAAGTGGATGAAAATTGAACTTAAAGATTCTATTACATTCAGATCTACATTAAATTGGATGATATAAAAATTTTTAATTTTAGATTTGAATCAAAAACTTTCAAATCTTCCAATTTCACGTGAACTATCTCATATATAAATACAGGTAAAGTTAACAAAAGCCTGTTAATAAAAAATAGCAAAAAATATGCTTGTAGCAATTCAGTTATTGCAAGTTTTTGTTAAATAACGTGATTTTTGCAATCCTGCAAGAATTGACAGTATTGTCTGTGCTTGTTCTAACCCGCACACTGCTCCCGCATCACCCTTGCCCCCGCTCTTTACTTCGGTGCCGGGTGTTATAAACGAGTCACTGCATGTTTATCTTATTCCTGTCGATGCGTGTTATATGTCCCTAACCTATATAAAGGCAGTGATTGTTCATTTAATTTTCATTAGCATTATCGCGCGCAATTGATGACAGGGTTTTAAAAGTACACTAATACTACTCACGTATCTGTAAAGTAAAAACCATGTGGGAAGCAAAAAGAAGAGGCGGCAGCATAGTGTGGATTATATTAAGTACGGATTTATGGAAAATCCCACAAATCCATCATCGCCAATGTGCCTTATTTGTCAAAAAACATTTTCAAATGAAGCGATGGAGCCTTCTAGGCTCCAAGATCATTTTAATAAAATACACCCGGATAAGAAAGATTTTTAATAAAATACACCCGGATTGAAAATAAGATGTGAGCTATTTTCAAGACATGAAAAAGAAGTACGAAATTCAGCCAACTGTATCAAAACTTTTTTCATCAGCTTCTAAGCAATACGATGACGGACTTCGAGCTCCGTACAATATCTCATTGCTGATTGCTAAAACATGCAAACCACATACTATTGGGGAAGATTTAATTTTACCAGCAGTAAATGAAGTAATAACCACTGTGCTCCATTAACCAGCTGCAGATATTATCCGAAAAATTCCTTAGAGCAATAGTTCTGTGCAAAGACGAATTGATGAGATGGCTGAAAACTTTGAGGAATCATTGTGCAATCATCTGCAGACTTGTCAATTTTCAATTCAGCTGGATGAGTCCACTTTACCAACCAATGAAACATTGTTATTGCCATACGTGAGGTTTATCAAAGATGAGAAAATATGTCAAGAACTATTGTTTGCTACGAATTTGGAAACAGATACAAAAGGTGAAACCATATTTAATACACTGGAAAAGTTTTGTGACGAAAAGGAAATTCCTTTTAATAATATTTTGTCAGTTGCTACGGATGGCGCACCGGGTATGACAGGGCGTCACAAAGGCTTCATAGCGTGCTTAAAAAATAAAGTTCCTGACGTGCTTGCTATGCATTGCGTAATTCATTGCCAGCATTTGGTTGCGAAAAATTTGAGAGAACGCCTCCATACATCACTGCAATATGTTATCAGAGCAGTTAATAAAATCAGAAGTAACTCGTTGAATGACAGATTATTTAGTCAGATTTGCATTACCAATTATGAAGATTTCAACCGATTGCTGCTTCACACAGAGGTGCGCTGGCTGTCAAAATGTACTTGTTTGCCTGGATTTTACAATCTGTTTGGATCTGTGATAGAGTTCCTAGGAAACAAAGACACGGAATAGCGCGACAACCTTATCTCATCAAAGAACGATATTGCGTACTTGACAGACCTGTATAAATTTTTTAATGATGTCAATCTCCAACTTCAAGGCGACGACTTATATTTGATTAAGACAAAATATAGCGTTGCTGCTTTCGTATCCAAACTGCTATTATACAAAAAAAAAATACCGGCAGACGCGAATTCAATAACTTCCCAAATATATCAGCAGTATCATTCAAGCACGACGGCTTGCTTGTTTACTGTCAACACGTGGAAAACCTCCACAGTGATTTCAAGGAACGATTCCTGGACATTTTAAACATGGACATACCAGACTGGGTTTTGGATCCTTTTTCAAATGTCAACAGAGCAGAATCATCTCAGTCAGAAAAAGAACTAATACAACTGACGACAAATGAGGAATTAAAAATTAAATTCAAGAATGGCTACCAAGAATTTTGGCTGCAGAAGCCGATTTTGCAACTGTACCCAGGATTATGGTCGATTGTTCAACGATTTCTGGTAGCATTCCCATCTTCCTATTTAGCTGAATGTGGATTTAGTGCTGTAGCAACGTTGGGAACTAAAAAGAGAAATCGGCTCCATGTTACTGAACGCGGCGACTTGCGGTTGTTTTTAAGTAAAATAGAGCCTGATATTAACAAACTCCTTAAAATGCATCAAATTCAACCTTCTCATTAGATAAGTTATAAATTCAATGTCTTTTAAATGTTAATGAAAATACTTTTCAATATAATTAAGTATGCGTTTTTTTAAATTGTTCTCATTGAAACAGTCTTCTTTAAACTCAGAAATAGGATAGGGCCATATCCTATCTTACGACTATAGTATATAATATTTCCTGTTTAAATATAATCGTGGCAATAGCTGTTTCAGATTCGCAAGTAAAAAAAATTGGGGGGGCATTAGGAAAAAAAATATTCTCAAAGTGGGCAGTGGGCAAAAAAAGGTTGAGAACCTATGCTTTAGAGCAATTGTTTTAAAATTCGAATTATATTTTTAAGTTATTTCTTTGTTAGTGCAATTTTTAGCGATTTACACAGAAATTGGTGATATAAACTATTATTTATTTTCCCTAATAACACCTTTATAAAGCTAAAAAATTGTCATTCAAATAATCGAAATCTTTACTGTAAACAGGCGGATTTTTGTTAATTTATAGTATACAGGGTGTCCCAAAAAGATTGAAACGCGCTTAAATTCTTTACCTGTTGGAGATAAGTGGGCAATTTAAATTGCAAAAATATTGAAAGTAGGGTAGGAAATAAGATTACGTTAATAAAATAGACCTCCTATTAAGTTTAAAAAAATTACACTTTTTAAATTTTTATACGACTCCTTAGACGAATTTGGTCAATCAGAAATTTTTTATTTTTAGTGCAACAAGATCATTATAAAAATCGCATATCTGTGTCTTTAAAATCAACTGAATTATAATAAAGAAACAAATCTGACTTAGGCCAATTTTACGTACCATGTGAAAGGCTGTTTCATCAGTGAAAATAGGGATCATAAACAAATTGCCGATAGAAATTGTTTAGATCAAAATATATTAAAATGTGTCAAAATATTTCATCACAACTGCATCTAAATAAAACATTGCACAGACAGAGATTATATAAAGAAATGGAACTCACTACGGGGTTGGGTATCCTATGTATAATCATCCAGTTTTATCTTTTTTGTGATATGTCACAAATTTACATTTCTAATTTAATATAGGGTCCCCATTCACAATGTTCAATTTCAATTAAATATAACTCACTCAGTTTTAAGATACAGATAATGCCGGTTTTTTAATGATCTTGTTGCATTAAAAGTAAAAAAAATTCTGATTGACCAAATTTGTCTAAGGGGGTCGAATAAAAATTTAAAAAGTGTAACTTTTTGATAATTAATGGGATGACTATTTCATTAACGTAGTCTTATTTCCTACCTTACTTTCAACATTTTTGTAATTTACATTGCCCACTTATCTCCAATAGGTAAATAATTAAAGCGCGTTTTTCAATTTTTTTGGGACACCAGTATACATTTCCTGCTTTAAAGATGCTATCTATGAATAATAAAAGAAGGCGCAGGTTTGTGTGTTTGCGTGTCACCTTGTAACAGAAAGTACAGTGCCATGTAACAAATGTTTATGGTTCGTCAGACTCGTTTCCTTTCTTTGTCTTTTATGTGTCGGTTTGACTTATCTTTCCCCATGTTCTGTACTGCGTATTTATGATTCGAATACAACTTCTGTTGAGGTATTTCTGTTGTATTTTTGTTTACACCAATCTTAGGTCTTACCTTTCATTCCAGATTGGATGGTAAGTTTTCCATTCTACTATGTGGCTATTTCATACACACTCTTAATCCAGTGCTAAGGTATATATAAATCCCCCCTTTTATTCTTTTTGTGCCTATCTTGTCTTTTTTAATTCAGGTATATTTGTTCACTTCCAGAAACGAAGAAGAAACTGCATACTCTATAAACAGCTCTATGTTGCATTGTTATTTTATTTGTGATTAAAGGAGTTGCTCATATTTTCTTTATGTAATATACATACTTTAAATAAATAATCCAACGGTCATATTCACAATTCCAGATAAAGAATTGGTAGTACACGTATACGGATAATCTTGAAGGTGACAAGGCACGAAATTATAAGATTTTGACTGTAATCACAATCGCAAATAAATATGTGTCGTGCATTTCCCTGAGGAAATTATTCCCATCCTATGAGTAAAATATATTCATATATTTGGAAAGAATAAATAATAAGGCAGAGACGTAAAATTTATTCTATTAATACATTTCTCTATCCATCAGAAGAATAAGGTACTGTTACTTACACAAGTAAAAATAACCGGAAGTTTATAAAGCATGGAATAAAGTATGCAGTCAAATACAAAATTTGTAAATACAGATGATGGTGATAAGACACATGTCTGAGGATAATATATGAATTGACCGTTTATTTCTGTAATTTATGTTACACTTTCTAAATGTTTCTACGACCCTCTTAGACAAATCTGGTCAAACAACTCATATATATATATATATATATATATATATATATATATATATATCTGTGTGTGTGTGTGTAAGTAGCGCTTTACAGCGCCACTTTTACCCGATGTGGCAAAAAACTTAACTACATTTTTTCTTTTTAAAATCAAAACCCCATGGTCTAAATGGTATTTACTGCAAGTTTGGTTGAGTTTAGCGCAACAGTTTTCTCACTATCGGGCTCTAAATACCGCTACATTCATTATGGTGATCCTGTATATACACTATTCTGCAAAAAAAAAAAACGAAGCACCCCTAAAAATAATCCGATCATCTTGAAATTTCACATGTAAATTCCTTTATACCAAGTGTTATGTGGGTTTTAACCACACGTCCTGTTAGAACGCATAAATTAGTATAGTTTCTCATCTCCGACATTGGCCGTGTCGAATAAAAATACATAGAATTAAATTAGTGGCAAATGAGGACAACGGACATGATATAAAACAATAACAATGTATTTATTGATAAAAATGAAATTAAAAAATAATAATAAAAACATATTTGATTGGTTCAATTAACATTCTTAACAAATTACAATGACTCTCCATTGACATTTTCAAAAAATGAATATTTAAAGAATGTATGTAATTAAAATCTCCATTTATGTTTGCAATTAAATTCGTCCCTACTATTTACTCAAGTGTGGATTTAACAAGATGTCGAGAGAGTGAAACATTAATTAAGACTGTGTCAACAGACTAAATATGCGATACATGCATTTCATACCTTCGAATATCGTTGGATGCGCCACTGGATACGGGGAACTTCGGCGGAGGAATCGCCGGGCATCGCTGCAGACGTAATTTTTGAGAGACTCTTCTCTCTCGAGCACACAAACCAATTCTCCGTTCTGTCTGAAGTCTTAAACTCAATTCCCCGTTCTTTTCGAAAAATCTACCACTCTCTCGATCATCGGAAAAATGTCCCCTCCTACACAATTCAGCCCCAGGTCCCCCCAATCAAAGCCCCTGGTATCTTCATTGGACATTTCCAAAAAATGTCCAGCTATTGGGTGCTGTGCTGACAGGAGGATGGCGGTCACCCCAGAATTAATGTCTGGCAGGTGGACCGAGGGTTCTCACGACCTTGCGTGTACGTGCAGCCGAACCGGACAAGGGTCAGCTCTCCCCAAGAGCGCCCTGCTGCGCCCCTTTGTAACTGGGTGGTCGTTGTCCATATTTCCCAGAAACATGGCTTGCTCATCCTTTTGCAGGTGTTTTCTTAGGGAAGTGTATATGCATTAAAAGAGAAGTACAGGGACCATCTTTGTAGGTTACGCTCCTCCATAATTTGCAATGTCCCAAATTTGCCTTGGGACATTCACCCCCATCCCCGTAGTATCACGGGTATCATAGGCTAGTATTCACCTAAAAAACCTGTAAACGCATTTACACACACACATATATATACAACAAAACAGTAACATAATTCCGATGACTGTCATCAAACTCTTGGAAAGATAAAGTATAAGATATTTTTCTGTGTGACATGTTTGAGTTCTATAGAGATTCGAAGTCCAATAAATTGGCTGCCCAAAAGTTGGAAGAATGTTCATGGTAACAATGATAAGTGCAAAGTTCAAAATTTTGTAAAGAGTGTGAAAAAGTTATTTTACAAAGAATTGTAGCAGAGGGTCTGCGTCTCTATATCACACCACTGTTTCCTAGTTCAGTGTCCTGGAAAGTGCAAAGAAAATCGCGAACTTGGAGATCTGCAGATGGAGCACATCACTGTGTAGTTTCGCTGTGAAATAAACATAGGTAAAATGAAAGTTTACGTGTAAAGCACGTCACTGCATCGTCTATCTCGCTGTCATGGAGGTGTGAAAACTGTAGACTTTGAAGATTTTATGTGAAAGGCACGACACTGCATAATCGTATCACTGTGATGGAAGTGCAAAGAAAATTGTAAGTCTGGAACTCTGTATGTGGATGACGTTACTGCATCACTTCTCGCTGTGGAGTAAACGTGGGAAAAAGAAAGTTTTCTTGTGAGAACAACACATCACTGTCTGCATCATATCACTGGATTTTCATGTATGGACGAATCTTAGTTGAGGCACACACTTTATCGATACACCAATGCATACATATACATACAGTCTGATGACACAAATTCTCTCTCTGGAATTTACAATACCCATTAAACATTAAGTCCCTGACTTTTTTTTTTTTTTTACAAAAAAAATAATTCCCTACTTAATTCGCCATTATTCAATTTTCAAAATACAGTACTTTCTCCTATCGTTATTATCATTTATCTATTTTTTTTATTTCTCTTTCTCACATTCCTTTCAACATTTAAGTTGCCTACGAAATTTTCTCACTGATTAAACATCCCACCATTTACTAATATTTACAATATATACTATCACATTGAAAATACAAAGAAAAACAAACAAATAAATTTTTGTCAATATTATCACGAATTGTCATGCCATATTACATTTCCTAATAAATTCATAATTTGTACAAACACAATAAACACATATTTTTTTTTTAAATTATCAATCAACTCTCCTTTATCTATCCCTTATATACATAATCCCAAATTCTGTATTCCGAATCTCGCCTTAGCGTTAAGAATTTTCATCTAATAAACCATTTCCTAAAACTTTTCCTACTTCTCTTACATTCATTCTTATCATAAATTCCTTGCAAATTTTCCTTTCAATAAACCATTTACAAATAAAATTCATAATTCTCTTATCCTTTTTTTTTATTATTATTATTATAAACTCCTTGTAAATTTTTCCCTTTAATAAACCAATTCGTGTCCGTAGTTCTCTCTGAATATTATTTGCCATAAATCCGTAATTATCTTACATTTTAAAACTCCCTTATATTTCTTTGACGGTCTACATTCGTAATTCCTTTACAGGAAGCATTCCGTAAGCAGTAAGTATTTTCTTTAATTTCTACCTATGCACAGAATAAACTTTTCCCGTCAACGTCAGTAAACAAGCCCTTTTCATGAAACCAGTTTTCCCAGGGTTGGCAAGGTTAGATATTCGGAAAAATCCCGATCAACAAAATCCCGATTTTCAAACGATCCCGTGCTCTTACAGTTGTGGACCCGCAGAAAAAACGACCTCGTGGGAAAGATAAAGATGTGTTTTTACCTGGGTGTATGTGAAGGTGAATTGTTTTCTTTTTATAATGTGCAAAGGGAATTTTAAGTGTGATATGCAGTATTCTTTTTGGATATATCAAGGTGTACTGTATGCCGATGAAAGGGGTAAGTGTTTTTATTTATCAATTATCTTTTAAAACTTAAAAAGAAAATTACTTTATCGCGCATGGCTACATATTAACATGGAACCTCACCATGGTTTGCTAAATGCGCAATATAAGTACGCCTAGGATGGTAGATCATTCCCTTATTTTCACTCAAAAATGCATAGATATTCCTTAAAGTTTTAATTTTTAACTTTAACAAAATTTATTATATTACTGTGTTAGTATTTTTAAATTTTTACATATGTCTCATTGTCATCAATTCCTATTCATTGCTATCCCTTATGTTAAAGTAATTGTATGTTATTCTCATTCCTTACTTATTTATTTATTTTTAAAACATTTATTTACTTATCCAAATTTCGTGTCCTTACTATCCGCTTATTGATTTTAATGTAATTTCCCTTTATTCTTATATTTAAATTCTTGTTATTACCATAAAAGTAATCTTCGCCATATCCATTCCTATATATTTTTTTTATTTATTCCGTTTTTCATCTAAATCACTCGCTTATAATATTTAAAATGTCGCAAAGTGTTTTCCGTTAAAGTCTTACTTAAATTAATTTTTTGCAATAATTATTTAGAATTCCATCTGTTTATAATGCACTAGTTATTTAAAATTACTAAAATCCCCTTTAATAGCACTCCAATATTATTTTAAAATTTCATGTTAATTTAAACTTTCCTAATTACTGTAACATTTATTTAAATTTCCCTAATTAATAATTCAATGTTTATTTAAAATTTCCGAATTAATGTAATATTTATTTAAAATTAATTCAATTTATTATGCAAAAAAAAATTTTTTTTTTTAATTTATAATTCAATATTTATTTAAAATTTTAAGTTCATTTAAACTTTCCTCTGATTAATGTAATATTTATTTAAAATTACCTCTATTTATAATGCAATATTTATTTAAAATTTCTTTTATTTATAATTCCACATTTATTTAAAGTTTGCGCCCCGTTTTACGCGCTTTTCGTGCAATTTTTGATGTATATTTTCTCTCGCCCCTATTTTTTTTTTTTATTATTATTATTTATATATATTTGTATATAAAATTTGTTGTAGTCGTGTTTCCAAAATTAAACCATATTTCTCTTCAAATTCTTACCTAACCTTATTTTTCTTTATTTACAATTTCAATACCGAGTTTAAACTATAAAAAATTTGTATACCTATTCCTACATTTATTTTAAACTTTTATTCTCTTTTAACCAAGGATAAATCATCATCCCGCATTTGTTTTTCATTTGTATTCGAAACCAGTTCTCCCCTGTGAAAAATCGTGCGTACCCTCCTTCTTCGTAGACTGAACCTGCAATTCACCCCCTTTGTGAGAATCCATTTCCCCTATGTATATCGTGCGCCCTGTGCAAAGCTGAGCTTGAAAATCATCCCCTTTTTGAGATTTCGTCTCCCCTTCGTTTCTGCCCGAAAATTGACCTTGGGTGGAACCCATCTCCACTCTCTGACCTCGAGTCGCCATGGGGAACTTTGCGCCCCTGAAATTGTCGCCACCGAAATGTTTTGCGTGATTGGCAATCTGCTTGCTCTCTGCCAAGACTTCCCGGAAACCAGTTTTTCGTCCCGTTGTACACGTTTCTGACTGTTTAAGAGGGAGAAAGAAGTCCTTTCGCTAGAGTTTTTGTGTTGACACTTTGCACTGACCGTTTGAGGGGGGGGGGTTCGCTTGTGCTGTGCTGTGCTAACATTTCGTGAATGTCGCGTGTTTTCTTTCTTATCTGTCGCAAGCACGTTAAATAAAAAGGAAAAGCGGGAAGAGAATGTTGCTTTCCATTAACAATTTTGACATCATATCCATTTTTCAATTTCATAATTTATTTCTTGCCAGATCAATTTCCAAAGAATTCATTTTGAGTTATAATTATTTTTTTTTTACTTCTTTCTCATTTTAAAATTTTTCAAATAGCGATCATCAGACAATATTACGTTCCTAAAAATTTTTGGTTTCATGAAAAAATCTGAACCGAGTTTCCTTTCATTCCGCTCTTGGTTCTCCTCAATTCCACTAGTGTTATAAACTTGTATTTCATTTGCTACCTGTACATTTTGCCTAACACACTTTTTGTTTTGATTTTCATCTATTCTTGAAAGTTTTTGAATATCATTAACCTCACTATCATTTTGATTTTTCTCTCTATCTGTATTACAATTTTCATTCTGTGTATTTTTACTGGTATCATTTGAATTTTGCAAATTCTGAAAGTCAACATTTTCATTATCATTGTCCATAACATCCATTATTTTACTCTCATTTGAAATTGGGATTACTTGTACATCGTGATTTTCATTCGTAATTTGAATGTCCTGAAGCTTGCATTTCGCATTTTCTTTTCGGCTTTTTTTACAATTAACCTTTCCATTCTCATTTTGGTCCTCTTGGAAAATAACATTTTGATTTCTATTAACTTTCATTATTTTGCTTTCATCTGATTTCCTGATACTTTCATTACTGTGACTTTTATTTGTATTCTGAATATTTTCTAAATCAATCCTTTCTCTAACCAAAACGTCCGTTATTTTGTTTTCATTTGAACTTTTGATATCTTCATTGCCATAGTTTGTACTTGTGTTTTGTGAAGTTTTGAAACCAGCCCTCTCGCTAATCAAAACATCCGTTACTTTATTTTCCTTTGGAATTTGAATATTTTCATTGTTATAATTTGTACTTGTGTTTTGTGTACTTTTGAAATCCACCTTCTCGCAAATCAAAACATCCGTTGTTTTATTTTCGTTTGGAATTTGGATATCTTCATTGTCATAATTTGTATTTGTATTCTGTGTGTCTTTGAAATCAGCGCTCTCACTAACCAAAACGTCCGTTATTTTGTTTTCATTTAATTTCTGAGTTTCTTCTTTAATTGTTTTGAAAATATCAATAGGCCAAACCGAAAAAGATGTGTCAGAGTCTAAGCGAATTTTTGTTTCCGTGTTTTGAAATTTATTTTCTACCGTGGGTAATTCTGTGTTTAATTCATCTCCAACTGACGCGATAAGTTCAACTTTGTCCTTTCTGTCCTTAAAGTCCTCTCTTTCTCTATTATTTTGGGTTCTGTTGTTACCAAAATTTTCTCTATCAATTTGAGTTTTATATTTTCCAAAATTTTGTCCCTCGTTCTCAATATTTATTTGTGTAACATGCCTTAAATTTTTATCTTCTCTGGACTTGTTCCTATCTATGCACTGGACCTCTCCTGAATTATTTTCTATGAAATTTCTATCACTAACAGGGATTTTATTTTTATTTAAAGGAGACTGCACCCTATTTCTACGCCTTTGTTGACGATCATTCTCAATCTCCCCTTCTAGTTTAAATTTCTGTTAAAATTTGCGTTTCGTCTAAAATCAGTTCTGTTAAACTTTGTTTTCTGTCTAAAATCATTCCTGTCATTGGCGTATCTGTCCGAGCTATCCATATATTTAAATTTACCTTGGTTTTGTCTCTGAAAATCATTTTTGTTACGCGGGACCTCAAAATTCCGTTCGCCATTCCTATGTGTATATTTCTGGCTACCCATTCTTCCTTCATTAACATATTCATTTCCATAAGTTCGCTTTTCCTCCCTATAGTCTTGAGTACGTGAGGGGTAAAATCTATCTGGGGGTACATTGTATGTCGTATTGGGAAACCTCTCCGCATAATCTTGTTGGTGACGATTGGGGGATATTCTCCGTGCATAATGTTGTGTTGGTCTGCGCGAAGAATTATGCCTGGTCTGTAATGATATGTGCGCTTGATTATTTCTCTCTCTAATATAATGCCAGCAATCCTGCATACAATGTCCAAATTTACCACAAAAATCGCATGAATATGTGTTCGTTATCTGATAATCATTTTTGTTTTCTCTAATTTTAAGGTGATTTATTTCTTGTGTTATTTTATCAAGTAAGTTAGAATTAAACTCTTGTTGTTCTTTTTTGAACATTTGAATATCACTGTATTGAGATATGTTATTTAATTCAACTGTTGTTGTAAGGTTGGCCGCTTCTAAATTTTGGGCAATTTTTACAGCATCCTTAAAGCTTTTTGGGTCATTTTTCATAATTTCTTTCCGATATTCGGGCTCAACTGCCTCCAAAAATTTACTTAGGCTGAGTTTGTCCATAATTGCGTGTGTGTGTTCATTAAGTTGTGTTTCACCTACGTAGTTTAAAGTTAATGTTGTAATTCTATGTGCTAATTCTTTAATATTTTCTCCCTTAGTTTGTTTAGCAGTTGAAAAAAGAATTTGATTTGTAGTGACATTAGGTTCGGATGTGAAAAAATCTAGGAATTTTTGTTTGAAAATGTCGAAAGATGTTTCGCTACGCAGATCCTTTGAGCTGATGTAAAATTTTCTTGCGTTTCCGCGCAGACGGGATTTAACAATTGCTAGCTTCTCTAAATCGTTCCAATTTGTTAGTTCACTTAAAGATTCCATCTGTTCGAAAAATATGGAGGTCTCATTTTCGTCGCTTCCGCTCAGTTCTCCTAACAAGGAAATAATCCCCGGAATCCTACTTGTAGGCGTTACCGTCATATCACCCCTTTCTGTCATTTTTAAAAATTTGTTAAGTTTTTCCTTAATTTTCTAATCCAAAATTTCTATCCCTACGAACAATGCGCGTTTACATAAATACAACACTTTTCATGCAACATAAAATACAATTATTGATACTCAAAAATCTTAAACATAAAATCATACTCCTACGCAATTCTTATTTCCCAAAAATTTAGCTCCCAAAAGAATATTACCATCCATTATTCATTTTCTCCAATTTTTCTCCCCTAACTCAATATATTTAAATCCTATAATTCCTTTTCTTAAATATACACAATATTTCTTAAAATACACACATCATATACATATGGCATAACACTTGTGACAACATCTATTTTCTTAAATGTCCTCATTTCCTTACGTTAAGTTTACTTTTAAAGTTTAAGTTTTTTTTTTATTTTAAATTTATTTCAAGATAATTTTATTTTATTTCAAGCTAATTTTATTTTAAGTTAATTTTATTTTATTTTAAGTTCATTTTATTTTATTTTAAGTTAATTTTATTTTAAATTTTCCTATCGCGCACATTAATTTTAACTTATTCACAAAAAAAAATTTTCAGTTATTTTAACAATTATTTTTATTTCGAATCCTGGTCATCGGAACCATTTTTGTTATGTGGGTTTTAACCACACGTCCTGTTAGAACGCATAAATTATTATAGTTTCTCATCTCCGACATTGGCCGTGTCGAATAAAAATACATAGAATTAAATTAGTGGCAAATGAGGACAACGGACATGATATAAAACAATAACAATGTATTTATTGATAAAAATGAAATTAAAAAATAATAATAAAAACATATTTGATTGGTTCAATTAACATTCTTAACAAATTACAATGACTCTCCATTGACATTTTCAAAAAATGAATATTTAAAGAATGTATGTAATTAAAATCTCCATTTATGTTTGCAATTAAATTCGTCCCTACTATTTACTCAAGTGTGGATTTAACAAGATGTCGAGAGAGTGAAACATTAATTAAGACTGTGTCAACAGACTAAATATGCGATACATGCATTTCATACCTTCGAATATCGTTGGATGCGCCACTGGATACGGGGAACTTCGGCGGAGGAATCGCCGGGCATCGCTGTAGACGTAATTTTTGAGAGACTCTTCTCTCTCGAGCACACAAACCAATTCTCCGTTCTGTCTGAAGTCTTAAACTCAATTCCCCGTTCTTTTCGAAAAATCTACCACTCTCTCGATCATCGGAAAAATGTCCCCTCATACACATTTCAGCCCCAGGTTTTTTACTGGTCCCCCCAATCAAAGCCCCTGGTATCTTCATTGGACATTTCCAAAAAATGTCCAGCTATTGGGTGCTGTGCTGACAGGAGGATGGCGGTCACCCCAGAATTAATGTCTGGCAGGTGGACCGAGGGTTCTCACGACCTTGCGTGTACGTGCAGCCGAACCGGACAAGGGTCAGCTCTCCCCTAGAGCGCCCTGCTGCGCCCCTTTGTAACTGGGTGGTCGTTGTCCATATTTCCCAGAAACATGGCTTGCTCATCCTTTTGCAGGTGTTTTCTTAGGGAAGTGTATATGCATTAAAAGAGAAGTACAGGGACCATCTTTGTAGGTTACGCTCCTCCATAATTTGCAATGTCCCAAATTTGCCTTGGGACACCAAGTATGCAAATTATTAAATTTGCAAGGTCAATGAGTGTTAATTTCCGTCATAGTTCGTGTTTCGACTGCCCAACTAGCATCCTATAGGTTAAAAATGTGGATGGTTTATATTTCTTCGTTATCGGCGTTGCAGTTTCTTGGAGACACAACCAATAATGCCATTACGACATTATCGAAGACTTTATAAGCAATTAGACGAGTTGAAACGTGGTCATATATTCTGGTTGCGTGAAGCTGGCTGGTCATACCGAACAATAGGCTGTCACCTACACCGAACGGACCCTGCTGTGCAAAGGTGCTGGCAGTAATTGTGGATGCAAGGAGGAACGAAGGCCCTGGAATGTAAATTTGCATGAATGCGAGGACAGATCGAATGATTGTGCGATAGGCCCGAACTGACCCAACGGCATCATTGTCCGCCAGCCAACGTTCTACAGCCTCTTGCATACCACACGTGGTTCCTTCCACCATCTCACAGCGCTTCGCTGAGGTGGGGTTACGCTCACGGCGGCCTTTAATACGTCTGCCCATAACTTAACAACGTCAATAGTGTCGTTTGGAGTGGTGTCGTAGCCGAGCATCATGACTGCCAGCAGACTGGCATCGCATATAGTGTTCAGCGATGAATCACTCTTCAGTCTTTCAGAAGATTACTATCGTCGTACGTGGGTGGAGGCGCTAGGGCCAGCAGTCCCAATCAGCCTTTGTTTTACACAGGTGCACAGGCACTACTCCTGGTGTGGGGTGCTATCTCTTAGGCCAGCAGATCGCCTCTAGTCATCCTGCGTACAAGTTTAACAGCTTAACGATATGTTGATGAAATCCTGCGATCGTTTGCGTTACCCTTCATGGTAGTCATTCTGGAACTATTTTTCTACAAGATAATACCACGCCACATACGGCTCGCACATCTGTGGACTATCTCCGTGCTGTTGATACTGTTCCTTGACCTGCAAGGTCACCAGACCTTTCGCCAATCGAGCATGTATGGGACATGCTAGGCCGCCAGATTCGGGTCCCACGAAATTAGCACTTCTGAAGCAATGATTCAGGAATGCCAAGCAGAATGTATCGCAGGATGATATTAGGTAACTTTATCACTCCTTAAGTAGACGTATACAAGGATGAATTGCCGCCGAGGGGGTTTCACCAATTACTGATTTGAAAATTCAATGTGCAATTGCTAACCATTGATGGGTCATGCGACCTTGAATATTTAATCATTTCATTACCTGTGTAGCCATAATTAATTTCAGGGAAAACTGTCAGTTTTTTCGTGGTGCTCCTTTTTCGCAAACGAGTGTATATATATATATATATATATATGTACACACACACACACACACATATATATATATATATATATACATATATACATACAGGGGTTGGACAAAATAATATAAACACCTGTGTAATAATAATACTCGAGGGTAACCTTTCGTATACTCCAGCCCTCTAGTGTTCTAGCGTGCCACCTAAAAGACGAGAATGTACACATTTCAGTCTGTGAGTAGCAGTGATAGCGGTCATATGCAAAATATGTTGCAGCGTTAAAACTTCGTTATGGCTGATCTCTCAGATTTCAAATGAGAAATGATTGTTTAAACCCAACTTGCCAGCGCCTCACTAACGAAAACGGCCACCCCTGTTGGTGTCGGTAGAAGTACCGTGTCGAGACATGTAATGGCAGCCAAATAGGGAAATACATCATCAATAGGCATATCAAACATGGAAATACATCATCAATACAATAGGCATATCAAACAAAGGCACACATCATCTTCCAAGCACAAGAGTATCCGACGGTAGTACCTGACTGATAGTTACAGATTAGATTTGAAGCCGATTGTGGCCAGAAAGTACAAGACACAAACATTCCTCATAACATCTGAGATGAATACATTTAAACAAAAAGCTGTGTCATCAGAAACTATCCAGCGTGAACTGCATGCGGCAAACATATACCGTAGAGCGATGGTGGGAGGCCGGACGGTGGGAGAATGGTAGATCGGACGACAATGGTGTCGCAAGCATAGAAATTGGACACGGCAACAATGTGAGAATATCATGTGGTCAGACGAATCGTCGTTCACATTATTTCAGACCAACGGACGTGTTTACATTTGGAGAATGCCAGAAGAAGCCTATCATGTTGACTATATATCATTACTTACTATTATTACAATTATTACCTTCTGTTAGCATGCATATATACAAGGTGTCATAAGATTTACATTTTAATTTATGATTAATCCCTCACCAACTTTGTTTAAACATATCTCTGGGACTTCTTATGATAAAATTCTGAAATTTTGTACATCACCTTATTAGTGTATGGGGCACACTTTACTCATTGGAAATGTATGCTTTACACGGGGGCCGTATAAAAATTTAAATTTTGTATTTCTTCTAATTTAATACCCTGAAAATGTTTATCGATTTCATAAAATTCTGTACCCTTTTTAACGCAAATTTGTAATTTATTATATATGTCTAAGATCAATATTTAAGGAATAAAAGCGGAGGACAATGTATTTAAGACACCCTGTATATATATGCCAACATTTGTTCCAACTTATATATAATTGTTAAACATTGCCAAATATAAAGGAGCCCAGCATTTAAACTATTCTTCCTTGTTATATTTATCTCAGTATTTGAAATATTTTATTCTAAGTACATTCCTCTTAAGTCTTACAAAATACAATCAAGATAATAATGTACATCGTTTTTTTTCAAGTATGTATTTGAGCATTTATTTGAAATCCTTTGCTCCTTCTATTGCATTTTAAGACACATTCGTTCGCAAAATTCTAACGAAATTCTTCTGTAATGTGCTCACAATTCCAAGATTTCCTCATTTCTTTCGTCCTACGATCTCATAAACAGAAGGCTCAACTTTATATAAAGGCGTATGAAAATCGTATTGTCTTGAAATATCAAAATTGAAACCATATATAGAATGAAAAATACGCACTTTACATGTGTATGACTTGGGAATATATTTTATTTTCTAAAATATCTTATACAACTGACAATTTTAAATATTATTACTGAAATATAGGGATATTTCAAGGATATGTATTGAAGAAGTTGCATAAAATTTCAGAAGATGCAATATATATATATATATATATATATATATATATATATATATATATATATATATATATATATATATATATATATATATATATATATATATATATATATATATATATATATATATATATATATATATATATATATATATATATATATATATACATATATATATATA